>OVBL01000761.1:562500-581856 GCA_900406555.1 Pseudoturritis turrita | reverse complement strand
AATAGAGATATTTTGTCAAATCCAAGCTGTTCCCATTCTGAAGGATGGCCTCGAGCTGTTTTATAATCTTCTCGATTCTCTTCTATTTCTTGTGAAGTTTAGCCTTTTTCTTCAAGATTTTCTCGTGAGTCTTGATTACTCGCCGGTACTTCTCGTTAAGCTGCATAAAATAAATTATAGATACATAAGGAACAGCAATGGAAAACTCTTGAAAAACATGCAACACCTTTACCTTAGTTATGAACTCCGTGGACTGCTGAAAACATCTCGGGTTATGGTTCATGAGAAAAACTGAAGGAATCTTCAATCCGGATTGTCAAATACAGTTGTTGAACTCGCGGAAGATTCATTATCGTTCATCGGATTGAAGACAGAGGCTACAGATGGCTCCAATTAAAGTCGGCTATATGTGTTCTGCAAATAAAAAAGAATTGTTGAAGATAACCCACGTCATAAATACAAGAGTGGATCCAGTTACGAAATACAAAAGTGGACCCACTTTATAAATACAAGAGTGGTTGACGAAATCCACTTAAAATTACAAGAGTGATGACGCTAGATATTCCAACTTCAATGAAACTCTGCTGATTTTTATTATACTAAATGGAACGCAAACGGATACTCTTATAACAGTTATGGGGCCATGTTTATGTTGAGTGTAAGCAAAGCAGATGCAGAGTATGAGCAGGTCCTGCGTATTCTCGGTTTACACTCTATAAGCAAAGTTTATGATGCGTGTAAACGAAGAATAAGCAGAATAAGTTCTCTTCTACTAAGGAAGAAAAAACATAAATTCTGCTTGTACGCCGCAGAGTTTATGTTTTTCATTCTTAGTAGAAGAAAACTTATTCTGCCCATGTTTATGCCGAGTGTAAGCAAAGCAGATGCAAAGTATGAGCAGGTGCTACGTATTCTCGGTTTACAATCTATAAGCGTAGTTTATGATGCGTGTAAACGAAGAATAAGCAGAATAAGTTCTCTTCTACTAAGGAAGGAAAAACATAAATTCTGCTTGTACGCCGCAGAGTTTATGTTTTCCATCCTTAGTAGAAGAGAACTTATTCTGCCCATATTTATGCTGAGTGTAAGCAAAGCAGATGCAGAGTATGAGCAGGTGCTGCGTATTCTCGGTTTACAATCTATAAGCGTAGTTTATGATGTGTGTAAACGAAGAATAAGCAGAATAAGTTCTCTTCTACTAAGGAAGGAAAAACATAATTTCCTGCTTGTACGCCGCAGAGTTTGGTTAATGTAATATTTACTAGAACAAATCTCCCTATTTACTATATACATATATTTACTAACCATGCAATTAAATTTGAACATCATAGGGATCGTAGATACTTGCAATAATTGCCTCATCACACATGAGTTGATCGGTATACGAAGATGTCTCATCCAACACCTCCGCAGCGAGCTTCGTCCTTCAGGTCATCATTTTTGCATTACACAGTTCTCTTGCTGATAGCAATCCTAACATGTGACACTCAATGTATTTGAGTGCGTATACTCCACAATCACCTACTTTTGGACGCATTTTGGGAATGTCTTTTACAATTGTGATTGTAAAAGCTGTTTGATCGTAGTCTTGAGGAAAGCACATATAAATTGCGGCAGGAACCATTTGAGCAAAAGGCCTCGCCGCTGCCACAATATCTGATTTTGGAGTATTTAAGGAATCATATATGTAGACAACCCGGTCAACCAATGATATGACCGTCCCAACCCAATGATTCGAGCTCACGTGTAAAACGAAGTATAACGTATCAACGTCTTTGCACCAAGCCAGATTTGTTGCGGCATAAGCTGGAAGAATACCGTGTACATTCTCGTAAGTACTACCAGGCCATCTGTCAAGCTTACACCAGTCCTTGTACCGATTCTTCCAAAGCATTTGAAATGCTGCATCCAATATAGCAATCCGCGGACTCTTGAAAGAATTAGGATTTCTCTTTAGCCTTAGTCTATACAAGTTCAGTGTTGCGTCAAGGTGCTGATAATAAAAGAAGGACAAATGTTAGGCACCAAAGCAGAGTCTACTTGACACACAACAACAACAAAAAGCTGAGTCTGCCCGACACACAACAACAACGGTCTGCCAGCTAAACATGAAATAAACACTTTTGCCAGATCCACTGTTGACGAGGAAGAATGTACTTACCATATCGTGTAACCATTCCCTCGGCTTCAAAATTAAGTTGAAGAATTAATGGGCCGTTGTTTTCCCTCCAAATGGATAAATATTTGTTCTGTCGAAGAAAATCAACATTCAAGTTAGACTGCAAGATAAAATAGACTATCTTATAGGCTGTGTGTACTTACTCATCGGCTCTGAATACGTTCATCTTGTCCACAAGTGTTTGGTCAACATCCGAATACAATTTCGTAAGCAGATTTGTGGGCCAGTGGTTTTGCGTTGTTGCTAGGTACAACAGGAAGCGCAGTCGATTTGCTTAACCTTTCACTCCTCCTTGTTGTTAGCTTGTTGGTCTGGCGAAGATTTCTGGAGTTTTCGTATATTTCGATTTGAGATGTAGTTGGGTGGACTGAATCCACTGATGGTTCAATGATATTAACTGGCTGGGAGTTTCTTTTTCCTCTTCCTCTTCCTCTTGCTCTTCCTCTTCCTCTTCCTCTTCCTCTTCCTCTTCCTCTTTCTTCAATGATTTCAGTGTCAATCACTAAGCCTTTACCATCTTCTGCTGTGGAAGCAACTGTCTCCATGCAGACGTTGGTTATCAATGCCGTAATGGGATCCTTAATGAAATACATTAGTTTCATCTGCTGCAGCGGCATCCTTAATGTAGACATTTACTTTCATATGCGGCAGTGGCATCCTCTGCCTGAAGGTATACTTTGGGATCATTATCTCCTTTTTCTTCTTTGGCATGCTTTGCCTTTTCACTCCCATCAATTTTTTCACCATCGGTTGCTTCGTTGGAAACAGCTGCCTTATCAGATATACCTTTTCTTTACCACCATCAACTGCCTTTTCACTTTCATCTATTTTTCAACATCTCCAACTCCACCATCCTCTTGAAGATGTTCTTCTTTGACATCCTCTGCCTTTTCACTCCCATCAATTTTTTCAACATCTCCAACTCTACCATCATCTTGAAGATGTTCTTCTTTGGAATCCTCTGCCTTTTCACTCCCATCAATTTTTTCAGCATATCCAACTCCACCATCAGCAAGAAGATGTTCTTCACTCCCATCAATTTTTTCACCGACAGTTGCTTCGTTAGAAAGAGCTGCCTTATTAGATATAACATTTTCTTTACCACCATCAGCTGCAGTGGCATCCTCTGCCTGAAGGCAGACGTTGGCATCATTTTCTCCTTTATCTTCTTTGGCATCCGCTTCCTTTTCACTCCCATCTTCATCATTACTATCATCTTGAAGATGTTCTTCTTTGCCATCCTCTGCTTTTTCACATTTGTATATTTTTTCCCCATGGAACATATCTTGAAGATGTTCTTGTTTGGCATCCTCTGCCTCGATGCCATCTGCATTTTCACTGCAATCTATTTTTGCATCATCTCCTACTTGTTCTTGTTTGGCATCCTCTTCCTTTTCACTCCAATATATTTTTACATCATCTCCTACTTGTTCAAACAGCCTCGATGCCATTATCAGTTACTTTTTCTTTGTCATCTCTTCCTTTCTCATTTGAAAAGGAGCCAGAGGCAACAACCTTGATTCCTTCTCCTTCGTTGTCTTTGCCATCTCCTTTGTTATCCACCGTCGTCTCTTCTTCGTCATTCTGCAAAATTTCAAAGTAATGACTGTTACATGAACTCAGCTTCAACCTCTTACACCTTAAGGGCATACTCTACCGTATAGGGTATTAAGGTATGCCAATGATAAATAGTATTGAATGCCATTATTAGTCTGCCGAAATAATTACATGTCTTCAATTCCCTTCCTCTTTTTCCCTTTCCTCTCTTTCTTTCCTTATCTACTTTTCTTTTTTTTCCAGTGCGGTTTTCTGGGACTGGCGGCGTTTTTGAGACGCTCCATTTGATGTCCGACCACGGCTGGCCAGAGAGAATGTATTTAATGAGATTATCAAGCTTGACATCTATTACGTCGTTACCTTTCCAAAGTGGATAGATTTCTGCCCGGGATCTCTCACACATAGTAGTTACAGTCACCTACAAAATAGTTATATGGTTACATAAATGTCAGCCAGAAGTCAACCAGAAGTCTACGTAACTCTGCCAGAAGTCTAGCGACGGGAATATGTAAACTTGTGGCAGAGTCTTTTTGCAGACCCACTGTGGCTTACTCTGCCAAAACTCTACATTTTCACTTCAACAAACTCTGCCAAAGATATACATACCTCTTCACTCGAGAAGATCTTCTCCATATCGGGTCTGCCAACTTTTCCCTTGTATCTTAGCAGATGTGTACCTTCAAAAGCTATAGGTGTTTCCAAATTTTCTCCCACTTTGGGCACATAAGCATACGTCCAGACCTGTAGAACTTGCACGAACCCCTTCAAAACATAAGAGTCTTGCCATATCTTCTCTTTAGTTACTAACTTAACCTGCTCAACAAGATCTTTGTAAGCAACCCTCCCCCAGGGATACCCTTCGAAAGTTTCCAAATCTATCACCAACCTAGCTAGGTTAAGGGGAATTTTGGTACACCGATCAACACCCAACAGACCGTTAGACAGAATAGCTAGGTAACTAAGCCTAATTTTATCTTCCCTGGACCAAGATTTGCTTATATCTCCACCATGCTTCATACACAATTTCACTATGTCCTCAATACAAGGGCCAGGACGGCGTATTTTGAGAAGACTCCGAAAGCGATTCCAGCTTTGGTGATTAGCTTGAGAAGATACCAACCCATCCAACTGCGTAATTTCATTACAGTTAAGACATGTGATCTCTTAAAACTCGAAGAGCGAGAACCGTGCTGGCTTCCCCGCGATCAAAAACCACAACTCAAATGGGTTTTCACACTCCAATTGTTTGCAAATAAGATGGTGATGCACAAATTTCGCACTCCATCTGAAACCCAACTTTTCAAACTTACAAATAACTCCTAGCGGTGACTTGCGGACATAATCCCACACTTCCTCACCCACTACACCTTCCACCAGTGAAAGATGATTGAACTTTGAACTGTAGTTTATTCTGGTATTTGGATCTGGCTTGTTTCCTTTGGAAAAAATAATGGCAAGAAAATCCATCTCGTCATCATTCATATACATGATATATTCGAAGGAGAAATATCGGAGAAATGAAGAGATCGGAGAATTATCGGAGAATTATCGGAGAAATGAAGAAAGAGATCGACAAAATTGAAGATACGCTCCTCTGCTCTAGGGTTGCTGAGGGGAAGTAGAGGAAGAGTCAATGTTGTGTTTTCCAAGCTTTCTGGGCTTCGGCATGGGCCTGAAACAACTGCTTTGAGGCCCGAATATATATTGTGGAAATATTTTTAAACTAATATTACCTTATTAAGACGGCGCCCACTTTTGTCGTACAGTTAAGTCAGCGCCGCCTTTTTCTTTTAGTAGAAACTCTTCAAAAACGCTGCCCTACGTCGGCATACAGTCTGCGAAACCCTAAACCACTCAAAACAAATTAAAAACTTCGATTAACATTTGTTTAGACGTCATAACTCCAAAGTGATCTTCAATCTAAGTGTTTAAAAGCTTATTTACATTGAAAACAAAGAATGGAAGAAAAATCAACAACCATGGTAAATACCAAGGAAATGTTTCACATAGTGTCGTGTTGAACAAAGATACACGAAGAAACATATGATAACGAAATTTTTTGTCTGAGTTGTTCTTTTTAACATAAGTTTTACTTTGAAACCAGTAAAAAATAATGTATAAAGGTAGTGGAAGTATATACAAATATACAACAACAAAAAATCACTACAAATGAATTCTCCTATATCAATCTGCATTCGGTCTGCCGTTGGCGACATTCATTCAGTCTACGATACCCTAATCACTCGGTTTTCACTGTGGAGATTTTCTTTTTAACATAAGTTGTACTTTGACAACAGTTAGAAATTAAAGAAATAATGTATAAAGGAAGTGGAAGTATATACAAATATACATCAACAAAAACTCTCTACAAACGAATTCTCCGATTGCGATCTGCCTTCGGTCTGTCGTTGGTGATATTCAGTCAGTCTGCGATACCCTACCCACTCGGTTTTCACCGAGTTTCTCGAGTTTTCTCGTTTCAGCTTATACCGGTTAATGCACTACTGGTGATTGTCTTCTGTTGGTGATATACATTAAGGGGTAGCGCTAGTATTTTCAAAATTATTTTAGAACATAACTAAAATTATTTCACAACCATGAGCACTTCAACAAGAATCAGTCACCATTCTTTTCAAGGCACCTGCGAGTTTGAGGAGTGGACACAAGAAGGGTTCAAGCACTTGAAGGAGTTGGAGGATATATGGACTACTTGACCTACCCGCGCCAACTGTGCATTTCCTTGCCACAGTGAAGTTCATTGAGGATGAAGCGAATGGACATGGATATGTCTACTTCATGGTTGGGCCAACCCAATACTCACTCACTTTCGGCCCGTTTCCCTAACAACACGCTCGCATAGCGCTTCATGGACGAGGACGAGATGCCTTTGTGTTGTTTCTTTCAAAATGCTCGATATTGCAACACTAGTTGCTTCAAAGACCTCAAGTACTCAATACCACACCGGCTGAAGAAACATAAGTGCAAAGCTAATTGGAAGGAGTCAATGTTCAGCTCTTTTTTGTAATTAATTATCCTAAAATCTGATATCAGTCTCCCTTTGGTCTACCGTTAGGTAGTTTGGTCTGTGAAACCCTAACTGTAAAAAAGCACAGCGGTGTTTACCAAAATTTTGCATAATACAAGTAGAATCTAAACAGTGTTTGCGTATACTCTGCTTCCAACGGCAGAGACTGAGAACGCTTTGTTTTTCTTCTGCGAGTAAAAGCAGAGACTGCGCATATTCTTTTCTCTCTCTATTTGTACTCTACGTAGTCTATATTTACTTGCGTTGCAAATGTCAAACTGCGGAAAAAGTGCAACTGGTCTGCGTTAACGCTGCTGGTCTTAAGGGGTAGCGCTGGTATTTCTAAAAAAGTGTACTAGTTCTACAATTTTCCCTACGAAGATACAACGCTTGACATTAAAATCAGAAAACGTACCATTTTGATATGTTTCTTCTAGAATCAATTCAAAACAAATTTCAATCAAGACCTAGACATTCAAGCCAAACTATCAAAATATGGTTCATCGTTCACTTCATGATTGAGTTGTGCATCAAAAAATTACTAACAAAGATATTGAATCAAGTTTTTAAATTAAAGTTCTATCAGATAGAATCATCATTGTTCTCTATGCACATGCAATGCAAATTCTAAAATGTTCTACATTCAATCCTTAAAAAAAAAAAAATAAGATGCAAACTACATGAATTTTATTTTATTTTTTATAATTTTTCAAGTGCATAAGTTATATACATTTTCAACTTATTTCTAATGCTTTTAAGTCGATAGTTACAACTGTTTCATTCTTGTTTAGTTTTTTGCTAGCTACCATAAACAAAATAATCATTATTACGTCTTAGTTCTAAACTATTTTCGCAAATTTTAAATGTAATTCTATAGTCTTTGTGGATTCTGTCAGCTTTGGAGGAAATCCTAGAACAATTTTCTCTTATTGATGAAAGTGTCAAAGTTTTTTCTTATATACAAAATATTATACCTAATTACATTTTAGGTAAATTGTCAGGGTATAAGATAGAATTAACTAATAATAAGAGAGGTCATATCTTCAAGTCGATTTTCTATCTTTCGAGATTTTCTAACACCCTCCCGCAAGCTCATACATGGTAACACATATGAAATTGGACTCATTATCAAAGTATCGGCGTTATACCCGGCGTCATGGTCATCTTCAAGGCATTTATACCTGGCCATATGATCTTCAACGGTGTTTATACCCCACCATAGATTCATCGATTCGGTAGAAAATACATCAAGATCGTAGTTGTGTATCTCCATCATCTCATCTTCACATCACCATCGAATCCGTATATATCTGTCGGAGTCATCATTTCAACAGTATCTTTGTGGCCACCTTCGAATTCGTAGTTGGTTGATAGCCACCAAAAAAACTGTAAAAAAAAATTATCATTGAATCTGAACGAACCCAACAATAGGTTCATGTTCATAATCTACAACAATGTCGCCGTCGTCAGTCACCAACATCTTCATATTCGTTTGATTTTACAAGTTACGTACAAAAATCCAAAGCTAATAAACAGGAATAAAGTAGAAAGAGAGAAGTAGTCGAATCATGAGTATTTGATCAGGATGGCACGTTCGCCCTAGCAGTCGGAGAGAGAAAGAGAGAAAAAGGAGATTTTCATCATTTCATCTTTAGTGTTTATTGCTTCCTTTGGTTTAGTCTTAGGGTATTAGGGGGTTTGGGTAGTTGCAGAGATGGAGGGATTTGAGGTCCGACTAGGATATGGTTCGCGGTGGTTGTTTGTCGAATCTATAGATGGACTTCATTTCTCAGAAGCGATTGCTCGGATCTGGTGTTGGGCTTCTTTTCTTGGAGGTGATTGCTAGGACCTGGTCATGCGGCTTCTCCATCGAGGCAAAGGAATTTCAATCGGCTTCATCTCTCTTTTCCTATAACTTCTCTTTGCCTTTTTGTTTCCGTTTGTTTTAAAGTTTGGTTGCTATCCAGCAAGTCGGAGTCGGAGACGTAATTCTATAATTTCTGGTTCTATCTTGCAAAGGTATGAACGGTGTTTCCAATGGCTCCTTTGCGTTTGGTTGAAGCTTTTGTTTGTAGGTTATCGTTCATTGTGGCTGTTGGATGCAATTTTATTCTTTCTTTGCTCATCGTTTTTAATAGGACTTCTACTTTACTTCGTCCTCTCGAGTTATCGTTGTTTAGAGTTCGACTAGGTTTTGATTTTTGGTTCGTCATTCGGATGGTTTATTGTTGTGGAGGCATCTAAGAGCCCTCATCTAAGGTTTTTTCAGGTTTGGAGTTTGGTTTCAAGACGAAATAGTGGTCTCGATCTTCATTTCCTTTCTTGCGAGGAGATGACCGATCTTTGGTATGTAGATGTCTGAGACTGGTTCGCGAGTGTCCGCGTGTAAGACTTATTGGTCTTCTTTAGCGTTTTCCCAGTCGAAGTGTCAAGATTTCATGCTTTGTACCTTTGTCTTCTCGAGTGCATTGTTTCCTTGGATTAGTCATTTTGGAGTAGTTATTGGTTATGTCCTTGTTTCGGTCATGCCTTCGGTTATATAGGTGATGCTGCTTTATTGAGATCGGTTTAAGGTTAATCTTTGGTGATTGGTTCTTCTCGAGTCTCTTATCTTCGGTTCAGCTCTGGCATTTACCGGTTTTTTGGAAAAGGTTGTGAGTGAGTTTTGGTTTTAGTTCCCTTGTTTTTATTAGCGGTTCTAGCCATTTTTGTTAACAAATTTTGCTTCTCTTTCATAAGACTTTGTCTCCGAAAAAAATATGTTTTTTGCCGGCTTTATATCTGTGGCTATGTATTTGTTCTGCCGACATTGTCTTCCTTTTTAGGCGTTTGGATTTTTGTAATGTTTTCTGTTTCAAAAGTAAAAATATAGATTAAAAAAAATAAAGTTGAATGAGACAAGTAGAAGAAGAAAATCACAAAAAGGAGAAGTGAGAAACGGATGTCAAACGAAAAACAAGAAAGAGGAAAAAGAAATCAAAGAAGAAATCGTAGAAGAAAAAATCACAGATGGCAACAAGCTATCAAAGATCGAACAAGAGTCAAAAATTTGTTTATTTGGCTATTGATTTGATACCATGTGTGATTTGGAAGAAATCCTAAAAATATTAACGGTTTCTCTCGTGAAAATATAAGGATTTGCCTTGTATACAAAATATTAGATCTAGTTACATTTTAAATAAATTGACTATATAATATAATTAACTAATTACAACAGAGACCATGTAGATCTCGTATCTTTTAACAGATTTGATCCATTTTAAATGTTAAGATTTTTGTATCCCTCTAACCCTCCACCATCTCTCTTCCATTGTAGACAACTTTATCTGCATTAAGTTTTTTTACAGTCGGTGGCCGGCGTTGAGGTTTATGTATTGCTTTCTTTATCCCTTTGTCTATCCTCTTTATCTCTCTCCCTTTCTATTTTGGCGGTGGAGAAAAATCTCTGTTCCGGCAAAGCTCAAGGTTTCAAAGCTTTGTGTTTATCTTTCCATTTCAGACGGGCAACACGGTGGCTCCGGTGGCGTTCATGTGTTGGACACGTGGCATGCTTCTGCGTTTTACATGTTCGTGTTTAACCACTACGTGTGGTGTCAATACGGGTTAATCCGCTCCGTTTAACCCGCTCCGTTTAACCTGCCCCGCTGCGGGTCAAGTTTTTTTGCGAATTGAGGCGGGCCAGTCCGCATAAACCCGCGGTCCTAAATATGATAACCGTAATCCGTCCCAATTTATGACCGCAGGTTTTGCGGTATGTCGACGGATCTTTTACTATGCATATAAAATTATAATTTTCACATTTTTAAATACAAACAGTTCGATGATATGTATGTTTTATTAAATAAAAAAAATCATATTAAACATATTATATTGATAAAATATCATTGCCATAAAAATGAATAGTCTTTGAATAAATTTAAAAAAATAACATTCTAAAACCATAAAATCCATCATTACGAAAAACATTTTCAATCATTAAAAGAAAAAGTTAATATAAGTGTTCTATTAGTTTTTATCGTAGCCGACTTCTTTAGTTATTATATTTTAATAAGATTTAATTTTGTTATTTTAACGTGTTCGCTGACCGCACGGTCAAAGCTCGCTGACCGCCCGGTCATGCCCGCAATGATCCGCTGTTCGTAATGGGCTAACCCGCAAATACCCGCTTTTTTTGGTATAAAAATATATAGTCCTAATCCGCCCCATAACAGAACGGATTAAATCCGGTCCGCGGATTTCATACCCGTATTGACAGTCCAGCTTTTTCTTGAAGCTTCGCTTTGTTTTTCTTTGTATTTTACTAGCTTTTTGGATTTTTCTGTTTTATATTTAGATTTTATGGTAGTGGTCATATCTCCATTGTAATAGATTTAGGAAACAAATCTTTCACTCATAGGCCCCCAAATCTAAGTTTAGAGGACTGTTTCTAAATCTAGATATGTATATAAGTGATCTGTTTTATTTTTAGGAGTGTGAAGTCAATTACTTTTTATATGAATTTGTATTTTACCCTTTGTGGAATGGGTTTGCTTTGTACGGAGTTCGGTTAAATTCTTAAATCTAATACTAACAATTTGGACAGAAAACAAAAAAAAAAACGAAAGCAATTATATGATTAAACTTTATCTAGAATTTTTTTTTTCTTTTCAGTTATTTTGTAAATCTTTTATAACGCAAGTGCACAAATTTTCTTCTAGCATACATATTTCTCTGACATGTATAGTCATGTTCGACTTATCAACTCCTTAAAAGCCACTATACGTAGAAAACATATAGGCCACTATACCAAATCATATCGAAACAAATGTAGTCAAGTAAAAAAAGTATTCTTTAATTTGGTAGTGCTTACATTATATTAATAATTTGACCAAAGCTATATTATCGCTCTATAATTTAATACAAGATACTGACATCAGTTAACATTTCTACAGTGTTTTTAATCATTTGGCCAAATTATATTAATAATTTGACCAAAGATATATTATCGCTCCATAATTTAATACAAGATACTGACATCAGTTATCATTTCTACAGTGTTTTTAATCATTTGGCCAAAAATTTATTAAGGGCATTATCAATAGACAGATAATTGACATAGGTAACGATACAGTTTGTTTGGTTGTGCGTATGCTTCCACTTCCGTTTCCACCTTCTATTCCCATTGAAATAGGTTACTAAGAGAAATTGGCATCTATAACCATAAAAAAAAACTATAATAAAAACCTTAACCATTTAATTTAAATTTAATGGTTGATATTTTGCCCCATATCCTAAATTTTGTTATTTTTTTAATTATTAAGTTTTTTTTATTAGTTGGTAAATTAACCCTAATTTTAAAAATAAATGATATGAATATGGTAGGAAATACATCATAATCACTTTTAAGCTAGTGTTGTCTAAGGGGAAATTCATCCAATACTTGAAAGAAAGAAAAACTGTTCGACCAAAAGATTGTGAGGTTCTATTTACATTTATATAAGAACTCATTAAGAGAAATTACTTAGAATAATTCTAAAGTTATGCTTTATTATTAAACTATATCTTTTTTTATGTTACAATGAAAATATGCTAATAAAAGTCATATATATCAGGATAATTTATTTTAATTACAATTTATGCCATTTAGATTAAAATTTTGAGAAAAAATTGTTTTTTATATAAAAATTGAAAAAAACACGGAAACCCTAATCATTCTCGCCTCTTCTTCGATCACCACCGTCCTCTGCCTCTCCACTCTTCTCTCGCTTCCTTCTTCCTGTCGCATGGACGCCACGAGCCTTTCGTGTCCCTGAAGGACGATATCTTGTGCCTCCATAGTTTTCATGTGGTAGAGGTTTCATTGATGATTTGATTTCATCTTTTCTCTTCTCATCCTCTCTTTAGATTCATTCGCTTCGTTTCATAGATCGATTTAGCTTCTCTTTTGATGTTCAAATTATGTTTGTGTTACGGATTCGTAATTGCGAACTGTTTCCACTACTTAAACTTAAGTGATTGATGAATCCTAGGTGCATACAAGTATGTTTATGAGTGATGGAGGAAGAAGCAGTCCGATGTCATGAGATTTCTACAGAGGGTGAGGTGCCGAGAGTACAGACAACAACCTTCGATTGTTTGTCTCGTCAGGCCCACTCCTCCCGACAAGGGTCGTCATTTAGGTTACGGTAGATTTAAGAAAGGAAAACTGGTTATGTAGAGTTAATTTTTGTGAGAGTAGTTTAGTAGACTTTTTTGCAGATTTATTTAGTACGTTGCAGATTATTTTAGTTAGTACGAATCGTGTTTGGTAGACGTATATAAGTTTCGAGTTTCAGAGGTTGTCCACCAACATTGCAGATTTTTTTGGTAGATTTATCTAAATACGTTGTAGATTTAATGGTTTCCAAGAGTTCGGCAGATTTATCAAAATAAATTTGGTTTTGTAGAGTTATTTTCTGTGAGAGTCGTTTAGTAGACTTAATTGATTCGATGTAGATTTGTGTGGTAAAATCATAGATTTGTTATCGGTATTTAGATATTAGGTGATATTACGTCACTAATATTTTGATATAATACGAATCGTGTGTGGTAGACTTATATAAGTTTCGAATTTCAGAGGCTGTCCTCCGACACTGCAGATATATTAGTAGATTTATCTAAACACGCTGTAGATTTATTGGTTTTCATGACTGTGGTTAAGGCAGATTTGACGAAAAAAAATTGGTTATTTAACTTAATGTAAGTAAACTTCCATTTGGTTATGTACGATATTGAAGGAAGCAGAAAAGGATGTGTGGCGTTCGAAGGTTGATGAAGACTCGTTTAATGAAGTGTAGATTTATTTTGTTGATTCATTATGTAAGTTGCATATTTTGTGTCATATATTGTAGACTTGCATTTGGTGGTGGAGTTGTTATTAGTTGTATGATAAATTTATTAAAAACGAATGGATGTTGACTTGTTCGTCGTGTCATAGTAGACTTGTTGCAATCATAATCATAATCAAAATTCCATCATTGTAGACTTGTTGCAATCACAATTATAAACTTGTTATTAGTTGTATGATAGATTTGTTTCCCGTCGTGCCATGATATAAACATCGATCATCATCGACACTTGTTTCAAACCTTCAAGCTTTGAATATAAATTCTGAGCTTTTTCAGCAAATTTCTTCGCCTTGTTGTAATCATGCTCTGTAACTTTCATCTTGGCTATGTCCATTCCCCTTATAGCTTCCTCCTTGTTGCATTTCATTTCTTTGTAATAAAACTCGAAAATGAAAATCACAAAATAAAATTCTACTACACACGATTCGTACTAACTCAAAAATTCGCAAATAAGTAATTTAATTTCAACACACGATTCATACTAACTTATATAAGTCTACTACACACGATTCTTACTAACTCAAAAAATCTGCAACGTACAAAATAAATCTGCAAAATAAATCTACCATAACTCCTAAAAATTAAACAACGATAACAAATCTATCATATTACTTAATAAATCTACATCGAATCTACTAAGTCTACTAAATTAGTCTCATATAAAATAACTCTACACAACCAATATTTCTTTACTAAATCTACCGTAACCACATTCATGGAACCAATGAATCTACAACGGTTTCAGATAAATCTACTAGCCAAATCTACACAGTCTGACGACAGCCTCAAGAACCTGCAACATACGTAATAACTCTACGAAAATACATCTACCATACCACCTAACAACTCTACACGAAACATAAATCTATCGTAATATCTAACAACTCAACATCGCAAATCTTTAGTTTGCTAAATCTGCATAATCATATTCGATGAAACCAATAAATCTGCAGTGTCAAAACAAAAATCTACCAGACAAATCTGCACAGTTTTCCGACAACCTTAAAACATGCAACATACATAATAAATCTACCAAATAAAAAATACAAAAAATATAATTGCACTTAATCTGCGTAACCAAAACAAAAATCTGCAGCGTTAAAACGAAAATCTACTAGAAAAATCTACACAGTCTACCAACAACCTTAAAACTTGCAACATGAATAATAAATCTGCAACTTGTAAAAAAGAATCTACGAGACAAATCTGCACAGTGTGACGACAGCCTCAAAAACCTTCAAACATATGTAAGTCTACTAGACACGATTCATACCGTGTGAAAATATCTGCAACGCACAAAATAAATCAGCTTGTTAACAAAAATCGACAAAACATATATGCACTGTATAACGACTTTTTCAAAAACCTGCAAACAAGACACGATTCTTTCTTTGTCAAAATATCTGCAACGTACATAATAAATCTATAGAATATATCTTTAACACCCTAACCAACTAAATACCGTACACAAATCTACCGTCATTTCTAATAAATCTACATCCCACCTAATAAACCTGCAAATATCTGTAAGTCTATTAGACACGATTTGTACCGTGTCAAAATATCTCCAACTTACATAATAAATCTTCAGTTTTTAACAAAAATCTACACAATAAGACGACTTCCTCAAAAACCTACAAACACTTTTAAGTCTACTACACACGATTCTTAGTTTGTCAAAATATCTACAATATACATAATAATTCTACTACACCTCCAACCAAGAAAATATCGTACACAAATCTACCGTCATTTCTAATAAATTTACATCCCACCTAATAAACCTGTAAATATATGTAAGTCTACTATGCACAATTCGTACCGTGTCAAAATATATGCAATTTACATAATAAATCTACAGCTTATAACAAAAATTTACAAAAAAAAATTGCATAGTAAGACGACTTCCTCAAAAACCTACAAACACTTTTAAGTCTACTACACACGATCATTCATTTGTCAAAATATCTGCAACGTACATAATAAATTTACAACATAAATCTACTACACTTCCAACCAACTAAATACCTTACACAAATCTACCGTTTTTCTTGATAAATCTACATCCACCTAATCAACGTGCAAACATATGTAAGTCTACTAGGCACGATTCGTACAGTGTCAAAATATCTGCAACGTACATAATAAATCTGCAGATTCTAACAAAAATCTACAAAACAAATATGCACCGTATGACGATTTTCTCAAAAACCTGCAACTCCTTTTAAGTCTACTACACACGATACTTACTTTGTCAAAATATGTGCAACGTACAAAATAAATCTACAACATAAATCTATTATACCTCCAACCAACTAAATACCTTAGACAAATCTACCGTCAATCCTGATAAATCTACATCCCACCTAATAAACCTGCAAACCTATGTAAGTCTACTAGGCACGATTCGTACCTTGGCAAAACTGCAACGTACAAAATAAATCTGCAGCTTCTAACAAAAATCTACACCGTATGACGATTTTCTCAAAAACCTGCAACCACTTTTAAGTCTATTACACACGATCCTTGCTTTGTCAAAATATCTGCAAAGTACAAAATAAATCTACAAAATAAATCTACTACACCTCCAACAAACTAAATACCCTACACAAATCTACCGTCATTCCTGATAAATCTACATCCCACCTAATAAATCTGTAAACATATGTAAGTCTACTAGGCATGATTCGTACAGTGTCAAAATATCTGCAACGTACATAATAAATCTGCAACCACCCAACAAAAATCTGCAAAACAAATCTACACCGTAGGACAATTTCCTCAAAAACCTGCAAACACTTTTAAGTCTACTACACACGATGCTTACTTTGTCATATCTGCAACGTACAAAATAAATCTACAATACCATCTAGTCATTAAATCGCGGATATAAATCTACCACACACGAAATAACTCTACATCAAAGAAATTAATTGCTATATTCCAACAAAAAGGCGGTGGCAGTTCTGTAAATAAGTGTCTCGATAGACTAAAAAGTAATTGCACTTTTGTAATTAGGTTTTTTCCTAACAAGTGTTATAAAGGTACTTTGGATATGAAAAATATTATAGTAATTTTTCAAACTTTGGGGTTAGTTAAGTAATAAATGGAGATTTTTAGGTTATTATAGTTTTTTACCCTTAATATAAAGAAGAAATAGTTCAAAATAGTACGTTTTCTAAAAAAAGTGTACTAGTTCTACAATTTTCTGGAAATACCAACGCTACCCCTTAAGATCAGCAGAGTTAACGCGGACTGGTGGCACACTGTCTGCGGGTTGACATTTGCAACGCAAGTAAATGTAGACTACGTAGAGTACAAGTAGAGATAGAAACGAGTACGCGCAGTCTCTGCTTATACTCGCAGAAGAAAAACAGAACGCTCTCAGTCTCTGTCTTTGGAAGCAGAATATACGCAAACACTGCTTAGATTCTGCTTGTATTATGCCAAAATTTGGCAAACACTGCTGTGCTGTTTACAATTAAGGTTTTGCAGACCATACCACTAACGGTAGACCAAAGCCAGACTGATATCAGACTTTGGTATAATTCATTACAAAAAAGAGCTGAACATTGACTCATTCCAATTAGCTTTGCACTTATGATAAAACAAATATAAACTCCTGACAAAAACAAAAAAAAAACAAACATAAACTCATAAACAGTTTTATTAGAAGTGATCAGAGTTGTAATCTTGAGGCGGTGGAATAGCGAAGGTCAACCGGTGTGGTATTGAGAACTTGAGGTCTTCGAAACAACTTGTATTGCAATATCGAGCGTTTGGCAAGAAACAACACAAAGGCGTCTCGTCCTCGTCCATGTAGCGGTATGCGAGCGTGTTGTTAGGGAAACAGGCCGCCAAAGTGTGCGTGAATACCAAATATTCGAAGTCCATCTTAGGCCTCTATGGAAGGGGTCTGTAGAGGACGAGTTTGACTCCAACGCGGTCGAAGAGTGGAGTGAGCATGCCTCCAATGTAGACTTTCGGATTATCCACCAAAGACACCTTGTTTCGAATGTGCAAAAGGTTCCCAAGGAACATTGAAGCGGCATCAAGGTGGAAAATGGGATCATACTCAATGGGTCGTCCATGATGGTTGTGAAGCCAATACCGGATCGCACAATATAACATCCTTAGTTCATTGGTGATTGGAACACCCGGCTTGTGGTGATCATAAACCATGTTGGCCAAGAGACGGAGAGCGTAGCGGATAGTTAGATTTTGCACCTTGTACATGCGAGATGCGGTGGAGAATGAACCATCCATTGTTATGTTTCTCCATACGGTGGATGCTTCACGAAAATCTTGAGTAGTGCTAAATGTGGAGGATGGGAAGCGGTATACTTCACAAAAATCAGAGAAAGTGAGTGAGTATTGGGTTGGTCCAACCATGAAGTAGACATATCCATATCCATTCGCTTCATCCTCAATGAACTTCACTATGGCAAGAAAATTCCTGGTTGGCGCGGGGTAGGTCAAGTAGACCATATATGTTAATCTCCCCAAATTCATCCGCTCTACTAGATCATCCACTTGGTCTTGTATCCCCATTTCTAACAAGATATCTCGACAAGAAAAACGGGTAGGAATCCAACTCCTTCAAGTGCTTGAACCCTTCTTGTGTCCACTCCTTAAACTCGCAGATGCCTTGAAAAGAATGGTGACTGATTCTTGTTGAAGTGCTCATGGTTGTGTGTTCTTAGTGGTCGTGTCTACAAAAACATTTCCCAAATGAGAACAAGGCATGGTTGAGAACAAAATGCTACTATCCATCATTTAAAGAGCACAAATGGAAACAAACCTAAAAGCTCGATGAAATCAAAGATTGAGCTTTAACCATATATTTTGCTTGGTAAATGATGGAGTTGTTAAGGGAAAAAGAGATTGTGATTTTTGAAATCCTCTTTGAAAAATAATTGTTGTGTACAAATGAGAAATGAGAGATCTGAGAGGAAAAAGAGAGCTTGAGGGTGAATTTGTGATTCCAGGGATAAAAAGAGATTTTGTAAGCAACAGACCTTTCGACTTCCTCGAGATTTTGAAACCCTAGTCTTCCTCGAGATTTTGAAATAATTTTGAAAATACCAGCCCTACCCCTTAATGTATCACCAACGGCAGAAGACAATCATCAGTACTGCATTAACCGGTATAAGCCGAAACAAGAAATCTCTAGAAACTCGGTGAAAACCGAGTGGTTAGGGTATTGCAAACTGAGTGAATATCACCAGCGGCAGACCGAAGGCATATTGAAATCAGAGAATTCGTTTGTAGAGAGTTTTTGTTGTTGTATATTTGTATATACTTCCACTTCCTTTATACATTATTTCTTTTATTTCTTACTGTTGTCAAAGTACAACTTATGTAAAAAAGAAAAACTCCAGAGTGAAAACCGAGTGGTTAGAGTATCGCAGACTGAATGAATATCACCAACGGCAGATCGAAGACAGATTGATATAGGAGAATTCGTTTGTAGTGATTTTTTGTTGTTGTATATTTGTATATACTTCCACTTCCTATATACATTATTTCTTACTGGTTTCAAAGTAAAACTTATGTTAAAAAGAAAAACTCAAAAAAAAAGTTGTTATCATATGATTCTTCGTGTTTCTTTGTTTAACACGATACTATGTGAAATATTCCCTTGGTATTTACCATGGTTATTGATTTTTCTTCCATTCTATGTTTTCAATGTAAATAAGCTTTTAAACTCTTAGATTGAAGATCACTTT
>OVBL01000761.1:152500-557500 GCA_900406555.1 Pseudoturritis turrita | reverse complement strand
AGGCAGATGGCATCGAGGCAGAGGATGCCAAAGAAGAATACATAGGAGATGATGCAAAAATATATTGGGGTGAAAAGGCAGAGGATGCCAAGGCAAAGGATGCCAAAGAAGAACAAGTGAGAGATGATGCAAAAATAGATTTGAGTGAAAAGGCAGATGGCATCGAGGTAGAGGATGCCAGACAAGAACATCTTCAAGATCTGTTCCATGGAGAAAAAATATACAAATGTGAAAAGGCAGAGGATGCCAAAGAAGAACATCTTCAAGATGATAGTAATGATGGAGATGGGAGTGAAAAGGAAGAGGATGCCAAAGAGGAAAAAGGAGAAAATGATGCCAACCTCTACCTTCAAGCAGAGGATGCCACTGCAACTGATGGTGGTAAAGAAAAGGTTATATCTGATAACGTAGCTATTTCCAACAAAGCAACTGATGGTGAAAAATAGATGGGAGTGAAAAGGCAGAGGATGCCAAAGAAGAAAAAGGAGATAATGATCCCAACGTATGCCTTCAGGCAGAGTATGCCACTGCCGCATATGAAACTAATGTCTGCATTAAGGATGCCGCTGCAGCAGATGAAACTAATGTCTGCATTAAGGATCCCACTACAACATTGATAACCAACGTCTGCATGGAGACATTTGCTTCCACTGCAGAAGATGGTAATGAAGGCTCAGTGATTGACACTGAAAATTCTGTACATCCATCGGAAGATTCAGTCAAAATCATTGAAGAAAGAGGAAGAGGAAGAGGAAGAGGTAGAGGAAGAGGTAGAGGAAGAGCAAACTCCTAGCCAGTGAATGTCATTGAACCATAAGTGGATACAGTCCACCCAACTACATCTCAAATCAAAATATAAGAAAGCTCCAGAAATCTTCACCACACCAACAAGCTAACAACAAGGAGGAGTTAAAGGTTAAGCAAATCGACAAAAGTTCCTGTTGTACCTAGCAACAACGCAAACCCACTGGCCCAGAAATCTGCTTACGAAATTGTATTTGGAGATGTTGACCAGACACTGGTGGACAGGATGAACGTATTCAGAGCCGATGAGTAAGTACACACAACCTATAGGAGTTTAGGACCCATATAGGTACCGAAACAGTTTCGGTTCGGTTTTGGTTTGGTTCCGGGTCGGTTCGGTTTTTAATTATGAGAACCGATAATTATCTGAAAAATTTCGATTCTCATTCGGTTCTATTTGGTTCCGGGTATTTTTTACCCAAACTACCTGAAAATATCCAAAATATCTGAAAAATAATAATAAAATGTCTATAAAATTGAAATAATATACCTAAATTGGTTATTTTTATCTGAAAGTACCTAAAAATATCCGAACTAACCGAATTAACCGAAAAAATACCAAAAAAAAATTGTAAAATTTACCCGAACATATCCAACCTAGAACCAATATATATGGGTTAATTTATGTTTCGGGTATTTCGGATATCCGTTCGGTTCTCGGTTTGGTTCCGGTTATTCGGTTCCAAGCATATAGGATCCATCGGATATTTTTTAAAAATCAGTTTGAATCCGGTTCGGGTAATTTCAGGTTGGTTCCGGTTCGGTTCCACGGTTCCGGATATAATGCCCATCCCTACTTTCCCCTGAGAGTAAGTCACCAAAAATTTTGAACCGTCTCTTACCACTACTTCATAAGCCTCTTTCCACCAAGCCAATTGAATTTGATTGATTGCCCCTTAGCAAGACCGCCACTACAAGAAAACAGAAGATGAGTGACTCCCAAAAATGTTCCAAAATGGTCGCAAAGTCGCAATTTGCGACTACTTAGGGACTAAAATAATTAGTCGCAAATTTTTGGTCGCAAAGTAGTCACTTTTTTGACTAAATTGTGACTACTAAATTTCGTCGTAGATAAGCGACTACTTTGAGACAACATTTTGTAGTCTTTAATTTGTGACTACCTTATGACAGATGGTGGTAGTCGTAATCCTGAGACTAATTTGTAACTGCCTTTATAGTCTTAGATTTGTGACTTTTTCGAGACTGATAAGTTAGAGGCTAATCAGCGCCTTTAGTCGCAAAACCGTCACTTATTAGCAACTTGTTTGCAACCACCATAATTTATATATATATATATATATATATATATTTCAAATTTGAAAATTTGAAATTAAATGAAAAATCGAATGTTGAAAATTATTAACGCAAAAGATACATCAAATAGAAGATCCATATCTTACATAACATCAATCCAAGTTTTAAACTAACATCAAAAAAAAAAAATCTTATACCATTTAGAATCGCTAAAACCAAAACCACAAGCAGGAATGTCATCACCCACTTCTTCGGTCCAGAGGAATTAAATAAACTTGATCCTTTTTCGGTTAAGGATTTGGACCCCAACCACTTATATGCTGGTTTCATAGTCTCTGGTATTTCAGTCTGTGGGAAAAAGCAAAAAAAAAAAAACAACTAAAAGATGAAACAAGGGAATTTGTAAGTTCAGGGTTAATGTATTGGTTTAGGAGCAAAGCTCTTACCTTCTCAATTAAATTCATCAAGGAAGAAAAGAAAAGAGTTCAATTAAAGAATCGACTTTGCGTAACAATAAAAGAAAAGAAAAGAGTGTTGGATTTCTTACTCATAAATGTCAATTATCCCAGTCAATAGTATAGATAAACAAGCATTTAATCACAAGTTCAATTATTCATCTAACTAAGTAACTCAATTTTCGTATGTTAAAGTACTAGACCCATCAAACATCAGATCCAAATGATAACTCAAGTAGTGTGCAAGCCGAAATCTTTCTAATATCAAGTTTTAAGTGATACTAAAGTACAGATCTAAATGAAGAACTACTCTAACTTATCAAAAACGGCACTCTATTCCTAGAAACCTATCAATCGAACCATAAAAAATCCTTGAATTTCCCATGTTCCTAACAAGAAAACTACTCAATCATGGTGATACAAAGAGTTTTAACCCTAAAAATATCACTGCAAGTGCACATCAAACGAAGTAGTATTCTAGGGATCGAATCCACATAGACCAAGTGTTACTCAACAAATATATTGGAGTAAAGTAAAGCTAAGACACAATATGAGTTGTTTGTTTTGTTTTGAATGCAAGAATGTAAAAGAGAAAATCAATGTAAACTTATGAATTAAAAGCATTGGGCATCAGGGAATTCACATGGATTCAGGCATGCATAATTAGATAAATTATCAGGAAAAGCATTAATAATCGTTCTAGAACTCAAATCACAAAATCAAATTGACCTACTGTCGTAGTATCAATTACTATTTCTAACAACCTAAGATCCTAAACTATCGTTTGAATTTAGGAGGCTAAACATGCATTATTTCAAGTTTGATATGTTCACAAAAACATCCTAACATCGGCTTTTATTGGCTAGAGATGCTTTGCTCATCTAGGTTCTTTCAGGCTTTTAAACAAAAACTTTTGATGCGTTAAACAATTTAAGATCAGAAACTAGGTAACTAATCAAGTTTCAGCAATAAGAACAACCTAGATAAAGAAACCAAGTTATCAATCCCTAATTTAAAATCTTAATTCATCAAACCATGAAATCCCTTTGAAAACCTTAAACCCCGATTGGAAAACTACTCAGACATAGTAGAAATCAAACCAAAATATGAAATAATGAAAACATGATGGAAATCAATAAAATAAATAATAGGGTTTAGAAATCTTCTACAAATTGTCAATATAGTTCAGAGATCTTCTCCCAAAACTTAGAAAGAGAATAAACTAAAACTCTGAATGAAAAGTAAAGCATAGCCTAACCAATGGCTAAAAATAAGTCTATATAGGTTAAAAGTCGGATTTGATTGGATATGGAAGTCTCCCAATACAAAACAGGAAAATCGGAAATTTCCTTTTGTGCAGTCTGGACATTGATTGATCGATCCATACAAGATGGGATCGATCAATCCATATAGATTGATCATTCAGTGGGTGTATAAATCGATCCATTTTGCTTCTGGAAATCTGAAAAAGTGCAGATCGATCCACACCAAGAGCTGGATCGATCGATCCATGATCTTCAAAGGAAATTTGCCACGTATGCTTCAACAGACGAATCGATCGATCCATTGAAGAAGGGATCGATCGATCTGTTCCGTTTTGCTCTTGAATTTATTCGTTTCTGCTCCAAAAACTTCAATCTTCATCGAAAAAGTCTCTTAACTCAAAATGACTTCGTATGGACTCAAAAGGCTCGATAAAAACAAGAAAACACAATGAATATACGGGTTAGAATTCGTTAAAAATGCAACATATCAACTCCCCCAGACTTAGTCTTTTGATTGCCCTCAAGCAAACAAAATCCTAAGACTAAAGGATCTTTATTGGAAAAATGGTCTTGGCAAATAATGGTTAATTTAGTGGTGAGGTTTAAAGTGTTTTGGGTTCCCAGATGCATCGGAGGATACAAAACATTATGCAAAATCGCAAGAAAAAATGGGTCAATTGATGAGCAAATAGCCTCCCTACCAGTTAAACCACCAAACAATCACAAACCAGCCATCTAATCAATCATTGTGTTTCCCTGGGCTAAGTCCAACCATCGATACACTTTTCACTTATCCAGTTCCACTTTCCGTTCTATTCAATTTTTTCCCTTTTTCTCGTACAAATGGTGAATCTAACCCAAAGAAAACATATCAAACACTCACATCAATGACATACTCTCCTAAACCTTTCAGGATAACACACATGCATTAAATTGATGCCTTAATCTACCAGATTTTTCAAGTAACCACGCTAGACATAAAAATAATGTCTAATCCACCTAACATTCAAGTAACACACCTAAGTGACAAGAAAACTGTGGGGGTGTAAATCCACACCAATTGAATTTGTCACGTCTTTTAGAGAGATCCGAAACTTCTGAGTAAAAACCACCAAAAACACACACAGAGATCCAGAGTTGGTGTTTTATTAAGCTGCTTAGAAAGCTTTTTGTATGAGAGCAAAAGTACAGAGTTTTGCTAGGTAAATTTCCCATCCCCTTTTCAGAGAGTTTACATATATATATATATATATGTTTTAAGTTGGCTAAGTTAACGTCTAAAGAGATAAGGAAGATTTCCTAATTCCTTGGGATTTCCTTTTAGCAAAGTCAGCTACCACCATGGGCTTTGATTCATGGGCTTTAACCTCGTCATCTCTTCTGTGGGCTTGAATCTGTGGGCTCGTCGCCTCGGCCCAATCTCCAACCACCGAACTTTGGCTTGGACGACACCATGGTTCACGGCTCGGGTGATACCATGGTTCATGGCTCGGGTGTCGATGGTTTTCTTTGACCCCGATCCGTCTCATCTTTGATTGAGGTCATGGTACCTGAACCAATCGTCCATGGCTCGGGGTTCTCGCGGAAACTTCTCCTGCCATAATTGGAAGACACCCGAACCAGCCTACCCTGTCGCAGTTACGGGTCGCCCGATCCAATTCCCCCTTCGCGGTCCGGGGATACCCAATCCAACTTTCCCTTCACGGATCGGGGTACCCGATCCAACTCTCCCTTCGCGGATTGGGGTACCCGATCCAACTCTCCCTTCACGGATCGGGGTACCCGATCCAACTCTCCCTTCACGGATCGGGGTACCCGATCCGGCTCTCCCTTCACGGATCGGGGTACCCGATCCGGCTCTCCCTTCACGGATCGGGGTACCCGATCCAAATCTCTTCACGGATAGGGGTGCCCGATCCAACCCCCCTTTCTTCACGGATTGGGGTACCCGATCCAACTCTTCCTTCATGGGTCGGGGTACCCGATCCAACTCCTTTCACGGATCAGGGTACCCGATCCAACTCTTCCTTCACGGATTGGGGTACCCGATCCAACTCTCCCTTCATGGATCGGGGTACCCGATCCAACTCTCCCTTCACGGATCGGGGTACCCGATCCGACTCTCTTCTTGGATAGGGGTACCCGATCCAACTCCCCTTCTTCGCGGTTCGGGGTACAACTGCTAGTGCTTCTCCACACTTAGCCATTTTTAACTGTTGATCCTCAAGAGGTGGAATCTGACCCCAATAGTTAGCCCTCCAGCTTGGCAGTATTAGTAATGTTAATGTCGAGCTGTAAGTGGTCGAGTGAGATCAACGATTCTCGTATTTGCCCCGAACTGTCTTCTGATGATGATCCTGAACCGTGATCCGTGTATAGCCCTGAACCATCTCTTTGTAACATTGCTAACTCAGTTCGGGTATGGCTTCCTATGGAAACTCAGTTCAGGGTTTTGTTGCCTTGATACCTTTATCGGGGAGTGCAAGCATTTTTGCTGGTTCCCGAGGCGAATGACATCACCATTTTCCTATATAATCCGTGATACTTCTCATTTGTTCTCCACTTCATTTCTCCGAAAAAAATTTCAAAGCACGTAACCTCTCTCTTCTTTCTCTCTCTAGTTTTTTTTTTTGCTTAAATTATTTTCTAGTCGGAACTCCGTCGTTCTTCCTTCGCCACTGATCCGGTTGAATTTCCCGATCCATCTTCAACTGACTCCGCCGCTGTCTTCGAGTTCTCCGGTAGTTTGTTTGAAGATTTGGATCTGACTCACTTCTTCTTAAAGGATTCCAACTTGTTCTTCGATTTTTTAAAGGCTTCGATCTGTTTTGATAGGCTGCTGGCTGCTGAGAGCCCCGATCCGTCTTCTGAATCCTAGAAACTCTAGATTCTCTTTCGCGAGTTGTTAAGGATCCAGATCTGTTTGCATCTTCAAAGATCTCGATCCGTTTCTCAATTCAAAAAGGATGTCTCGGTCATCTGTTTCTGCATCCCCCGATCCATATACCCTCTTGTTTGGCTTCTCAATGGAGTCTCTACTTCCCGAACCAACTCTTTCTTCCTATCTGCCTTCTGCCCAAAGCTGCAGCCGGGAAGACTCTTCTGGTGCACATGCTTCAGAAGATTTGGATGACCAAGCGGTTCAGGAATAGGACCCTCTCTCCTTGGTAGGAAAATGGTGCTCTCTGAATCCTCGAGAGCCGGCAGTAATTCCGGGATTCCTTCAAGGCTTGAAGTGCCTCAGCTTCACGATTCTCCTTTTGACGAGGCTGTGAACCCTTTTAGTGATGCAGCGAATCCCGATCTACCGAAAATCTAACCGGAAGACTGGTTTTTTAACCCAGCCATGGCTAGGGAGGAATTTAAGCGTTTGATTGTTTCTAACCGTTAGGCTTCAAAGAAAAAGAAGAAAAAGCGACCCGATCCACCTGGTTCAACTCTCTCAACTTTGGATTCACTGATGGCACTTAGGCATAGATTTGGTATTTCGGAAGAAGTCGAGCTTGTTCTTCCTTCACCATCAGACCGAGCCAATCATCCTCCCCCTCATCATTTTACTCTCTACGAAGGATTCTTCTACCATTGCCTGCTGTGGTTCCCGATCCCTAAAGTTATCTTACAGTTTCTTTGGAAGTATAACTTGGCCATTTCTCAAATCAATGCTCGGGGAATCAGGCACATGGTTGGCATTCTGACTAGGAGTTATGAATGCGATGTGGAAGTTAGCGTCGAACACCTGACGCACTTGCTCGAATTCAAACGCCGTAATAAGAGAGAACTGAAGTATTATGTGTCGGACAAAGCCAGAAGGAATATAATAAGGGGTTTCCCGTCCAAAGATGATAATTGGGAAGAGTTTTTCTTTTTTGTTCCTATCACCGAAGCATCGGTGGGTTCGACGTGTCTTCGATCTGTGAAGACTAACTGGGGGATATTGGTAGCCGATCCGTTGCTTTAATTGGGCCATGGCTTGTTTTTTTTTTTATTGTTTAACGATTTTCCTTTTTAGGGCTTCCTAACCTCTTAAATATTTTTGTTTTGCAGTTCGTCATCTCCGCCTTTCATTGCCTCCCGATCTGTCAGAGGTTCACGAAGCACTTTCTGCTCGCAAGTGCAACTGGTCAAGAGACTTCAATCTTCGGCGAGTGGAGAGAGCCCGAACCCTTTCCGAAGGATAGTTAGTTGAGCAATCATCCCCTTCGCACTCTTCGATAGACACCATGGGAAGACCCACTTTTCGGGATAGGGCCGCTGCGAAAGCGAAAGCGGAGGAGAAGCGAAGGAGAGAGCAAAGCTGGCAAAGGCGTTAGATCAATCTCGTCCTCCAAACCCCCTGCAACCACCGTCATCCCCGAACCAACTCCTGCTGATAACCCTTCCGAACCGGCTTCCGCAGGGGTTATTCTAGGGCTTCGTCCAGCTGGTTATCAAATTTTGCCGCACAAAGACAAAGGCAAAGGAAAGGCCAAGGAAAAGAAAACTCCGAGCCGAAAGCGACAGTCATCAGCGGATGACAAGGATGAAGGAGCGTCGAAGCGACTACGGCACGCTGAGGCAACTAGAGTTGTCCCCGAAGCGATTCCTCTCTCCGCCGTTCCTCTTAATGCTGAAGGTGCTTATAATGACGCTTCAGTGGCTATGGCTATATTCTCCAGGATCACTTGTCCGGGAGACCGTTTTCCTCCAGTCGACACCTTGCTGAGGGAAAAGGCCTACAACGAGATGTCTCTTCGGGGTGTCAAAGTACTTTTGATGCTATTTGTTTTACCCTTGCTAGCCGAACTGCTTGAGCATTTTAACTAACTGTCGTGGTTGTCTTTGCAGTTTGTATCCCATCTCAACAGGATGGTGATGGGTTATGAGTCTGACGCCCGCAAGGATCGCGAAAGGGTTGAGGATGCCAGGCGTAAAGCCATTGAGCTGGATGGGAAGCTCAAAGAAGCCGAGGCAAGCCGTGCTGCTGAAGGAGAGAGAGCCGTACAGAGGATCAAGGCTTTGAGGCAGATGCCAAAGGTCATAGGAAGCATATTAAGAAAGCCGACGAGCAGATCATGCGGCTGGAATCCGGCAAAGTGAGACAGGATGCTCACATAGTAGGCTTGACCAGGTAGCTAGAGGCGGCGAACGAGTTGCACGAAAGCAAGCTGGAGCAAGCCATTGTGGAGGCCAAGCGAGACATGCTCTCGTTGTTTGAAGGAAAAATCTCCCGAGCGACGAAGCTTCTTGGCCGTATTGATGGTGAGCCGAAGGAAAACATGCTCGACCTTGCACAGATCGAAGGCAATCTGCAATTTATCGGGCTGCTTCAAAGTGACGAGCCCCCTTCTCTTGACGCCGAGGCAAAGAGCTTAGTTGAACAGCTCGTGACTGAAACAAAAGGGGCGCTAAGGCTATCTCCTATCCGTTCTGATATTCTTAAAGAGCTCGAGACTTTTCCGGCTCTAACAAGGGAACGCCCGGCTTGGCTGACCTTGGTTCAATGGAGGTTGCCGAAGAAGCAGTCCCCGAACCATCTTCCAAGAAAGCTCTCGAGGACGCTCTAGAGGAAAAGGTCGCGGAGTTTGCTGAGGTGTTACTCGAGGATTTCAAGGCGCCGGGAGATGATCCAGCTGAGCAAACGATGGAGCCGGAGCAGAGGGTGGTCCCGACCCCTGAGATAACAGAGGATTATGATCCTCTTTTCTTTGTTTAGTTTTAAAATTCCTTTTTTCATTTTTTGTTAATGCCTGGACGGCTTTATCCAAGTAGTCGCGTGAACTTAATTTCTTCTTTTTATCATCCGGTTTATAAGAGAGAGCCTTGTGTTTTGATAAACATGTTTGCAAGGAAATATTAAGTATGTTCCTTCCGTTTGGTGACAAGTCTGAATGCTTCACTTGATAAGAAGTAGCTATTTCAAATGAATGGTTATAGGTATGAGTTTGCATAGTCGTTATGTTTGAGATACAACTCGGCTCACAGATATGTTGCTGGAAACTTCCCTGCTCCGAAATTGATCATAAGTTTGCATGTTTTAGTTCTTGAATATTTCGGTTTACGGATACATTACCATAAATGTATTCGCTCCGACAATGATCATATGCTTGTATTGTTTTGGATGAGCATTTCGGTTTACGGACACGTTACCGTAAACATATCTGCTCCGATAATGCACAAAGTATTTGTATAGCGCGCTTTTAATCCTGAGACGGACGTAATAGTGTAGATCCGAGATGGATGCAAAATTTCATTACTGTGACCAGCAGTAATGGAGATGTGGCGTAATGCCCATTGTAGCTGATTTGCTCGAATATGTCTGTTTTGTTAAAGACTTAATGATCCTTGAAGGATGTGCAGATGAAAACTGTGTTTAAAAGCAAAGCTTTGATAGATCGTAGAATCTGTTACAAATATGGGAGTATACGAGTATGCGTATACGTACCCACTCCCCCCTCTTTTGAAAGGAGGGGGGCAACTGAACACGTCCGAAGATGAGCTGCCTACGTACCCTTTGCAGGGATCAAGTCGCCCCGTAGTTCATGTAAAGTAGCTTAGTGGTAGTACTTTTTGAGATGCATTGTGTTCCATGATCTCGGTACTGGAACGTCTGTCAGGTTAGCAAGTTTGTAAACTCCAGGTTTGACTACTTTCGTGATTCTGTAAGGTCCTTCCCAATGTGCTCCAAATTTTCCGGCGTTCGTCTCTGCTGTGTTCTGGAAGACCTTCCGTAAAACTAAATCGCCTTTGTAGAATCGTCGTTCTCGAACATTGGAGTTGTAATACTTTGCTGCCGCATTCTGATAGTTCTGGATCCTGATCAAGGCTGGGTCCCTTCTTTTGTTGATCAAGTCCAATTCGTCAAGCATCAAAAGGTGATTGAGCCCTTCTTGTTCTGGTAGTAGTCTGCGGCGAATTCCTGGGAAATTTATCTCCGGTGGGATGACACACTCTGTTCCGTATACGAGGGCGAATGGGGTTTCCCCCGTTGCTCGTCTTAGGGTGGTACGGTGGGACCAAAGTACTCCCTCCAGTTCTTCAGCCCAACGCCCCTTTTTCTCGTCAAGGCGCTTCTTCAGACCATCGAGGATTGTTTTATTGATTGTTTCGGCCTGTCCGCTCCCTTGTGGATAACTTGGAGTAGACTTGTTGAGTCTAATTTTCCATTTCTCGCAGAAACCTTCAAAACGATTTGAGATGAACTGCGAGCCGTTATCTGTCATGATCTCGTACGGTACTCCATGACGGTAGATGATGTTCTTCCAAATGAAGGCTTCCACTTGTGCATCTTTAATGTTGGCATATGAGTCGGCCTCGACCCATTTCGAGAAATAATCTGTTAAAACCAGTAGAAAACGCTTCTGTTTTGAAGGGTGCAACGGCCCGACGATGTCCATAGACCATCGCATGAATGGATATGGTGATAAGATGGACGAGAGCATTTCCGTTGGTTGGTGAATCAACAGAGCATGACGTTGACATTTCTCGCATTTGGCCAAAAACTCCTTGCAATCGTTGATCATTGTTGGCCAATAATAACTGTGACGTTTGATCTTGATGGCTAGTGCTCTTCCTCCAAAGTGATTGCCACACGAACCGTTGTGAATTTCCGCCATAATCTTCTTGGCGTCCTTTCCTTCCACGCAGTTTAGCAACGGTCCTGAGAATCTCCACTTGAAGACATTCCCATCGACACACGTAACGTACTGCCTGGGCTCGAAGCTTGCGAGCGGCCCATTTTTCGTTTGGTAGGACGCCGTCGTATATGTATCCTCTGATTGCGCCGAGCCATTCCTTGTCACAGCCATATTCTGCATCGTTTTTGACTTCGTCGTTGGGTTCGACGACGGGGTCGCTGCTGCTTTTCATGGTTGGTGACTCTTCAAGATTGTTTTTTTCCATTGGGGAAATACCTGGCTCTGCGGGTGAATTGAGGGCCAATGCTTCTTGCATTTCACACATCACCTCTTGCCCGGTTGTGATATTTGTTGCTTGTCTAGCTGCTTGTGACCGAGTTATGGCATTCACTGAATCGCCTGTTCTAATGCTCGGGTGCTGGATGAATTCTACCGGGATTACTCTCTTTAGATCGGGATCGGAAGTTGATGCAAGGGCTGCAAGTACGTCGGCTGGGGTGTTCTCCCCTCGTGGAATGCGTGTTAGGATGAATTGTTTGAACTGTGCAGCCAATTCTTTGACGATTTTCAAGTAAGCTTCCATTCGATCATCCTTTGCTGCATATTCGCCGCTGAACTGATTCGCGACTAGTTGGGAATCGCAAAATGCGTGGAGTTGCTCAATTTTTAGGCCATTATCAAGTTTCATCCCGACAATCAAGGCTTCGTACTCTGCTTCATTGTTGGATGCATGAAAACCGAGGCGGAATGACTGTTCCAGTAGTTCGTCAGTTGGAGAAGTTAGCCGTATCCCGACTCCTGAACCGTTTTTGGAAGATAAGCCATCAACATGGAGTTTCCAAAGCTGGCCTTGCATTTTGTCGTCAATGCCTTCTTCGTGGAGTTCGATAAGAAAATCAGCCAAGACTTGGGATTTGGCACACGTTCGTCCGCGATATTCAATGTCATACTCGCTCAGTTCGATTGCCCAATTTGCTAGCCTCCCTGGCTGACTTGGGCTATGCAGAACAGACCTTATCGGGAAGGTGCTTAGGATGACGATTGAATGCGACTGGAAGTATGGCCTTAGCTTTCTTACCGACATAACTATGGATAGCGCCAATTTCTCCATTTGCGAGTACCTTGTTTCAGCATCTGTAAGAGTTTTGCTGACGTAAAAAATTGGCTTCTGCTCTCCACGCTCATCTCGAATCAACACGCCGCTTACTGCTGTGGCGAAAACTGCAGTGTACAGAAAAAGTTGTTCTCCTGCTTCTGGTTTTGCAAGAACTGGAGGAGTAGCCAGGTAGATCTTCAGTTATTGAAAAGCTTCCTCGCATTTTTCCGTCCACTCGAACTTCTTGGTCCCTCTCAAAGTACCGTAGAAAGGTAGGCATTTGTCGGTGGATCGTGAGATGAATCGGTTAAGTGCAGCTACCCTCCCGGTAAGTCTTTGCACTTCCATTTTTGTCTTTGGTGAAGTCATATTGATGAGTGCATCGATTTGCTTAGGATTGGCCTCAATGCCGCGGTGAGTTACTAGGTAACCAAGGAATTCCCCGGAGGTGACTGCGAATCTGCACTTGGTCGAGTTTAATTTCATGTTGTGAAGATTCAGCTGTGAGAAGCATTCCTTGAGATGAGTGACGTGATCCTGTTCTTTCAGTGATTTCACCCGCATGTCGTCTATGTAGACTTCCATTGTCTTTCCGAGTTGATCAGCGAACATCTTGTTCACTAGCCGCTGGTATGTTGCTCCGGCATTTTCAGGCCGAATGGCATCACCTTGTAGCAGTAAATCCCGCGATCCGTTATGAAAGCGGTCTTCTCGCGATCATCGGGGTTCATCCAGATCTGGTTGTAACCTGAGAAGGCATCCATGAAAGATAGGAGTGCGTTTCCTGCCGTTACTTCGACTAAGCGATTGATATGTGGAAGGGGGAAGCTGTCTTTTGGACAGGCTTTGTTCAGGTCGGTGAAATCCACGTACACGCGCCATTTACCATTCTTCTTCTTGACCACCACTGGGTTAGCTAGCCAGTCCGGGTATTTTACCTCAGTTATTGATCCGACGCGCAGTAGTCTCTCCACCTCGTCATTGACCGCTTTAGCTCTGTCTGGCCCAAGTTTTCTTCTTTTCTGCTTCACTGGTTTGAAAGTTGGGTCGACGTTCAATTCGTGGCTTGTTATGCTGATATCGATGCCGCGCATATCTTCTGCTTCCCATGCGAAGGTGTTGATATTTTTCTTCAAGAATGCCACGAGTTCTTCTTTGATCTTTCCATTTAACAGTGCTCCAATTTCTACACATCGCTCTGGATGTTTGTCGTCGATGCAGACTGATATGACGGGGTCGCAGGTTGGTTTAGACACTTCTTCTTCGCGATCCACCGCTATCTGTAACTGTTATAACAGTTTCGAAAACTCTTCACCGGTTCTCTGTCGGTCTTTATCTTCTTGCGCTTTGAACTTGCCGTCGGATCGGTCACCGGGTTTCTGAGCTTGTGTGCGGCGAGAAAGCAGACACGAGACTCTTTTTGATTTCCTCGAATCGTTTTCACGCCGTTTGGTGTAGGGAACTTGAGGCAGAGATGGTAGGTTGAAACGGCTGCGCACATTGAATTTAACCAGGGGTCCCCACGATGACGTTGTAGATGGCCGGGTGGTCAGCTACGGAGAATTCGACAATCTTCGTCACCTCGCCAGCTTGGACAGGCAGTTTGATTGTCTCGGTAGTCATGGTGGTTTCTCCAGAGAATCCTGTCAAGGGTTTGGGAGTAGATATCACTTCGGATAGGTCCACATTCATTCTTCTGAGAGTCTCGAGGAAGATTACGTCCACGGTGCTACCAGTGTCCACTAATACCCGTGCTACGTCGCAGTCGTTGATGATTAACTCGATCACGAGAGGGTCATCATGCGGTCTGTCGATTCCGATCGTTTCTCTTTCCTCGAATGATATCACGTCGTTTGGAAACTTAGATTGTTTAGACCAGTTGATGCTAACGTCTGCCCTTCGCTGGAATGCTTTGATTGACGAGACGGTATCTGAGCAATAGTGGGATCCTCTCATTATCATGCTTATCCTTCTTCTTGATCCAGAGGGGGGCGCTTCGTCATCCCTTCTATCGCGCTTGGTGTGATTTTCTTTTGTCAGGTCGGGTTTGTATGTGTTTGCGTCCATCTCAAAATCCTTGAGGCTGATGTTTCCTCCAAGCTCGCCGGCTGCTAATTTTTTAGCAAGCTTCAAGCCTAGAATTCGGCAGTTCGCGGTAGAATGTCCGTAGATGTGGTGGTATTCGCAGTAAGCGGTCTCGTCATAGGAACTGTCGCTTTTGGTCCATGTGCTCCATGAGCTTCTTCCACAGCCTCGGCCTCTTCCTCGACCGAATCCAGGAGCGTCAATTTGGTAGTTGTGAGCTCCTCGAAAGCCTCCCTCGTGCTGGATATAGTCGGAGCCTTGGTTGTTCTTCCTAGCGTTGGAAGGGGCTGAAACTTGGGGGGAATGATTCGTTGTTTTGGCCTTCCCGTACTTTTCAGTTAGTATTTTCATCTCTTCTTCTTCGGTGATGAAGTATGCGGCTCAATGCATAGCGTCTTGTATGGTTGTGGGGGCGTTCAGCGCAATTTCCTTGCAAAAATCAGAGTTAAACCAGAGCGCTCGTTTCAGGGCCAACAAGGCTGCTTTATCGCTCAGGCCTTCCACTTTGGACATGACGGCTTTGAATCTCCCGATGAAGCTTCGGAGTGTTTCACTCTGCCCCTGAGCCAGGGTCCACAGATCGGCGTCGGATGTCCTAGGATCCATGAATATGGAATAATGCTTCAAGAACGCCGCGGATAGTTGGTTATAACTACCGATGGAGTTCCCTTCGAGCCTGGAAAACCACTGCAGCGCTGGTCCTTTGAGATGCTCCACGAAGAGAAGGCACTGTCCGGCATCTCTTTCGTGTTCTTTGAAGTTAAAGCGTCCCATGGCTATAGCAAAAGCTGTTAGATGCTCTTTTGGGTCGGTCTTTCCTTCGTAGATCGGGACTTTCATCTTTCCGGGGTCTGGGACTCTTGTGCTAGTAATCCGTGCTGTGAATGGGGTGTTCTGCGCTTCCTCCAGTACACGATCTAGCTCTAGCACCTTGCTAGTTGCTTTGTGCATCATGGATCAGACAGCTTTTATGTCAGCAGCTGCTCGATCCATATCTGCTCGCATCATAGCCATCTCTTCTTTCTGGGCTCGGACTCCTGCTCTGCGTTCTTCGTTGGTCCTTTCTTGCTCAGCCCAAAGTATGTTCTCCTCCTCCTCGGTCAGCTCTTGACCTCCTTCGGGGATGGCCTCGCGTCTTTTGGTTCGGGTCTGGCCAGTCGCTAGGGGTTCTGGATCGTCACGGCTCTCCATGTTTTCCTCCATTCGGTTCTCCTCATCTAGATCGATGATCGGTGTAGGGTCCCCTTCGATTGGTGTGTCGCCTGCTCCTTGGACTCCTGAAGCTAGGTTTGCGGAGCTTTGATGGAGTGGTGGCAATCTTCCCCGGGTCCTTGGTGGGTTGAGCGGAGTTGTGAAGTCCAGGGCCGCAATCTTCCCCACACTTATTTCACACCGAATCGGTGTGAAAATAAATCAAAAGAAAGGCATAAACATAATCAAACAAATCAAGACCCAATAGACGAGAAAAGGAGAAACCAGTTTAGTTTTAATGATTCAAACTGGTTGTGAACCGGAATAAACCCAAAAAAAAATTCAGTTTCAACTTACCTGGGCATGGATCGATCGATCTGTGATGACGGATCAATCTGGTTTTTCAAAAACACGCGTATCGATCCACACTCCATCGTGGAATGATCGATACATCTACAGCACCAATTTTTTTTTTTTACCTGAAACAAATCAAAACCAAAACCAAAAATTAAAAAGAAACAAAAATTCTAAAGACATGTATACCTACCAGTGGATTGCCTCCCACCAAACGCTTGTTTTAAGTCATTAGCTTGACTTCGGTCTCATGTATCAGTCAGGGTAAGTATTGGAACTTGCTCCAAAACAAGTTCTCCAATCAGTCATCTTCAACTTCAGAACATTGCTCAACAATCTTTCATAGCTTCTTCACCTTTCTCTTTTAACTCCGATGTGAGAATAGCTCTAACCTTGGAGAAAGGCTTCGAGGTTCCTTTGAACTTTACCCCATACTCAATCATGTCTCCATTACATCTCTGAGGTACCAAAGTTATATAAGGATCGCCCTTGATCCATTGGCTCTTTACATTTGCCTTTTTACTAGCTTCTTTGACAATGATCTGAGGGTCTCCATCCAGGACTTCCTTGACCTTACTCTTATCATCAGGCTCTCTCATTGTCTCGATTGGTGTTGGGATATCAATCCAAGTTCCACATAAAAAATTTAGACAAATATTGTCTAGTATATAAGTAATTTCCAACTCTAATTAGTATGATGACTTTTGGAAAGGAGCCCAAGAACAAATCTGTGCGGACTTGCCACCTGGTCCAAAGCGGATAATATTATACTAATGGAGGGAGTTGGACATGGGCTTGAAAAGCCCAATAAGTGGTAGCAGAGCCTAGGTTCAGAAAAATGTGGACCTGTAGAAGTGGGTGTCGGCCTGCAAATTTGTTGTGGGAGGAGAGCCCTCAAGGTGACCTCGCGATTAAGAGTGCTGATGCCTTGTATCGAAAGTCTTCCTAACAGTTTCCCAAGGGTTAGGTGAAGAATTCCATTGGTGGGTACAGCGGTACAAGATGGGTGCCAGGTTATGCTCGAGGTAGGAGGACAAGGATTTGTGTGGTGCATTCTTAATAAACAATGGGGTCCTAAACCCTATAAATTACAAAGTAGAGAGGAAGATGAAATGCTCAAACCACAATATTACAAATAGTTACTACTTACATGAGAGATTGAATTAGAAATGGAAATGATATTAATTACTTTGTGCTCAACAACTCTCCTTGCACTTCTCCTCCTAAAATCCATCCTCAAACGAACCGCCACGAACAACGTTAACCTACCACCGTCTCCCTGGCGACTTCCGGTGATCGGAAACCTCCACCAGCTCAGCCCCCTCCATCCTCACCGTTCTCTCCGTTCTCTCAGCCTCCGATATGGACCACTCATGCTCCTTCATTTCGGCCGCACACCAGTGTTCATAGTCTCCTCCGCCGATATTGCTCATGATGTCATGAAGACGCACGATCTTAAGTGTGCCAACCGCCCAAAAACAAAAGTGGTCGATAAAATTCTGAATGGTGGGAGAGATGTTGCCTTTGCCCCTTACGGAGAATATTGGAGACAAATGAAGGTACACTTGAAAGAACAATTAATTTTTTTGGCATAATTTTTTCCTGAAAATAACATTTTATCCATTAATTTTTTTTTCTTTTTGTTAGTCCATTATTCATTTTCGTAGTTCTATTTTTTTCCTTTTTCTGATCAACATTTTTAGTAGTTCTATAAGACATAAATTTTTGGGCTTATTTGCTCGATAGTTTAATGGCTCAAAATTGGCAAAACAACGGGTGGCAAAACCATGATTAAGAGATTTTTTCGTGGCTAATTTTAGCAAATAGTTTGGATCAAGTTTAAATTTTGTGTCATATTAAAATATAGTGCTTCGTATTAAAAAGAACGTGTTAAAAATATGTATATTTTAGCATGTCAGAGAAAAATAGCATGAAATTTTAAGGAGAAAAAAGAGCGCGCAAATTTTCAGCTTACCTGAAGGTATTTTGCAAATAAAAGAAAAATCATAGTCATTTTGTCAATTTTTGGGTATAGTAAATTCATATAGAGGTATTACCTAAATTATTTATCTTTAAACATATATCGTTGGACGTAGCTCATTTTAACCCGTTGAAATAGTTTCGCTTGTATAAAAATCTAAGTTCTATTTAGTAGCGAAACATTTTGAATCTCATTTAATTTGGATGCAGAGTATATGCATCCAGAATCTACTCAACAACAAAATGGTCCGCTCTTATGAGAAAATAAGAGAAGAAGAGATAAAACTAATGATCGAAAAGCTGGAAAAAGCGACTTCTTCTTCTCCCTCACCGGTAAATCTAAGCCAACTCCTTATGACTTTGACTAACGATATAATATGTAGAGTTGCATTGGGAAGAAAATATAGCGGCGCCGAAGCCGAAGAGGGAATTGATGTCGAGAACATAGTGCGTACATTTGCGGCAGTCTTGGGTGAGTTTCCTATAGGGGAATACATTCCTAGTTTGTCGTGGGTTGATAGGATCTGCGGTGTCGATCATAAATTGGAGGAAGTGGATAAAAGGTTTGATGACTTTCTGGAAAGAGTGGTGAAAGAACATGAAGATGCAGATAAAGAGAACAGATCGGACTTTGTTGATAAGTTACTAACGATTCAAAGAGATAAGACGGGACAATTCGAGCTTGAAAAAAATGCCTTAAAACTTATAATATGGGTAAGATGAGTCATTCCTTTCTACTTAGAAAAATGGGTTTGCAAAATATAAAACTAGCTATAATTGGGCATGTCTTCTTTTTTCTTTCTTTTATGCTAACGTTTTTGTTAGAATATTCTACATCATGATGTGTTAGAAATTTTTTATATTGTAAATGAAGATGATTCAGTACTTGTATATAAAAGATACGTGCATCCCCACTCATTATCAATTGGTTTTGAATTAGAACCCATATAAAATACGGTTTTCTTGTTTTCTGTCAGGATATGTTTTTAGCAGGAACCGCAACAACTCTCTCCTTTCTTGAATGGACAATGACAGAGCTTCTCAGACATCCAAAGGCCATGAAGAAACTCCAAGAAGAGATTCGTTCAAGTTCGCGCGATGATTTATATGTAATGGAGAAACAAGCAGAGAAGATGAACTATTTACAAGCTGTTATTAAGGAGGCGTTACGGTTGCGTCCTCCCGCTCCACTATTACTTCCTCGAGTATATAGTGAAGATGTCAAGTTAAAGGGATATAATATCGCTGCAGGAACACAGGTTAAATCTTTTAGTTACATAGTAGAGACACATTACACCTATAGCAGAATTTATATCATATAGTTATTATTTATAAGAACATATTCAATTATATAACTAAAACGAATTAATTATTATTTTTAGTTAATTGAATTAAGAACAAAAAATGTGAAACAAAATGAAAAACAGAGTAGTAGTCTTATACTAAATTTTAAAATTATAAATAAGATTTTTTGAAATATAGATTAATAAGTAGGAAAATTTTGAAAAATATCACTTTATGATACCACTTTTCAAAAATACCACTGTTTTTCCATTTAAAAAAAAATACCACTTTTATAACCATTTATAAAAACTCAAATTTATAAGGGTTTATAAAACATGTTTTATAAGAGTTTATAAAAGATTTTATGGAATATTATAAAATGTTTATAAGGTTTTATAAAGTTTATAACATGTTTATAATATGTATTTTTTGATGAAATGACTTTTTAAAATACAAAATTAGATTGATAAAATAATTTATATATTAAATTTTAGTGGGATAAATTTAATGAACTTTCTATGTCATCACATTTGGCTTTATAAAACCTTATAAACTATAATAATTTGGCTTTATAAAACATATATCCTTTGTGTGTGTGTGTGTTGCTTCATATCAAATCAAATATCTGGTTATGGTCATTTATATAAATTATATAATAATTTTTATTTCTAGAAATGAATTGACAAAAATATTATGGGAACACAGGTTATAATCAATGCTTGGGCAATCCAACGAGACACTACAACATGGGGGATAGATGCAGAAGAATTTAGACCAGAAAGGCATTTAAACTCGGATTTAGATTTTCAGGGACAAGATTTCAAATATATTCCATTCGGATCGGGGAAAAGGATATGTCCTGGAATAGGATTCACATCAGCATTGATTGGTGTGACATTAGCCAACATTCTGAAACGTTTCAACTGGAGAATGGATGTCGAATCGCAAAGCGGTCACGATGATTTAATTGAAGCAACTGGTCTCGTGATTTTCCGCAGATTCCCTCTTATTGCTTTTCCATCTTCTGCTTGATTCTCCTTGGCCTTGTTAATGAATCAAACATTGCAACTTCGTATGGTTTGATGATGGTTTGTGTTGCATATATGAATAAAAAACATTGTAACCTCCTCTCTGGTTAGAACACTTGTTACATATGTTTATCTCTAAAAAACTAAGTTTTGCTTAATTATGAAATACATCTAATAGTGCTATAAAAGAAACAACTTGAACTTGCCAAATTTCAAAAAGTAAAATCGCAGTAAAGTAAGCAAAATATACCAATCGATTCCTTGCTTCCATTTTTGCTCTTTTCGTTCTTTATTAATTTTTTGAGAAAATTAGAAATAAAGGATTTTTTTTTGAATTTGTCCATATATACATTTTTAATGAGATTTGGTGATCTAAACCTTTGTAATAGTTTAAATCCTATTATGCCTCTAATTTTCAGAATTGGAAAGTTGTATTTTTAAATAAATTTATATTAATTTCGAATTTTCCTTAAAAAAAAAATTGGGGGTTGTCAGTACTTATGCTCTGCCACTGAAACCCGATTTGGAAAGATGATCTTGATTACGGACGGCTTTTGGTGAAACTACACGAACTCTATGGTGAAAGGATTCTTCCCTAGCTCCCTTTATCCCTTCTACAGAGATGTCAACATTCCTCTAACCGTTAAGAGGTACGTTTGTGGTTTGCCTCATCGATTTAAAACTCATGGTTTTGGGGTTGGAATGAATTTAGAATATCGTCAAATCAAAAGAATAATGATACTCATTACATCAATGCTTAAGAAAAATTGTAAAACATATTTGTTGGTGTTCAAGCAGAGAAGAAGGCTTGGAGAAAATTAAAGCACCATCTGATTTGCCAGACATAAACTCATTCATATCCGTGCCATTGTCCTCATGTCAACTCTTCATAACTTTGAGGCATTTCCGATTCCTTGAGCATCTCGGTTTTAGGAGAAGGAATTGAAACCCTATAGTGGTTTGAGTTGAATTGAACCGGTTGCAAACCGAGTAAACCTTGACAGCTTCCTCGAATTCAGAATCCTCCAATGTCTTCCCTCGGTTTTTTTTTTTTTTGATGTTTTAGAAAAAAAAATTGTTTTTAAAAGATTGATTTTTTACATTTTCTATGCATTTTTAATGAAAGTATAATGATAAATTGTAAATTTTAAGACATATTAATTGATTTAACTAAATTATTATTGATTTAGAGTTACGGAAAATTGTTTAGTTCAAAAAATAATGCATTTATAGTTAAGTATTAATTTGTTTTTTTAATATGTGTGAAAAGTTTAAAATATCAATTAAAAAAAAAGGATGGAATATATGTTAAGAGAATTTTAATGATTACCTATTTATGTTTATCTGTTTCCTCTCATAATAGTTCATGAAATATCTTCAAAGCTATATGGTGTAGATTGCAATTGTTTTGATATATTTGTTTTCATATCCGCTCTCTTGCCTAGGCCTGAACATTAAGGGTATTGGGTCGGGTAATAGCGGGTAAGGATCGGATACGGGTAGTTCGGATATCTAAACTATTATCTAAAGTGTACCCGTAAAAATAAGGGTCGGATAATTCGGGTATCGGGTAGAGTAAAAGTAATTTGGGTACCTAAAATCACTACCCGATTAATATCCGAACTTTCAATAAAACGAGTAATGTTCGGGTAATTCGAGTAATCCGGATAATTTAGTATTTAGATTAATATTTTTAAAACAAACACAATAAAAAATAAAACAATAGTTAGTAAGTTTTAAATAATATAAACATAAACATATAACGTATATAATACCTTCTGTAACTACATGCAAGATGTCATTTTCCTTTTTCAGTTGTCGAAATATCTTTGTTCCATCGTACTCCAGCGAGGATCGTAACCAATTTTGCGTAAGTATCAATTACCCAAACAGGTAATTGGGTATCCTAAATAATTACCCGACCCTTACCCTTACCCGTCAAAATAAATTATCACTATCCAAACGGGTTTTGTCGCTTACGCGTACCCGGAAACTTAGGGTAATTTAAGGCGGGTAAGGGTTGGGTCAGGGTACCCGACCCAAAATGTGCAGACCTACTCTTGCCCATTGCTCGTTATATATAATATTGGGTTATCGATTAGCTTTTGTTGATCCTGCTTGTTCTCTGCAGCGAAAACAACGATGGAGTGAAACTATACTTCTTCTGGTCATTACTAGAAAACGTTGAATGGGTATATTACTACCATGTTTGGTACGTTGACTATGAAAACGGTCTGAACCAGTATTTGTTTGTGTAATAAATAAGAGATCAGACTTAACAAAAGTTTCGGAGTCATTCTATGATGCAGCGAGATATTTAGAAATATTCCAAATATCATTATTATTTAGATAATTTTCTTATTTATATATAATTATATTTATTATTTATCTTCTAGAATATTTTAGAATATTCTAGAGTTTTTTGTGTTTTATTATAAACTAGAATAGAACCCGCATTAATAAACTCATAAGTATATGTTAATAAACTCATAAAAACCTATAAAAAATATTTATAAATAATGTTATCAAACATCGCATAAGTACATGGTTGATAATTGTATACAATTGATGTTATCATTTTCTTTCTCATAGAAATCTATACTCGTCAAACATTATTAACTCTTGAATCTTAGTACTAAATATAGTATTATTATTTTAATTTATGTAAATTTTCATGTATACAATTTTTTTTTTAACATTAGAAAATATCAATGTCGTCATAGATTGAAGATCTTCATATTCTTTGTGATATTTTGTAATACTATTGATAAAATAAGTATGTTTGTAGTTTTTTTTTTTTTTTAGCATGCTTGTGCATATCTTAAATTTTAAATTTGAAATTTTCATATCATTTTTAACTTTTTTCAATTTATATATTCTCTTTTGTTTTATCATTTTTTTTCCTAATCAGTTTGGAGTATTAGAAATTTTACTTTTTACTATTTGGTTAGTTACTTACTAATTATTTTGTTAGTTTTCCACTTTTAATTTACTTTTTCTTAGTTAATTTTAAATGTTAACACATATCATCATCTGATTAATATTAGACCCATGTCGCGATCTGGTAAATTATAATTTTGTCTACGTGTCACGCTCACGTCGAACACATCCTACTTTATATAATATAAAATAGCCTTCTCGGGCTTGATGTATTATTCAGTTATTAATGATTTGATTAATCGAAAGATTTTAAAGAGGTTTTGATAAACCACTGTGAAGAGTATTTACAAACCCTAGAGCTTTTGCGAAAGTCCTGAGAGGAGGACTCTCAAACTCCTATCCCTAGAAGCTTCCGCTTCATCATTCTCTTACATTACTAATCTTGTATAAGACATTCTCTTGCACAATCAAGTTTGGCACAAACCACAGACCAGCTTAGTAATACGGTTTACTATAGAGATACATGTTGATCAAAGTCCAAGTCGAAAATTAATGACCACATCAACCATACTATGTTCAATTTCGTAGTCTTCTGAAACCATCATCTTGAGCTCTTCAAGAGTTGTAGTGGATTGCAAGGTAAGTAATCTCGCACGTTTTTCTTCATCAACCATATATCTCCACTCTTTCTTCTCAAACGATCTCCATACACCACAAATTACGTAGATATGCATCATATTAAGTTGCTAAACACAGGAAAACAAAGGAAAATCACAAAAACTAGGTATATAGAGAATAATTATCGACAATTTCATTGAATTTTGAAAAAAGTAGAATACGAATTCAACAATACGCATAATGTAATCTAACAATATATTCGATTTCCTACTAGATTCAGTTTGAAGATTTCGAAAATTCAGTTTCCATATTTTCGAAATTCTGAACTAATTTAGAATTGTTTTTCTAAACTTTGTAGAACATAAAGCAAACCGAAGAATACATATTCCGCCATTAGTAAAACTAACTTTCGCAGACGACGTATTCTAAATTTTATTAACAAATGTTAGACACCATATTCTAACTTTTGTAGAACATAGAGCAAAGTGCAGACGACCTATTCTAAAATTGGTCTTCTAAATTTCGTGGAACATAAATAAATTCTACACTTCCTAGAACATGTACAATGCGTAGATTACATAATCTAAACGTTTTAAAAACATGTATAAAATACATCAGGTGTATTCTAAATAAAGCAGAACGAATTTTATCAATTACAAATTTAACCTATCGATTACCAAACAACAATGACACATTTGACAAAAAAAATCTTATTTCTTTGTTTCTCACGTGTTTGACCAAATTTTTTTTTTAAATTGATTATATATATTATAAATGATAGTTTATGTATAAATGGGAATTTGGAAATAAAGGACGGCCAAACCGGTGGCCGAATCACAACCAAACAAAATTCTGAAAAGAAAACATAAAAATTCCAGCTTTTCTCGTCATAGTCGTTTATTATGCTTCAATTGTTTTTCTTTATTTCCTTGTTCCCATTGGAATGATTTATTTTTTAATTTTAATTTTCAATTAGATTTTGATCCGCGTTAAACGCGGGATTAGAATATTTTAAAAAGAAATCATAAATATTTTTAATATATCAGAAAATTTAGAAATAGCAAATATCAAATGGTATATCTCATATAGATAAATATATTTTATATTACAAATTTTAATTTGCATAACACTTGGCTTGGGATGTAAGCATTTTTGGTGTAAATCGAATACGTTTGAGATTATGGGTTCTTTCAAACTTATTTGAGTTCAGCAAAACCCAAAAAAATATTGCGTTAATATGTAAAAATCTTTTAAAATAAAAAATCAAAGAAATAATAAAAAGTGAAACTGATGATTTTTCGAAATTTAAGCATTAATTTTTTTTTTTCAATTTATTTTGTATGAACTGTTTGGATTTCACCAATATTAACAACTTGTACATATGGTTGATAGTTTTATAAACTCCAACGGTTTGATTGATGGTAAACAAAACAATGATTCTTGCATCTTCTTAAAATAGAAATTATCAAAACCTTATATATGTGTATATATATTTCTATCAATAAACCTATTGTATTTGCTGTAAAAATTGTAGAAATATTTTAGTATAACAAAAGCTCAACTTTAATTAGAGTAATATGGATACAATTAACCGATATTAAAGAAAATAATTGTATGAACAATCATATTTTCAAATATGGTATCCAAATGGACATTAATACAATTTTTATAAAGTAATTGACATCGGTAAATAATTTATCGTTAAAACATTATGTTATATCGCATTTAAAAATATTAAAATATTACATTTAGTTGGACTTAAATTTATAAAACATGTATTAATGGGCTTATGTTATAAATTTAATGAGAATATATAGAGATTTTCACCATGATATATAGTTTTAATTGGAATATTATGATTGGTTAATTTAAATGATGTGTTCCCTAAAACACTCTTTGAACGACACCTAAAAAATTTCGCGTCTTCTCGCTTAATATATATAGGATTTTGCAATTTCTTTAGTTATTGAACTTTAACTATTTTGTTTTAAGTTTTTTACCCCCAAAAAAAGCTATTTTCCACGTGGGAAAGTATTATCCAATTTTATATAATAAAAAATAATATTGTTTGGATAATTGTACAGCAAAGTTGATATGGCCGAGTTGGTCTAAGGCGCCAGATTAAGGTTCTGGTCCGAAAGGGCGTGGGTTCAAATCCCACTGTCAACATTTTATTTTTATTTTTATTTTTATTTTTTCCATTTCACGAAACACGCAAGTAAATCTTTAACCGTCGATCGCATCACTCTTTTGCAAATTAATCAACGTTCCTCTTTACTCGACGTGTTAAAGAATCACGATTAAAAAAGATTTGGGCTCTATTAATCCAATTTACAATTTAAGAATCTTATTTCTCACCAAAAAAGCCCATAGTTTCCAAAATCTTCTTTATACCCCCCACCCCAGGATCCTCTTGAGATCATCTTCTTCGTGGAAACTCTCGCACAGTAATGGCGTCGAAGCAAGAGTATGGCTTTCCTTATACACCTCTTCCTTCATCACAACCCTCTCAAACCGTAATCCTTCTAACTCCTTATCGTCGTCACCGTCGTCCTTCCTTCCTCCGCCACCTCCGCTGCACTCTCCTCTTCACCGCCGCTATCCTTCTCCTCTCCGCCGCCGTTTACTTCCTCTATCCTTCCGATCCAGACATCAGTGTCTCTCGGATCCAGCTCAACCACATACGAGTCCTCGATTCGCTCAAACCCGCTCTTGATCTCTCGTTTTCTCTCACAATCAAAGTCCGGAATCGCGATTTCTTCTCCCTTGACTACGATTCGCTCGTCGTCACGATTGGGTATAGAGGGAGAGAGCTAGGGCTTGTCAAGTCCCAAGGCGGACATCTTCGTGCCCGTGATAGCTCTTACGTTAATGCGACGCTTGACCTCGATGGTCTCGAGGTCGTTCACGATGTGATTTACTTGATCGGCGATTTGGCTAAGGGTGTGATCCCTTTTGATACAATTGCTCAGGTGAAAGGAGACGTTGGTGTCCTTCTCTTCCAAATCCCAATTCAGGTATACCTTTCTTCTCTAGCCAAACCCTAAATTTTTCCTTTTCCCCTTGGAACATTTAGGGCTTAGTAAAGAGCAATTTTGAAACTTCGATTTAGTTTCTACTAAGTTTTTGGGCAGATATTGACTTTGCATTATGATCACCCATGAAGCTTTTAGATTGAAATATAGCACAAGTATTGTGTACTTCATTACCTGTAAATGATGCTAGCTCCTAACCTGGTATTGGTTGTTTCATCACCTGTGAAAGAAGCTGCGTTTGAAGAAATCTCCATTTGATGGAAAGGTTTTTTTGTGCTTTGCTTATTTAGATTTTTCTAGCTCCAAGTTTATAGACAGGGGTTGTAGTTGTGTTCCACCCTGTTCTGAGCTGATTGGGGTTTCTTGAACTTCTGAGATAAAACACTGATCTTTTTCAAGAATCAGATTGGTAGGGGATATGTGTGTCATCGTGCAGAACCATTTACTGTTTTGCTTAGGGTGGTTCTTGGTGCTTTCTTTGGTGAATGTCAAATGAAATTTGGATCATTAGCCCTAATGCTTTCACATTTTTATTTGGAAATTGGAGGAGATAGAGAGACGAGAAAGGTTATTGTCTTATTGGCTGACCATCGTTCAATTAAAACTACTGTCACTGCTTTCTGTCAGAACCTATACTTAGTTGAAAGTAAGATTGGCAAGACTCCTTAATTTTGTAGCGTTTGATTTTTCGAAAAACTTATTTTGATATTTCTATGATGATCATTAGGTATTTTCTGTGACATAGTAGTTTCCAAGTTAAGATTTAAACATCTGATGTTTCAATACATGGGTAAAATTGTGTTTCTGCAGGGTAAAGTGTCGTGCGAGGTGTTTGTTAATGTTAGCAGCCAGAAAATTTCACACCAAGATTGTCATCGTAAGGTAATCTGGTTTCTTTTTGTTCCTTTTATCAAACAATTTGCTTTGGTTACAATGTGATTATAGTGTCTATAAGGCTATGCTCAGATTGGCGAAGAGGATCAAGTTATAGAAAACATAGCTTTATGGTTGAGATAGAAGTAGAGCATGCTGCCAAAGTGCCGATAAAGTGTAATTGGTAATTACAAGTTTACAACAAATATAGGTTTTATCCTTCGTAGTGGGAAAGGGAAAGATGTGATCTTTTGTTTCTTCTCTTGGATAAGTTTTGTTGAAGATGCATAAACATAAGAACAGGTATCATAAAAGGTTTAGAGAAGCGATTATACTGGTAGATAATTCGACCCTAGATCACCAATAATATCATTTTCAAACAAAAAACCGTGGACTAGAATCTAGATCATTGCATATTATCTTTTACCTTTGCATTTGAGCTTAGGCCAAATGTTTAGAAGTGATTAAAGCCACAATCATGAGGTTGTTGTGAAAGCTAATCAAACATTTTCGCATTGGGATTTAAATGTGCAGTGAAACAAAATCCTTAGCTGTTCGAGAGACGAGAGAAGAAGAGTCGGGAGATAACATATGTTTTGGTTCTGGGGAATCGATTTGTAAGATTTTGTATAGATAAATGCTACTAATGTGAGTGGATTGTCATTGCATAGTCATGTGATTCTTACTGTACTTTAACCACATATTTATATAACCGGCGTCGTCTTAACCGGCTTTAGTGGTTTGCAGAAGAAATGGCTGTTATAGAGTTATAGTAATGATTTTAGGTCAAGTTCTCAGATGCTAGACTGATTCAGTGATGTGCAATCTGGATATGCGAGTGAAATGTTGTTTTCCTTGAAATAGGTTTATTTTTATTTTCTTAACATCTCTCTTTGTTATTAGATAAAACAAATCTGTTTTTTTTTTTTTTCACAACCTCTTGATTCTCTTTATCAAAGAAAAAAAGTGCATCCGAAAGAAAGTCGTCATGAATTTCCAAGTAAGCCATATTCAAGCCACAAGTCACTAGTTTAAGTGTGTTCTTAGCCTCGTGTTGTGTTTTGCTTTTGTTTTGTTTCGACGCACAAAACATTATTAAAAGGCATACCTCCAACTCGGAGATCAATTCATACGACGGCAAGACCAGTTTTCAGATAATCCAAGCAAGAGAAAGGTAGATGCAGGATTTGTTCAACTTCCAAGGAAGTCTTCATGAGATTGCTCATGGTTTTGTCTCTTTGTCTTCTCTCTGACCCCATCCCTCTGCTCACAACCAGAGATATGTTACATAGCCATGGCACTTCACAAGCAAACACCAACCCATTCCTCTCATTCTCCATTAAACCCTTTTTATAGGCTCTACCGACTTTCGTCACATATTTCCCCGTTGTTACACCTTCATTTGATCTGTCTATGTCTGCGATGTCTGCATCAGAGTGAAGGTTCACCACCAGAGTTCCATGCTCATGGTGAAGTCTTTCGCTCAGAGCTTTCATGAACACGGAATTGGAATCCCACAGACTATGGGGAAAGATGTCTGCTCCATCATAAGCATCCATGAAGATCATGTCGTAAGAATTATTTTGGTTCCTGAGAATGAAGTCCTCCGCTTCTGATTCGTAAAGGAAGAGTCTCTCATGGATGCCTCGCCACATGACTTGGTCGATAATGTCAGGAGTTGGTAATGCACGTTTCCCGGTTGCTGTCATGACAGAGAATGCAGGGAAGCCCATTGCTTGAACCGACTCTGAGATAACAAGTGGGTCGATTTCAACTATGTCAACAACAGCACCTAGAAGACGGATCAATAACACCATTCACATCAATCAACACAAGAATTAGAGATGGAACTTCTAGAAAAGCATATAGGTACAATGAAAGTTCCTACCGAGAATGTGATGAGCTAAAAACAACGGTAAACTTCCTCCACCATGACCGATGCATAATATGCGCATTTGTTTCTTCCCAATAGCTACACTCCTCATATCATATTTAGAAGCTGCAAGGGAAGTCAATCCAACTGAAACCATGCTCTTCAGATCTGTCCCAAAAAAAACACGAACTTGGTTTAAAAACCTTTTGTCGAGGAAAATAACAACTCAGAGGACAACTAAAGACAACAGCGGAGTCACCATTAGCCTAAACCCTTTCATACTTGGAAACAGAGGACTAACAGAAATATTAAACACGATAAACTTGCACTTATACATAACAACTAAACCTACAAGCCTCATTCCTTAATCTAATCCTTTCTTTCACCATTTCGTTCTTCATTTGAACAAGTCATGTCCTGTGTACCATTTTCTTTGGTGTGTCCATGGATCTCCTAAAGATTAAGCACCTAGTTGCAACTAAGAGAGCACGTACGCTCTAAAGGCGACACAAGGTAGCATATAAGGAAAGAGGAAAAGGGTTAACAATCACATGGAACAGCAAGGCAATGTGGCTGTTGCATGTAGAAAACAGAACTCGGTTGCAATTCCCTACAAGCAGCCATGACTTTCACAGTGCTTTGTCGGGTATCATCGTTGAATCGAAGAGATCGCCATTGATATCCAAGTATCTTAAACCTTTCATTATTCTCTCCACCTACTGGCCTTATCTCCATATACCTTTTCTCTAACCATCTCTCAGTTTCTCCCCATGAATCTCTACTCTACTTAAGAGAAATCATTAGAAATCCTCCCAATTAAACAATCTAACAGATCAAGAACAAAAAACTCTAGGATTTGGTTCCACAGATACTCACAGGAAGAGAAGAAGGGTGTGCGACGACAGAAACGACGCCGTTTCCTTTGGCGGAGGTTACCCGTGAAACAATGTGGCCGCCGTCGTGAGGATCCCACCATTCCGGCGAGTAACACCAGTCTCCTTCGTCTTTCACGGCGGCTCCGCAGAAGTGCCGTAGACATGACTCGAAGCTGCTCAACCTTTTCACACGCCGCGTCAACGAGAAACGTTGAATCGGATTCATCTGTGTAAGGCCCACAATATCAAGATCACCGGAAAATCAAAGTCCCCATTAAAGGTTTGGACTTGGCGGCGGCGTTTTCTGATGGCTACTGTGGCAAAACCCTTTTCTTAGAGAAATTTGGTTAATGAGGATTCAGGGTTTAAGCGTCGCCGGAGAATATTTTATTTTTATTTTTATTTATTTTGGTCGAAATGGAAGATTATAAAAAAAATGTGAAAATTGATCAAGAAGTTCCAGGCAATGAAGGGAAAAGTGAAGCTTCATAAAAAACTGTGCCAGTTATGGGATTACAATGTTATAAAAAAACGGTTTACACGCTAAATATTTGATCGTGGCGATGAATTCTTAGGGCGTTAGCATTAGATTTTTTTGTTAATAAGTGGGAGTTAGGCCGTTTTAACGGTTGTAAGCGATTATATGAATTTGTTAATCAATTAATATTTATTTTTTTTTAAATATAATATTATGAATTTCTAACTATATATAATTAAATTATAAGTTTTTTCATAAATATATTATTATAAATTTTTATATGTTATTTAATATGAATTGAATGAATGTTTTTATCAATTCGCATATATAATATTTTCTTATGCTTTAGTTTTGATATTTATAATATTTCTTATTGGTATTTCATGTGTTACATTATTTATATATATATATATTAGTTTATCTCGTAAATATTTACACGGCTTAAAAATTGTTTAGGCTCCGGTTATGTATTCTAGACGCTAGACAATGAGTTATTGTCTGCTTAACGCCTAATGTTTTTTTGAAAATCGAGGATTATTGAGTTTGTTGATTAAGAATTTGAATTCAAAGTTATGATTCTAACTCATCTAAACGAATATTAAAAAAAAAATTGTCAACTAATACTAATCAAATAATTTTATTCATTATTTTTTAAATGATTAACGTATGTACTTTCCATTAAATTGATATCATAAAAGTGTTTATTTAGATCGATTTTTTTGGTTGGTAACTTTTTTTTAATAACAATTGATTTTATTCATTTTGCCTTCTTAAATAGGCAATGTTTAGAGTTACAAATTTGAGCAAATAGATCAAAAAAAGATAGATGAAGATGAGAGAGAACTAGGGATGTTAAAATGGGTAAACCCAATCCATTTAGATCCACCACATTTAAGACCCAAATACATTTAGACTCATTTAGTTTTGGTACCTATTAGGGTTGCCCATTTAGCCCTATTTATATTGCACTATCCCATTTAGACCTATTTAGACCCATTTAAATCCATTTAAATTATATATGATTTTTTGTTTTAATAATTATATATCCACATGAATAATTGATTATTTTTTTAATTTGTGAATCTAAAGGATTATAATTTTGATTATAATTTATAAATATGGTTTTTTTGTAAAAAATGATTTGTATCAAAGAATTTGCTCATATTCCAAACTATGAAGTATCGAACCTTGTAAACAAATACAATTAGTTTTCTCAAAACAATTTGTATCAAATACAATTTGTATCAAATAATTACCACTGTTTCATGAGACGCTTGTATCTCCTGATCTTGAACACTCCACTCCTAAACTACTTGCCGTCTTTCTAGCATCCTCATTGTCAATATCTTCGTTACCTTCTATGGGACCCACAATTTAATGTGTGAATTAGTTAAAAATAATTATACAATAGTTTTTGTAAATCTTAAACAATTACCTTCATATTCTGCAAATCCGCGCAACCAATTGCGAGTGCAGAGTAAAACTTGAACGTTCTTGGGAAGCAGGCGGTTTCTGTATGGAGTCAACATCCGAGCTCCAATGTTGAAAGCCGACTCCGATTCTACTGTCGTGATTGGAATGCTGAGGATATCACGTGCCATACATGCTAAATAGCTCAAAATATCCAAATCTGGAAAAGACTTTCTCTCTATCCTCGGCTCATCCAAATAGACATCCAAGTGCGTCTTTGTGTTGCCCGCACCAACTGCAATGCTTCTTTCCAGCTCAAAGAGATCATGTAATATAATATTGTAATACAAGTTAACAATACAAGGATTATGCTTATGGAATCATAATATTGTATGAAAAACACTTACATTGTCTATATCATCTTCAAGTGGAGACTCAGTAACTAGCTCATGTGGAGTGGGTGTAGCTGAAGCACCTGAAGAACTTCTCCAAGTCCTAGTATGATAATCTTTATAGAGCATTTTCAAATTACTCGTAAATTCTTCAGTTTTTGACTTAGAAGTAGTGGAATCCACTGTCTCATACGCCTTTTCAAGAATCTGCATTTTCATCCTTGGATCTAAAATTGCTCCCATAGCCAAAATGAGACTATAATCCTCCCAATACTTAGTAAACTTACGTTGCATATCCTCAACCATTTCTTTCAAATCAGCATCATCACAAAAAAATTTCAATAACAACTCAATCCTCCCTACTTGTGTGAAATACACACTAGATGTGGGATACTTTGAGCCTGAAAAATGAGTAGTAATGACACTGAAAGGCTTCAACAACTTACATATTTTTTTTCCACGGTTCCACTCTGTTTCTGAAGGTAGTGATTTATAATTTGTGTCAAAAGACTCCATGCTTATAAATGCTTTCCTAAACTTCAACGCTCTGACAAGCATTTCATATGTAGAGTTCCATCTAGTTGGAACATCAAGAGATAGACCAGCTCCACTCTTAATCCCCACTCTCTCTACACATGCTGCAAAAGCTTGGATTCTTGTTTGAGAGGCTTTCACATATCTGACACTTTTCCGAATGTCATGCAAAAGATGTTTTGCTAACTCTAAACCCTCTTTCACAATAAGATTCAGCATATGAGCACAGCATCTCACATGCATAAATTCGCCATCACACAACAAACCACTACCACTCATCATCTGAAGCCGCCCTTTGATGATTTTCTGCATACTATCATTATTAGTCGCATTATCCAAAGTAATGGAGAATACCTTTTTCTCCAAACCCCATTCCATCATACACTCCATAATCTTATTAGCAATTTCTTCACCTGTATGTGGAGGCTTCAAATCACAAAAAGCAAGAATCTTACTGTGTAAGTTCCAGCTATCATCAATGAAGTGGGCAGTGAGGCAAATATATCCCATGACTGTGGGACGAGATGACCATAAATCTGAAGTAAAACACACCCGACCACGATGTTTTGCAAACACTTCTTTCAGCTTTTCTTTTTCTATTTCATATCTCTTAAAAACATCAGTTGCAGCTGTTTGTCTACAAATAGGCTGGCAATCGGGATTCAGATATTTGTCTCTCGCTCTAACTTTCTCATACTCCACATATCGGAATGGTAAATCATGATAGATGATTACCTCACTAGTCATCTCGCGATCTATCTTGTGATCATATGCGGGCCTATCTCCTTTCTTAGGCATCTTTGTACACGTCTCTAAATGATGACTTAAGTGATGTGTTCCGTAACTTCCATGCGTTTTACTATGTGTCACCAACTTTGTACCACAATGCAAATACTTAGCCCTTTCTTTGCCATCTTTTTCTAACCCCACTGATATAAAATCTGTCCAAACAGTTGAAGTTTTGCGTCTCTTACGTGGAGCTCGAGTCGGTTGAGCTAGTTGAGCTTCACTTTGCTCTGCTGCTTCTACTTGTGTATCTAAAGTATCTTCCTCGTTCATGTCTATTAACTCGTTTTGAGCATTCAGAAATGCTATCGTCTCTAAAGATTTGAAGTCCATACTGCAAATTAACATAAACACAAATGTGAAAATATGCCAAACAATCTTTGGCTGAACCTACAACACACTGGAAATTCTATAGTTATGAATCATAACTTTTGAATCCAATTTCATTGACCAATCAAGTGCACATACAACCAGAAAAAATCACTGAATTTAGAGAAATCATTAAAATCACATACAATAATCTTCAGAGAAGACAAAACCAAAATTACTTTCCAACACAACAACGATGAAGAATCTCACTAAAGCAAGATATGGTTTAAGATCAAACTAAACATAGTTCCAAGGAATATGACATAACCATGAAGAAGACAATCTGAAATCCAAAATTCTCTGTGTACAAACACATCTCATGCTTTGAACACAGCTATATGAGAAAGATTTAGTTGCAGTCACCTTGAAGATGGATCTTCTAAGAGAACGTTCGTTTCCAGTTGAAACTGCGAAAGCAGTAGCCCGTAAGAGAGATTAAAAACCCCATTCGAAAATCAAAACTCTCTTCCGATTTAAGAAATCAACATAAAGTTTTTGTTCTGAGAAATCAACATAAATTAAAAAACCCATTCGAAAATCAAATCTTGTTCTGTTCTGAGAAATCAACACAAATTTTCTGCTTGGTTTTTTCCGAGAAAATTGGATCACTAACAGAAGCCTAAATCAACCCATTTTGGACCAAAGTAATAACCAACCATTTCGGACCAAAGTAACTAAGAAACCACACTAAACGAAAACTCTGCTTCAGGCTTCGATAGATATACAAGGTCACAAGACACACGAGGTCTTCGGAAAAAGCTGAGAAGCAAGTGAATAGAGACGAGAAAGTGAATGGGTTACCTCGCCGGTTTGGGAGAAGCAGGAAGAAGCAGCTTTGAGAGAGACAATCGAAGAAGGAAAAAACATCTTTGGGTAATTCTCGTCGACCCAATAGGGTCATTCCTCAGAGACAATCTCGTCGACCCAAGCAGCCGGATTTGGTTGCCGGAGAAATATCTCAGAAACACAAACTCGTGTTTGATCGAAGAGGGCAAAACTAAAATCCTAAGTATGATAAACGACGTCGTTTGACTTAAAAAATTTATAAAAAAAATGTAAACGGGTCTAATAGGGTCCCCATTTATTCGGATCCAAAACCCTTTTAATAAACGGGTCTTAACCGGGTGTCCATTTAAATCCAGTAAACTTAATTATGATAAATAGATCTAAACGAGTATTTATTCACTTCAAAGGCCCATTTAGACCCGCAAATTTCTGAGCCCATTTTAACATCCCTAGAGAGAACTAATACAAGGGATCAAAAAACACAAATGAAGCAGTCATAAGAGACAAGGAATGCAATACATCAAGAATGGACATTAGGGTAATGAATGGGGAGAGTGATGCGGGCGATTTTCGTTGGAACGCATTTTATGCTTCAATCATCATATTTTTTAAGTGCATAAAATAATTTTTAATTTCGTGGGAGGTGGAGAAAGAAAGTTTCTCTCTCCCTTCTCTCTTCATTCAAGTTCGCCCTAGCCGCCTCTCTTCTTTTCTCCGCCTGCCTCTCCGGTGTCCGGCTCTTGTTGACGCTGTGAGAGGACCTCACTTACATCCTTTTGAGGTCTACGGTGCTTCATCTTTGGCGAAGTCCCTCTTTCGACGAGTTTCTGGCAGCCTATTCTTCTTTTCGACGGCGTAGCTTGGTGGCTCCGAATTCTCTCTGGCTGGTTTCGTGGCAGCTCCGGTTGGTCCTTCCATGTATCCCTGAGGACGGGATGTGGTTAGTTTCTCCAGCTATGTGCTTTTGCGGTGGCTTCTGGGCAAGGAGATCTCGTTGTGGCTTGGTTCGTCGATGCGCTGAGGCTGTGGATCTGAAGCCATAGGTGTGGTGTGGCGGTGAGTGGCCCCTTGTTTGCAGATTTTTCGTATGTCTCTCCTCTGCGGTAGATCTGTTTTTAGGACGGCGGATCTTGTCGTAGATCCGAGTTTTCCCGGCGTGTTAAGCCTCCAAGTGACCTGTTCTACCTCTTCCATCGCTCTTGCTCATTTGTCTGAGGTATTGCTTCTCTCTCGTGTCTACGTTCCAACTCTTCCATTCTCTCTTCTCTGGTTTGCGGTTCAAGGTTGTGGAGGTGGCTCGATTCTACGGTGTAGATCTCGATTTGGCTCCAGGCTATTGTGGAGGTGTACTGTTCCGTCTTGCTTCTTCTCTTCTACTGCTGCGCTTGGTGTTGGTAGGTTGGTGTCTCCCATGCTTAGTCTGGATGGTTCGGTTGACTTCGGATTGTTGGCCCGCTTCTCCGACCGATATATTTCTCGGCATGGAATGTCCCGGTCCGGTTTGGCGAGTATCATTCGAGATCCTCTGTCCCTATGCCGTCAGTCTAGTCCAGGGGCTGTGCCTCTTCCCTGTTCACTGTCTAAGCCGGTGGCTTCTGTGGCTCCGGAGTTCAGTGTGGCGGCAAGCTGCTCCCCTGCCGGTGGCTCACCTGTAACGGACTAGGGTTTCTTGTTTTGTGTTTGAGATGTTGCGGGCTTGGCTCATTAACTCTAAAGAATTGGAATTCTAGCCAAGCCCATTTTCGGATTGTAAGACTAGACCCACTTAGTAGTGAATTGTAAAACCCAAAAAAAAAAACCCAAAAAAATTAGTTAATGAAAAATTTCAAAAAATAATAATAATAATGGTTAGTAATAAAAGACAGTAAAAATAAAAAGAAAATAAGAGGGATACACATGGCGGTCCAAAGACAAGTAAAAAATTATGATCTGTTAGTGGACTTGTAACGCACCAAATTTGGGGCATTTAAATACGGTTTATGTGAATTAAAACTTTGAAAAAGTTACAAAAAATACCTCTCTCTAACTTATTTTCTCCGGCGTAGTCCGACAAAGCTTCGATGTGTATTTGCGTACGGTGTCCGGCGCTTTTAGATGTCGGTGTTGTTGTACATATTTTTTGGTTTTTTCTAGTTTTTCTTTTGTTATTGAGACAGATCTAGAAAGGGATCTTGTGGAGAATTTTGCCAATAAGAATATTTCTTTTGGTTTTGAAAGAGATCATTCGGATCTGTCCTTTTGAAGCTTCAAGGCAGCCACGGATTTCAAGATGCTGGTAGTCTAATGGGGGAGAAGAAGAGGTTGTAGGCGGTCTTGTGAAGGGCAAAATCATACACTTACAAAGCTACTATGTGATATAAAACCTGAATCAGCCATCCCAAGCCGATTAACTATCAAACGGAGCTGGAGATTCGATAATTTCGACAGACGATGAGGCTTGAATAGATATATTTCATCTTGTTTACCCGTAAATTAGCAGAAACTAACGAACCAAAGTAGATTAGGTTTGATTCGAGGCAAGCGGACGTAGTTTGAGTAGATCTAGAAAGTCGGATGCAAATCGGAGAAGAGTCGGAAGATAGATGACTGCCATCGGAGAAAGCGAAGGGTATTTGTCTAATTCGGAAGATGTGTGTATAGTGAGATGTTTCCAGAAGTCTCCACGTGTTTCCTGACATCACAATCCTATTCTTCTCTCGTGAAAGACATGCACCATATTGGGCTTATTTAGTAAATTGGATTATGTTCACTGATGCACTCTTATTTTAGCATCTTTAGCACATATTTTACTTAGCTTTAGTAGACATTAGACTTGCATTTTACATTTTTTTCTTCATTTTAGGTGCCATTTAGTTTAGATTGAGTCTTAGAGTCCTAGACTTTATTTCTTGCATTTGCATTGCATATTTGGTCTTTTGTAGGTCCAATGGAGGTCTAGGAGTAAGAGGGAACCAATGGAGAAGAAGAACCACCAAGTAAAAAGAAGAAAAGCCAAGAATCTATCTAGTGCAGCTCCCATCGACCGGGCATACTCCTTCTGGTCGATGGGACAGGTCGATGGCGCATGTAGGCAGCAGTTCTGGATGCAAGCTGCATCGACCAGTCGCCCTGGATATGGTCGATGGCACTGGCCGATGGAACGAACAGCAGAAAGCTTGTCACACGCTGGTGCAGCTCCCATCGACCGGGCACACTCCTTCTGGTCGATGGGGTAGGTCGATGGCAGACGCGTTTTCAGCACAAATCCGGATTTGACCAGGTTTGTCCTGGTACCTTCCCATTTTCCTATATAATGTTTTAAGCACATTAAAACCCTAAGATTTCTTTCCTCTAGAGTTGGATGAGATCCAAACTCTCTTCTTGATGTTTGGAAAAGATCTTCAACATTTCATGCCACTTTAGAGAATAATTCTTCACCCCTTTATCTCTTTTATTTATGCATTCTTATCAAGTTTATGTATTTTTCTTTGTTCTTCATCATGTTTAGGAGTAGTTCTCTTAGTGGATGATGGATAGAGTAGATTAGGGGGATTGATGCATGATTAATGATGCTTAGGTCTAAATCTTTATGTTTCCATATGTTTATAGTGAGACCAAAGATAGAATTGAACTTGCTAATCAATTCATTCATCATGGTGTTTTTGTGCCCGAAAAGTGTTTGCAAAAATGTCTAGGTGAACTCTAAAACACGTTTTTCATATCTTAGCCAATTAACACTTGATGTTTTAGGTGAATTGAGACTTATATGGAGTTATTTATTAATGATCTCTAATCATTATCAATAGGAATCGAAAGATTGATCATTTTGGATGATTAGTGGAATGAGTTAGTATCCATGTCTTTGAAATGGTTTATCATATGATTTAGCATCATTAGCCATTAGTAAATTATCCTAGTCTATGATCTCTACCCAAAGTCCATGCTTTTATCTATTTGAATCGAATTTGATCTCTTAATTAATTTGGTTGACTTTTGTTGACTTTTCATATTGATATTTTCTCTTTTGTTGGATCATGAGTTATGCTAGATTAAGATGCTTTGATGGTTAGATGATGATTATTAAGGTTGATTATTGTTAGATCCTTCACTTAGGTTGAGATCAAAGCTAGTTTTGACTTGATCACTCAAAATCTAGACCTTAGGCATTTCTACACCCGAAAGGTGTTTGTGAAAATGTTTGAACCAAACCTTTTGTGAGCTTTACATATCCTAGCCAATTAACAATTGATGTTTAGGGTGTTTAGTGAACTAATTATACTTACTCGTTAATGCTCATTTATTATCTAATTGCAAACGAAAGTTTATGATAATTAGGTGATCAAATGAAGTGGTTAGTGCCACGAAAGTGGATTAGTCATAGTATCGAGTTCCATGTTCTAGGATAGTGTTTTATCCAATCTTTTGCACCATTATTTTATTGTTAATCCATTCTAATGCTAATATTTCCCATGGTCCAATGTTTTTATCTTGTTTATATTCTTGCATTTTGATTTTTTGCATTTGTCATCTTTAAAACCGTTAAAAACCCCAAAAATATTTGCTATAACTTAGTTTGTTTCTCGTATCTCTAGTGTTGCAATCTTTAGCCTCTTGGGATCGATCCTTAAGTACTACCTCGGTGTACCATGCACTTGTGATTTTATTTGAGGCTTTACAAATTTTAAAACTTCGATCGCCTATTGGATCTTTGCTCCATAGTGAAGGTAAAATAGTGTACATCATTCACTTTTTGAATTCCAATATAGTTAAGGCTGCCAAGTTTTTTTTTGTCTACTTCATAAGTTGTCTTCCTTGTATTTTACTAATAGGAATGGGTTTCATACTAGGATTTTAACCATTTGACTAGTTCAGTCCGGCCGTTATAATCGTTCTCTCGATTTAATCGGTCTCGTTGGGGTAAATCTCCTACGTGATCGAGAGTCGTATGTAGGATGTGTCTTAAGCTCTACATATAGAGCTACATGTACCCATCTTCGGATTGGTTGGTACTCTCCTTTGGAGAATCTACTTTGAATTACCCTCTTAAGGGTATTTAGATGTTCGGTTAGATTTGGCACCCCAGGTTACAATCCTTTGTATGTTCCTCTTTCTCTATTAATAAAAATTTCAGTTGCCCGCAAACAAAAAATAATTGTTTACGTGCGGTCTTTATACTTTTTTAACTCGAAAAAATTTGGAAAATTTTATACAGATTAATTTCATCAATTAGTACAATTTTATTTGAAAAAAAAATATTTTGGGTCATCCAAAATTTGGTAATTATTATATTTGTACCGCATTTGTGATAGTCAATACTCAAACATTATCCCGCACCGCTTGTTCCGCACTAATCGCATTTGTTCTGCACTTGGTCCGCATGATACGTTTCTCCAGCACAAACTGCAGTTAAACCGTTATGTCCAGCTTGATTCGTTTGTCCCGCACCGCCCAAAATCTGTTGTCATCATTCGAAGCCTAAAGTTGAAAGTACATAAACCAATTGGACAACTAAATTTCTTGAACATATACTTGTGAAAAAAAACCAGTTTAAATTTTACCTTTCATAGTGATTCAGATCAGCAAGCTTAGCCTTTAAGAGAAGTTGAACATCTTTGACTACAATATGGGAGGCTTCGACATAGATGTATGAAGTCTCGTGTTTCTTTCTTTCCACAAGAAATAGAAAATGAGTTTACAAATGGAATTGGCTTGCCATTGGAAGAAAATGAACGAACCCCAAGTTACAATGTCTTCAAACGATAAAAGAGGGGGAGATTATGATGATTGAAGAAAGATGACCATACCTCATTAGTGTAACTGCAGCCAAAGAAAAGATGTGATTTGGATTCATCGGTTGTTGTACAAAGTAAGCAATAACTTAGGACATTTAAACTCCGTCCCCTTAGACGGTCACGAGAAGGAAGCCTATCACGGATAACAACCGACAACAAAAAGGTATGCTTAGGGATCTTCTATTTAAACCAAACATAATTAAACCAAGACACAAAAGGAGGTGAAGGATGAAGGAAGATCCTTGTTTTTGAAGTTGAGAATACCCCTGGAGGTTCATTTAAGGTGTTTCGCTAGACGTAGAAATCAGGTTTTAATGTAGAGTAATCCGACGGATTTAGAGAAAGAAAGGTTCGTAGTCGGAGTAAGATTGGGTGCTTCCCTTTTGGTAAAATCCAGATTACGTTTGAGAATGTTAGAGACTATTGCAATGGTCGAAATCTCTAAAATTTTTGGTCTATTCGATCTAGTGAGGTTGATTAACGAACCTAAATAGTCCAATCGTCATGCCAAAAGAGAGTAAAATCCCTGGTCAAACCTGACATGATAGATAAAGGTGAGCTAGAGGCCGGAGCTTCATCAAATGACGCCAAATCCAGTTGCCTGAATGCTAGAAATTTTTTTTCAGGACAGCCTTCCTTTAATGATCATTTTATCGATCCAAGAAACACAGAGCAAACCAATGTTAGCAAACAAAAGCCATATTATTTTCAGAGCAAATACTTGATTTGAAGCTTCAAGCCTTCACAGCCCCAACCCTCCAACCTTTTTCAGTGTGGAAACCGAATTCCAAGCTAATTTTGCACCTCGAGCCAAGTTAGGAGCGACACTCGAAAGAAAAGTGTTACATAACTTCTCAAGAGCTTCTAAACAACCCTTCGGAAGAGGAAAAACAACAGTCCAGAAATTGAAAATGTTGAATAAGACCAATTGAATTAATTGTATCCTCCCTACAAAAGATAGGTGTCGCACCGTCCATGAGGAAATACGAATAAGATTCTTATCAATTAATGGTTGGTAGTTCAAGGACAAAAGCTTATGAGGCAGCAAAGGGAGCCCTAAGTACTTGACTGGCAAGGAGCCCTACCACAAACCAAACCTAGTAGCAATATCACGAGATAAAGATAGATTATTACCATCAACAATCAGACATGGTTTTTGCAGGTTGAGAGATAAACCAGACGCAATATGAAACCTCCTTCAGATGCTCATAATACCAGCCAAAGACATCTCTGAACCATGAGAGAATATAAGTACATCATCAACAAAAATGAGATGTGTGACCAATGGGTCTAAACAGTGGCGGAGCCAGGAAAACAATTTACCGGGGTCATAATAAATTTTTGATCTAAAAAAAATTGCAAAAAATTTATTAAGAAAATAAAAATATCATCGTACATATATATCTTAAAGATTTGTTCACTCATATCTTGGAATCATTTTATTACTGTTTTGGTTGTCATTGTATCAAGCACATATTTTTTAATAAAACAAACTAACAATCACTTAAAAATGTATTGGTGGAATACGAGAGCCGTCTTCACAATATTTGTGAGAATTCATAGTTATAAATTCTATAATTGTAACAGAAAAAAAAATATATATGAATTGAGAATTATTTCCATATCAATTTTGTTTTCAGTGCTTTGATTTTGAAAAGAGGAACAACTCGACACATGTAGTGACCATTGAAAACAAAAAAAGAGAGGAAGAAGATGAAAAGGTAAAATAACTAATAGAAATAATTAGGTTTAGTTTATTTTAATGGGTTTATTTTAATTTTAAGATCGTTTAAATGAATTTTATTGAGCTTAACATTTTCAAATATTTTTATATTTATTGGGCTATAGTTAAACTAAAATTTAATAGGGGTCAATAATTTTTTTGAGTTAGGGTCATTTTAAAACACTTAATATAAATTACATTGTTTAAAAAAAATCATGTGGATCAATTGACCACCTTCCTATAACACTACCTCCGCCACTGGGTCTAAACAAGGGGATGAGACTGGAAAATACTTGTTCTTGTTGCGAAGTCAAGATCCTTGGACAAGATGTCCATAGCCAAAACAAACAGTAAAGAAAAAATTGGATCTCTTTGTCTTAAACCATTTTTAACTTGAAAGAAATCCACCAACTCGCCATTAAGCGCAATTGAGTAATAAGGCAATGAAATACACTGACCAAGAGATGAAAACTGCAAGAAGGTCAAAGGCTTCTAGGATGCTTAAAATAAAAGACCAATCCAAGTTATCATAAGCTTTGGTGAGGTCGATTTGGAGACATAATCTAGAAGTGGTACATTGCTTATGGAAATCGGATACTAGCTCATAGGTTTGAAGAAAAATTTCGTTGAGTAACTGACCTTTGATAAAACCAGCATGGTTGCGTTCTGCAACATCTGAGATAAAGCACTTAAGACGAGAGGCCAAGATACGGGAGATCACTTTATAAAAGTGTATTACAAGGAGCTAGGTCAAAACTTTGAAAGTCTTTCAACTCCAGTCACTTTTTTTTTTTGGATAAAATGTTAATTTATACCAGAAAAGGAATGTTTGTGTTATAAAAGCTTGGCGAAGCTACATTTTTTCAAGAGGCCCAAAAAAAGTATAAAAGCCTAATCGAAACATGGTGAGGTAGCATAAGACATAAAGTTATTACTCATGAGTGAACCATAGAAAAAGCAGGTTTGTGAAGTTCTTTATGTGTTGATGTGCAAGAAGAATGTCCTGAATCCATTGATCAACCTGTTTAAACAAAGCGTAATGCAAAATAGCAGGATTATTGTGTGTGCGTGAATTTCGTTCTTTCCAAAGATAGAAAACAGTAGCATGAATCGTTAATCCTTGCAGAATTGCTTTTGGTTTTGCGATCGGAGTAGCCAGCCACATCATAAGGTCAGACCAATTCCCAAAAAATGCATTGCATTACCTAAACGGTTGAGCACTAGATTCCAAAGTTGTTTGCTATATGGGCAAAGTAATAGCAAGTGGTCTCTTGTTTCATGTTGCTGGTTGCATAAGCCACAAGAGATAGTAGTGTTGATGCCCCAAGCGGCAAGTCGAGATCTCGCAGGGAGCCTGTCAAGATGCATAATCCAAAAGGTAAAAGCATGTTTAGGAATGTGACCTTTAAACCATACATCCTTAGTCCAAGGCAGAGCTTGTTGTCGAGGCCGGAGCTCTTCCCAAGTGCTTGCAGATGAGAATTGATGATTGGGTGATCCATTGATGAACCATTGAAAAGTATCTGAACCCAAGGAAGAGAATGGAGGTACAGCTAGCTGAAGTCTATTCTTTATCGTGGATATAGCAGGGTTCCTTGATCTTCTAGAGGTAATTTTCCAGCCCGAGAGACTACCAACATCTGCTACTGTGCTGTCAATAGGAATACCGAGGAGGCACGGACCATTATAACCAATAAGATCAATGAGAGGACCAATATCCAACCAGTGGTCAAACCAAAAGCTAGGATGAATTTCTTTGCTAGAGGGCATAGATTAAGCAAAGATTTCCAGATCCAGGAGCCGTTGGTATCCGATACCGAGTTCCAGAAGTTATTGTCTTTCAAGTAGTGATTTCGCATCCAGGCCACCCACAAGGAATATGTTTTAGAGAATAACAGCCAAATCAGTTTCACATTCATTGTTTTGTTCCAAATCCTAAAGTTGCGCAGCCCTAGGCCACCTTCCTTCTTTGGTAAGCAGACAGTTTGCCAAGCCACTTTGCAGCCTCCCTTTTTAGTGATGTCACCAGTCCAAAGAAAGTGAGAACAAATACTTTCAATAGACTAAATACATGCTTTAGGTAAGATGAATGCTGAGGTCCAAAAGTTCACAGTGCTATGGATAACAGAGGAGAGAAGTTGTAACCTGCCAATGAATGAGAGAGTTTTTGTAGCCCAGTGGTTGAATCGAGCGCTAATCGAGTCCAACAATGGGGAAAATTCCGATTTTCATAGCTTCCTATGCATCAAGGGAAGCCCCAAATAACAAAAAGGGAAGGAGCCGGGGGTGAAATCAGCAATACCATCAACCTCTTCAGAACTCAAACCAGCACAATAAACTGCAGATTTTTCTCTATTCATTTCCAAGTCCGACATTCTGTGAAAGATTTCCAAAGCATTGGTGATACCTTCGAGGGATGTACGCGCTCCATCAAAAAGGATCATGACATTGCCAGCAAACGCTAGGTGTGTAATGGAGGTCTCTTTTGTTGTTGGATGAAAACCAATATTTCCTGCTTGAAACTGAGAATCAAGAACCTTAGCAAATACTTCCATAGCAATAATAAAAAGATAAGGAGATAAGGGATCTTCCTGTCTTAGTCCTTTTGAATCTTTGAAGAAACCACAGAGGTCTCCATTAACATTTATGGAGAAGCTGGTTGTAGTGATGCATTGTTTAATCTAATTCACAAAGATCATAGGCATATTGGCGTCAACCAGAACTTGAAGTAAGAAGTCCCACTTAATGGAGTCAAAGGCCTTCCTAAGATCAACCTTCAATACCCCCCCCCTCCTAGAGACATTTTTCTGATTAAATTTCTGAACCAGCTCAAAGGCGAGGAGTACATTTTCAATAAGAAGCCGTCCCTTAACGAAGGCAGATTAGGTTGGAGAAATCAGAGATGGTAGAATACTCTCCAATCTTCTAGCAAGGATTTTAGAAATGACCTTGTAGAGGACATTGCAAAGAGAGATAGGTCTGAAATCAGAAATCTTGTTGGCGTTTACCTTCTTTGGAATTAATGAAATTGCAGTGCAATTCCATTGCTTTAAAATCTGGCCAGAGGTGAAAAACTCCATCACTGCTTCAGTTACTTCATTGCCTATAAAAGGCCACGCTGTTTTTAAGAACTCAGAGGTGTAGCCGTCAGCACCTGGAGATTTGTTACTCGGGAGTGCAAAAATTTCAGCCTTAATCTCATCGGAAGTAACAGCAGCCATCAGCGAAATCCTCATATTCTCTGTACATTGAAAGGGGGCCAAAGAATGCAATAGAATAGAGTCATCATGAGAGATAGGTTGGGAGTTACCTCCAAGTAGGCTGGCGAAGAAGTTGACACAGTGAGTTGCGAGATCCTCCTTCTTCTCAATTCTTTCACCAAAATGGTCCAGCAAAAAATGGATTTGGTTTGACGCTCTTCTTGCTGCCACCATCCGATGAAAGAAAGCAGAGTTACAATCTCCATGTGCTAGCCAGTTAACTCTAGATCTCTGGCATAGAAACCTCTCTTCTGCAAGAGCGAGCGCTAACCACTTAGAGTGCGCCACCTTCTCTAGAGCAGCCAACGGAGCTGATGGATCCTGAAGGAAATTGTTTTGGCATATAGCCAAGTTCTTCGCAGCCTCTAGGACCCTCTTTTCCAGTCCCGAGTAGTTATCTCTATGAAAGCCTCGAATTGTCCCTTTGAGGATCTTGAGATTTCTAGAAAAAGAGAACATAGAAGTACCTTGGATGTGTATGTTCTCCCACGAAGTAGCCACTAACCCAATGAAGTCTTTATTGTGGAGTAGGAAATTAGCAAAATGAAAAGGCCTTCTCTTCACTGGTTGGAGGATGCCTAGACTCACACAACTTGGACAATGATCCGAGAATTCAGGATCCTTGAATTCGCTAAAAGATAATGGAAACGTGAACAACCAATTATCATGTACCAATACCCTGTCTATCTTCTTGGAAATAGGATTAGCTTCCTGATTATTCCACCCAGTGTAGTGGTGTCCTCTGAAGGATAGATCACAAATATTTGCCATGTTTAAACAGAGGCGAAACTCCTCCATACCACCACTGATCCTGGAGCTCCCAGAAGATGAGTATGAGGATTTAGGGCTTGGTTGAAGTCACCAAGAATGACCTAGGCTTTCGAACCAACATATGCAGTAGATACAAACTGAACCAGTTCACTCCACAGCTCTCTTCTGCCTACTTTACAATTCCCTGCATAAACAAAAGAGACAACAAAATCTTCTGTTAACTGAGGCAGCTTGATAACACAAGAGATCATCTGTTTTGACTTGGAGAGGATCAAAACTGAAACAGTAGGATCCCACACAACCCATATTCTTCCCAACTCTACAAACTCGTAGTTAGCCACTGCATTCCAACCCGAAAAAGTTGATTGGATGAACTTCTGATACTTTTTTACCTTTACCCGTGTTTCGATTAGACTACCAAAAAGGGCTTTACTAATCCTAAACCATTTCTTGAAACTTCTTCGCCGAACCGATTTATTAAATCCTCTTACATTCCAACAAAAACTATATATCGTAAAGATTTGGAGTTATTGGAGCCTTTGCTCCTGTTTCCGTCAACCTGAGTTCTGCTTGCCATTTTCTGCGATTAAGCCTGCAGCTTCTGGTTTCGTTTAGATACAACGGGAGTGAACTGTTCCTCATCTGAAGAAGTGGAAGAGGATTCCTCCCCTGAATTTGATTCTTGTTCTGATGAAGCAGATTCCTCCGAATCAGAAGAAGCAGCCTGGACATGAGTGCTGGTTATTTGTTTAGGAGTGGAGGAATTCTTCCTTTCTCCTAATGAAACAGCCTGGTTTTGGAGCTTGTCAAGCCCAATATCAATCTCTATGGTTCCTCCAACTTCACCAGAGATAGATGTTCCTGACTTAATCCACTTCTTTGTCTTATGTTTCTTCTTCTTCTTTACTATGGATTTTCTTTGAGAGTCTGCTTCTGAAATTAGCTTCTTAGCTCTCGGGCAATTCTCAGCTTTGTGGCCTTAAGAGTTGCAGTCAAAACATGTGATTGGGGCAGTTGGGCATCGCTTGATGCTGTGACCAATTGCAGAGCAATGATCACACGTGGGTGGGAGCCAAGGACTCGAGACCAGAACACGATGAATGTGCCCAGACTCAAACCTGATATTCACTGCTTTGGGAAGGGGTTTTGTTGGGTCAATGATGGTGAAGACCCGAACCACTTCCAAATTTGTCATGCCTGCTGTGTTAGGGTGTAGAACCACTGGATCTCCAACTAGGCCTGCAATGTGTTCGAGACCCTCCTCAGAGTAGAAGTGTGGTGGAACGTTATGGAAATCAATCCATACAGGTTGCGGTTAGTTCAGGCGGTTCTGGGTCGCAGCCTGGCTCCCACTTCGCCACAAATATAGCTTGTTTTTCAATATGCCACATCCCTTGAGCCAAGACACGTTGTCGAGTGTGGGGGCAAGGGAACTTGATTAGGAAGGATCGTTTCTTGAGCTTCAAAACAGATATGTTCCTTAGTCTGCTACTTCAGATGGAGTTGGTGATGGCGTGGAGAACTCCTGGAGAAGGAGGTTTACCGTGAAACTGAGCAATGATGAAGCTGTCCCATTTATGTTGATTTTTTGCTATAACCGAGTTTGGGATCTGGACATAGATTTCCCCTGAGTCAAGCAAAAAAGAGTCACCTTTTTGACATCTTCTTAGTAGATCCATGAACTACATCACGTCAGGAGGGTTTCTCGACGAGAGGAGAAGACGGTGCTGGGTTCGGCGGAGCTAGATCTACCGGCGAGGCGAGGTGTGAGCAGGATTCTGGTTTCGGGCTCGGAGGAGTCCGAATCTGTGGATCCGAGACCGATGCAACAGAAGCGGAGGGCAAAGACCCAAGAAGGGGTGATTGAGCTGTAAGTGGCTTGGAAGTGCGAATAGAGGCCGACCTCCAGTCACTTTAGGTACAAGAAAGATAAAATTTGGCATTAAATTTTTTGGTATACTTTACTTGCTTACAAATGAGAACATTTGTTATTTTTCTTTCCGAAATCATCTTTACGGTGGCAATATCATAACCTAATTTATATTGGTTTTTTTTCGAAATCTAATATCCAACCTACATCAACTTCCAAAAATCACACCTAGAGTTGTCACCAGAGGAATGAAAAACATAAACTATTTTACTGATTCGGACAAACTTGACAATTGGCGAAACAAACAACCCACAATAAATCAGCCATATCCATCCATCGCAATGAGATAATGCTCTACATGGAGAGTAGCGACTACACATGATAATTGATGCAAGAAAGGAGATATATAAATTGAACGAAAAACACATTATTTCCTTGTTAGTTTTCAGCGACGCTTTGTTCTTCCTTAGTTGTCTAATATAAACAAGATGGAGCTGGAGGACGTCCAAGAACGACGATAAAAGAGACCGTGAAAATGGGACATTGGAAATGCACACACGGAATAAACACCAGCTTTCTTACTATAACAAAAAAATGGTTACTCAAAGGTATTCATTAGTCGTCTTGATGTCTTGATTTAATCGATTACTATTAGAAGTTTAGTGAACCTAATTAATGGTTTGGTGTAGGTTAAATTAATCAAAATCCCTCTCAATTTTCCTAAACCAGATCAAAGAACTAGCTATGTAAGGTTCAATTATATATGGTTAGGTCTAATGGCTAAGTGATTGGTGATTGATTGAAGTGTTTTGTATAGATTATAGATTGGTTTAAAATAAAGAATTAATTTGGATCCTATCGTTTAGCAAAATCGCATCGGTTATTTCCAATTTCAATTGGTTCAGGTGAATCATGAGGGCCAACCTCGATCGTATTTAAAATCCAGAAAATGAATATTAGATACTTGAGTAAAATTGAACTTAAATGGTGAACCGGATGTGGGTTTTGTTAAGATCCGTTAAATAATACAGAAGTGAAATGTGTTTGATGAAATGTCGATGATTTGTGGATGGACTTTGTTTACAGTGAAAAGTAGATAATTCGTGTGGACAATATTTGGTTAAATAAATATTATGCATTGAAAATTATTATTTATTATTATTTTTTTTTCATCAAATAAATATTTTATTTCATAATTTTTTTTTCTAAGTAAATTATTTACTCGATAAAAGAATATTTTTTATTAATTTTTTAATTTAAATTTTATTTCATCAACTGAAATGTTTATTACCTTGTTTTATTTTAAAAGTAGAACTAAATAAATAAATATCTAACTTCCTAATATACTTTTAAGATCTAAATTGAAAGTAATTATAGTATTTAACATGTAAAAATATCTATTAAGCAGATGATTTAAAATAACACATTCCACAAATTATTCTTTTAAAAAATGTATATTTACACAATTTTCTATACTTTTAATATCTAAAAACAACATAAGTTGAAGAGTTTGTACAATTTAGATGTGTTAGATGTAATTTATTGTGAGTTTAATCTGTTAGGTGAAATCAAATAATTGGAGTGCCTAATGATCGCATCTAGCTTTACTGATAGTTTTTAAATTTCTGAATTATATTTTCTATTGTTGTGGATTGAAACTATATAATTCATAGTTATTTTATTTTTCCGGGGGAAAAATACAAATTATAATAAAAATATCTAAAATAAGCTCATTATTAACGAATTTAATAGTGGGTTCAAATATATATTGTTAGGTCTAAATGCGCGCCTCTACATCACTTATGATACTAGGAAATCTCTAAAATTTGTCCGCAAAATCATACTTCTAGGTGGAGAAGAAGCAACAATCCAGATCTCTTACGAACGTCTCTTCAAATCCTTTGTCTGTGGTTTCTTGACTCACAAAGCGGCGTCCTATCCTCGTCGGAACCCAGAACCAGATCCGCACCGGAATGGAATTTTCATCAAATTACAACCGGTTCCGATATCTCAGCTATCTTCGACCAAGCGATCTTCTGTGGTGTCTCGACAAGAGAAAATAGGCCCAGGCCCAGAGAGATTTTCAGGCCCATATCATAAACTTGCCACATGCCTATCTCGACTTCCAAGCCCATCTCGACTTTCTGGCCCAAAAACAGAGGGGAAACATGATAGAAGAGTCTCCTCTCGACACCCTGATCAAGATCATAGACTGAACTACGACAGGACTACAGACATATCAATCTGGGATGCTCGAGCCATCGTCCACCATAAAAGAGAGGATCGCAGAGTCCGAAAGCTATCACTCGAAGATCCGGAGACCTTCAGAAGGCAGCCGATCCACTTGGATCCGGAAAGATCACCCCAAAGCTAAAGGCATCCATGACCCTCATCATGATTCGATCCGAGGGAAAAAATATCGCAAATCAGTCAGCCCAGAAGCAACTTTTCCAGGAGCATCACGAATCCGCAAGCTATCACTCGAAGATCATACATCGAGGTGACTCAATCAAGGATAATAACTTCAAAGCCCCTCACTCGGAAGAGGTCCAATCTTACCCTAGTGAGATGAAGAGAGCTGAACCTGCCATGGTGGTGGGTACTGATTTACCAATTGTAGTGCCACCTCATCACTCGCCGATGGAAGAAGATCGAGATCGAGAGGACCAAATCATGTTTGATGAGCCAAATTTTGGCTACATGATCGACTCCCTTTGTGAGGATGTCATCGAAGAGAAGGGGGACAACGAGGAGCTACTCGATGACAAAGACCTTATTGGGGAGGACCTAAAATACCTAGAGATGGAATCAAAGAAATCCCAGACGACCTTGAGCACCTCCCATGAGGACAACCTCAACGAAACGATATGGCCTTTAAGGCAAAGGTAAAAACCAAACCCGTGAAACCCACCCCGGTCCCCCTAATCACAAAACCGACTCCGCCTTTGCGGAATTCCACTAAAGGAACAACCCCCCCCCCCCCCCCCGGTGTCTATAACAAGAAGATAGAGATTCTCCGTCGGGGGTCTCCCAAAAGATGCGGCACCAGACATTCTGCTCCTCTAGACGCTATCATAAGGTCAACCCTCCCAGACCCCGTACAGACTGTTGACGCTTTGGACAATGTCACTAGACACGGTCCCCCACACACTCTCTCCAGTTCGGTTGTTCTCCAAAAATCGCCCAGTCCTCTAATATGAGGACACTCAGTTGGAACTGTCGAGGGATTGGAAACGACCTCACAGTTCGATGCCTAGAGGACATGCACAAAAAGTATCGTCCAGGCTTACTTTTCCTATTGGAGACGAAGAACAAGAATGTTCTACAAGGAATCCAGCTCGACCTGGGTTATGACCACCTGTTTACTGTAGAGCCACGTGGCTTAAACGGTGGTTTAGCTTTATATTATATGGATGAATCCCAAGTTAATGTAATATTCTCAAACAATCGTGTGATTGATGTAGAAGCTACTATTGATGGAGTTAAAGTATTCATCTCTTTTGTTTATGGCGATCCTGTTTATGGAAATAGAGATCTAGTCTTGGAGAGATTTACTGTAAAACCCCGATTTCTGGAAATATGTGGTGCATGCGGAGAGGTTTAAAAGAATTGATGTAGCTACCTATATCACCAAAGTGCAATTATCTTTTCTGTAACTCATCTTGACAGAACTCCAGAGTTAAGCGTGCTTGAGCTTGAGCAATTTCAGGATGGGTGACCTACTGGGAAATCATTTCCAGTACCGTGTGAGTGAGGACAAAACATAGGGAAAGAGCATGTGGTGATTTGCAGGGTTAGGAAATGAGTCATTTCCATGCTTTACGTACCCATTCAGGTGGAAGAGTAAAGTGTATGGTTATTAAGACTGATATGAGCAAGGCATACGACATAATAGAATGAAGTTTCATCGAGGCGATTATGTAAAAAATTGGGTTTGAAAACCTCTAGATAGGATGGCTCATGAAATGTATACGGTCATTTTCGTATCATGTACTATTAAATGGCCAACCTTGTGGTAACATTACGCCTCACATAGGCATCAGACAGGGTGATCTTTTGTTACCCTTCATCTTTATTCTATGTACATAAGCCCTCGTGGGACTTCTAAAAGGCGCTGAAGACGAAGGCAAGATATCCGGGATAAGGGCATCTAGAGCCAGCTCGCCAGTATTCCACCTTCAATTTGATGACGATAGTCTTTTCTTCTGCAAAGTGGAGACGAAAGAGTGTACAACAGTTATGAAGGTCCTTCAGCATATAAAAATAGCATTTTTCAAAATTTTCATATATTTATGATAATTATATTTTAACACGCTCAAGCATGTGATCTCAACCAGTAGTTACAATAATCACATTCGCTTACAACTACAAAACATTTGTTTTAGCATATGGTTTTTTTTTTGAGAAAAAAATGACAAGTTTTAGCAAATGTTACACTTAACAATGTTTTAATTCGAGTGTTACGTTCCGATTTTTATTTAATCATCGTCCAATAGAATTAAACATTGAATAAATAAACTCGTGATTGGGAAATGGTGAAAAATAAATAAACTCGTGATATCACCAAATTTCATCGGCAACGGGCAAATTGCATTAACTAATTAAATTAAGTAAAAGATGGTTTCACGGTCAACCACCGATACGCCGTAAACACCGACTTGCCCTTAACCACCTCTCTTAAATTTTATTTATTTTTTTCCATTATTATGTAACTGCTTCATTTTTCTTTATATATATTTATTGCTTAAGACATTAGACAATAACTATTGTTGACATAAACATATGATTAGTTGATGAATAATGTCATCTCGGACATATATAAATTATAATTAGATATGTCCTTAATTATTCCAAGACTTTTGCTTTTGTTTGCTTCTGTAGAATCTGTTGAAAAAGGAATTTCACATCGAAGAACAAAAAAAGAGAGGCTTTCAAAAGCTGGCATTTTCCTTTTCTTCCTTCTTCTTCTTTTCTTTGCGCGTTCTTCATTATTTATTATTTATTTACACGCCTACTTACTTATTTGTTTATTTATTCGTTTATTTTATTATAATGTCTTTTTTTATAAATTGTGGTAGTTCCGGATCTTCGGTTCATAAATTTTTTTGATATTCGGAATCAGTCTTTAAATATTCCAATTTAAAGAATAACCCTCCATTCCAAAAAAAATTTGAATCTGGAGCATAAAAAAACTAACTTTTGTAATATTACTAAACTACCACCTCTTTAGTTTCTATTATAATTTCATTTTCATATTTTAGAAGAAAAAAAAGAAACACTACATTAGAGGGTCAAATGATTAGAAACTACGGTCTAAGGAAAACATCTATAAAATTCTAAAACCACACCTAATTAAGGGTTTATCATGTGAACCAAATTTTCTAGCAAAAGTTTTTTAAAAATGTTTTGACAAAAGAGTAAATAATGGAATTTTTCTTGAGTAATTTAAATAAATAATAAGGTATAATGTAATATAACATGATATTTGCTAAATACATGCGTAAAATCTATGTTATTAAAAAAATATCAATAATATACCAATTTATTTATGATTTTGCAGTTTAGTCATTTTTATAATAAAATAATAAATTTAAATATTTAGTGCATGTTATCTATTAATAAATTAAATTTAAAAAATTTAGTTGAAGTGATATATATATATAACTCAATTTGTTTAAACTGAATATGGACTTGGTTTGATCCAGTTAAGAATTCCAAACTTCCATTTACTCTTATTTTATTTATTCATAATGGCAGAAATGAATGATAGTAAAACATGTATTCATCAACCTAAATTTTAACACTTGAAATTTCTTAACACTTGGAAACCTCTTAACAAAAGTGGAGAAATCAAAAACAAAAGAAACATCAACCATTCATAGGAAATAATCCCGTAAAGCCGTAAATGTTATCATGCTTTAATACACACGAAGTTCTCCACAACCATTATAATCATCAACTCTTGTGCTAAATAAATTTTGAAGAGAAACAAAACCTAAGAAAAGAGTGTTAAATAAATCATCAATTCTTGTGCTAAATAGCTCTCTTTTCGATTCTAGATTTATCGAACTCATCTCCAAACATGAATTCATTCACGAACTTATGATTGATATTAATTTGAATATCAATTTATTTTCAGAAAATGTTATTGCATTATGAATTGAACTCGTGGAAATTGTGTGCTAAACTTTACCTGCGAAGTTAATTATCTTGCATTTTGTGGAAAGCTTGAACATCTATATGTTTTATTTTGTCTATGATTCATGTTCGAACACTGTTCCAATGGGTCTCCTTTGCCTGTAAAAATCATATAGTAAAAAAGGAACACAAGAGAGGCGATGGAGAGCAAGAGAGTATGAGAGAAATGAAAAATGAATAACCGTTCACCATGGGTTTTATAATGGTGGAAGAAGCTTCAACAGTTTTAGAAATGGTGAAATCGTTGGTAGTTTTGGATGAGAAAAATTAGGAATTTTTAGAATGAGGAATTTGTGCTTTTAACTATTTTTTCATTTTCTTTTTTAATTTTTTTTTTCATTTTGTGTCTTTGTTTTTGTTTAATTGTTTTCCACTTTTGAATGCATTGCCACATGTAACTATTTAATTGCACATGTGACTTGTGCTTTAGTATATAAGGGATATATATATATATATATATATATATATATGTAATATCAATATATCATATATGGTGGATAGTCTGGGGCCTTGTGATCAAGTGGTAAGGAGATGGGATTGCGGCGTCACAGCGCTCCAAGTTCGATTCACCTGCTATGCGAAACAAAAATACATTGCCTTGTACACCCACACGAATATGGACCATTCTTACGGCCCATTTGAACATCCGGATGGAGGCCTATATGTGAGTTGTCCTTTCCCAGAAATTAGTCTGGTTATAAAAAAAAACAAAATATGTGGTGGATAGGATTGGGAAATATGAAAAGCAAACAAAGAGAGGCCACAAGACCTTTCGGTGAAGACATCTTTTTTGCATAGAATCAACTTAATCAATACTTCCACATTTGGGTAATAATAATACATAAAATATATTCATACCAATAATCACATGCATTACATAATAATAATATATCAAATCCCATTCGTCAGAAAGAAAGAAAAAAGGGGGTCAAATTCAGTTAGACAAAATGAGAGATACTAATTATATATGTGGGAAATAGGTGAGGTAGATAATAGAGCAATAATTAATTGATAATTATACAATTTTATAAAGAAGAAAAAATTTGAAAATAAAAAAGTTGGAGAAAGCAAAATGTGTAGGCTTGAGCTGTGAATGAGCTGTCTCTCTTTCATTTATATTCTCACCTCTCCTCAGCTCTCTCTCCTTCCACACAACACAAACAAAGCAAAGCAAAGCCTCCTTCTCTTTCTCATAATCCTCCCAAAAAAATCACATTTCCCATTTTACCCTTGCTTCTTCTTCGAATTTTCACCCTTTTGCCACTCCACACTCAGATGTCTTGTGTAGTGTGAAATGAAGAAGACGACTCAAACCCTCCTCCTCCTCCTCTTCTTCCTTCTCCTTGGTCTCTCTCATTCTCTCTCGATCTCTTCTCATGGTGTTCTCTCCGATAACGAAGTCCGTCACATTCAACGCCGTCAGTTACTCGAATTCGCCGACCGCTGCGAGAAAGTCACCGTAGATCCTTCTCTCGTCTTCGAAAACCCTAGATTACGAAATGCTTACATAGCTCTTCAAGCTTGGAAACAAGCAATCCTCTCTGATCCTTTCAATTTCACTGCGAATTGGATCGGATCCAATGTCTGTAACTACACCGGAGTTTTCTGTTCTCCGGCGCTCGACAACAATAGGACCCGTACCGTTGCCGGAATCGATCTCAATCACGCCGATATCGCCGGATATTTACCTGAAGAGCTTGGTTTGTTATCAGATCTAGCTTTGTTCCATGTCAACTCTAACCGGTTTTGTGGTACGGTACCGCACCGGTTTAACCGGCTTAAGCTTTTGTTCGAGCTCGATCTCAGTAACAACCGGCTCGCCGGGAAATTCCCGACGGTTGTGCTCAGTTTACCGTCGTTGAAGTTCTTAGATCTCCGGTTTAACGAATTCGAAGGAACCGTACCGAAAGAGCTCTTCAGCAAGGATCTAGACGCGATTTTCATAAACCATAACCGGTTCCGGTTTGAGTTACCGGAAAATTTCGGTGACTCGCCGGTTTCCGTCATCGTCTTGGCGAATAATCGGTTCCATGGTTGTATTCCGACGAGTCTTGTCGAAATGAAGAACTTAAACGAGATCATCTTCATGAACAACGGGCTTAATTCTTGTTTACCGGCGGATATCGGACGGTTGAAAAACGTGACGGTGTTTGACGTCAGCTTTAATGAGCTGGTCGGGCCGTTGCCGGAGAGTGTCGGCGGGATGGTTTCGGTGGAGCAACTTAATGTGGCGCATAATAAGTTATCCGGGAAGATTCCGGCTAGTATATGTCAGTTGCCGAAGCTTGAGAACTTCACTTTCAGTTACAATTTCTTCACCGGAGAAGCACCTGTGTGTCTTAGATTGCGGGAGTTTGATGATCGGAGAAATTGTTTGCCGGGAAGACCTGCTCAGAGATCTCCAGGGCAATGTAAATCGTTCTTGTCTCGTCCGCCGGTAAATTGTGAATCGTTTAGTTGTGGTCGTTCTGTGTCGCCTCGTCCTCCGATTGTAACGCCGCTACCACCACCATCTTTGCTGTCTCCACCCCCACCGTCGCCAATTTTCTCCTCACCTCCGGTAAACTCGCCTCCACCGCCGCCGCCGGTTTACTCTCCTCCTCCACCACCACCTCCTCCTCCACCCGTAAATTCTCCTCCTCCGCCGGCAAATTCTCCTCCGCCACCACCACCACCTCCTCCGCCGGTATATTCTCCTCCACCACCACCACCACCACCTCCTCCGGTTTATTCTCCTCCGCCACCACCACCACCACCTCCTCCGCCACCGCCTCCACCGCCTCCGGTTTATTCTCCTCCGCCACCACCACCACCACCTCCTCCACAAGTGTATTCTCCGCCTCCGCCAGTATATTCTCCTCCACAACCGCCAGTATACTCTTCTCCACCCCCTCCGTCATCTCCACCACCTACTCCGGTTTACTGCACCCGTCCACCACCACCACCAACGCATTCACCGCCGCCACCACCGCCACATTTTTCTCCGCCACCCCCTGTCCCTTACTACTACAGTTCACCACCACCACCACATTACTCACCGCCGCCGCCACATTCACCTCCGCCGCCGCATGCACCTCCGCCACCAGTTTATCCCTACTTGGCTCCACCTCCCCCACCAACGCCAGTACACTCTCCACCACCCCCACCGGTCTATTCCCCTCCTCCCCCACCTCCTTGTATAGAACCACCACCACCTCCGCCGTGCATAGAGTACTCACCGCCTCCTCCACAGGTTCATTACAGCTCTCCGCCGCCACCACCAGTTCATTACAGCTCTCCGCCGCCACCGCAAGTCCATCACAGCTCACCACCACCGCCGCCTCCGGTCCATAGCTCACCACCGCCATCTCCTGAATATGAGGGACCTCTACCTCCGGTCATCGGAGTATCATATGCTTCTCCTCCACCACCGCCGTTCTATTGAAACGATGTCGTTGCACGAACCCTAAAACAAATTCAAAGACCATACGACGTCGTTTACCAATTCTTACAGAGCACACGAGATTCTTTAGAAGATTTATTTTGGTGAAAAAAAAATAAGAAAAAACAAATGCAGAATAAAAAAGTTGTTTGTATAGAGAGGCTGGCGATCAAAGCGGAGCAATATCTTCTGTTCCCTCTTTTTCTCTTTTGTGTTTTCTATTAATTTTATTTTTTCCCTCTTTTATTTGAATTGCTTATTTTCGTAGCATTATTCGATTTAGAATTTGTATTTGATCCATGAGAAGAGTTTAGGTATACATTTTTTTATTTTATATAATTTTCTTTCGTTTATCAATTTCCCTCTTTTCTTTCACAAAATCCCCATTTCCAAATTGACGCGTAAACAAAGAAACATGTTCTTTAACAGCAACAAAAGAAGAATTATGCAAATGCAACCCGTGTGCGATGGCACGAGGGGTCGATGATCTGGTGTTCACGATGTAAATTCTCTAAGGTTTTACGAACAAAATCGATGTGCATGAGTTTATTAACTTTATTTACACGTGGTGGACTTACGTGAAACTCGCAACCGATGAACATGTTCATTCCCGAGATTTGTTGGGTGATATATCAATCCAAAAACTTTGTACTAAATTAAAAAAAATCAAAGAATTATGCTTATAGATTTATAGAAGTCAAGATTTGGGTCCAAACGTATGTTTCGTCTGAATGTAGTTCGTTATCAATTTCCTTCTTTCACAAAGCCAAATTTCCAAATTGACGCGTAAACCAATAATTATGCTTATAGAAGTAATTTTTGGCTCCAAGTAAGTTTTGTCTGAATGTAAAGTTGGAAAGGACAATGACTCGTCGAAGCCCAATGGATGGGAAAAAATAAAAATAAATAAATATATATATATAGAATTAATGCGAAAAGAAGAAAGTAACCCAAAACGCTTCATTTTTTATTCCGTGATGCACAAAAGAAAATGTCACAATCCCGAATCTATGCGGAAAATAATAAAAAGTTAGGGGGAAGGAGTCGGACCCGGCCAAACTAAGAAAAAATAAAGCATAATTAATAAATAAACATTGTGAATAAGATCCTTGATTGGCGCTAAATTTTTTGATTACAAATGTTGTTTCATTTTGAAAAAGAAATCCATTTTTGCTCTTTTTCTTTTGTTGTTTACTTTGATTACACAATCAGGCTCGATTGATAACATTAGAGAATAGTAGAATCGTGAAATATATATATATATATATATATATATATATATATGGAACAGAACAGTGAAATTGGAAAAAAGAAACAAAAATTGAACTACTTGAAAACTTGTGGAATTGTGAAATTCGTTTGATATTTGTTATTAATCCTGCTTAATCGTATATGGCAAAAAATATTCGTTTTGTTTGAAAAGACTATACATAAAATGAAAATTAGGAGTACTTTTGTAAATCTTAGAAACGCAAATTAAGAAAATCCACAAAAAATTAGTCATTGCTAGTCTCGAAATTTCTACTGAATATTTCGTTTCATTGTTGTTGCTTTAGATCTCGTATTTTTTCCGTGTTCATTTTTTATTTATTTATAAAAGATTAGTTTTGTTAACCCTAATCCGTACGAAACTGATTTTATAATTCCTTTTTTCTTTTGAATTTTTTTTTGCTAACCAATCATTGATGTGTTGTTGGAGGCGGTCTCGTACATAAACACGAATATGTGTCTTAGATCTTTAAAATTGTTTGGGTTCCCATATACTTTCATGTTATGCCCTCGGTGTATGTGAGTCATGAATCTGGTTCGATTCGGATTATACAGATAAAGTTAGATGATCGGAGACGAAAGTGTAATCGGAATAAGATCACACTAAGAGAGATGACAATCGGAGATGAAAGTATAATCGGAATAAAATCACACTGAGAGAGATGACAATCGGAGACGAACGTTGAATTTGGAATGGAAAGATGAAAAATGGAAGAATGGAAGAATGGAAGGATGGGAGAATGGAATGATGGAAGAATGGAAGAATAACGTAAACAGAGACAAATCGTAAAAGAAAATATTGTATTGCGTGTATCTTGCTAGAGAGTTCAGAATGTCCCTTCTCTCTAGACTCATTTCGTACATATACTATTTACAAATGTGTGAATCACGATATTCATTTATCATGTTATTTAACTGTCTTTACTCTCTTTGACCCGAGCGTTACGTCGCTTAAATTTTGAATCCAGCTCTCTAGCTCCCCAGCTCGCTAGCTCTCCATCTCGCTAGCTCTCACAACCCGCATATCTCTCTAATTCCGAGGCCCATTTCGAGTATTCATTTTGTTTTAGAGCCTCATCTAGCAAAAGTAACCGGACCCGACTTAAACGAATTAATCGGGCATATTCTTTCCGGGTACCGCGAGTTGGGCTATATACCCACGCTATCGAGTTGGGCATCCTCATCTCGAATTTGGTTGATCTCTCCGAAATAGGATTTCATATTAGTCTGGAATCCGATGCCAACAGTGTGCCCCCCAAGTTCTTCAAGCGTTAATTCTTTAGCTTGGAGGACTTAAGTTTCTCATCTTTCCATCTCGTTTTTTCTCTATCTTTCCATCTCATTTTTTTTCTATTTTTCCATCTCGTTTTTCTCTATCTTTCCATCTCGTTTTTTCTCTCTTTTCATCTCGTTTTTCTATCTTCCATCTCGTTTAATACGTTGGTTTGCTTCGAAGTAACCCATTCTTGATTTTATTTTCAAGTAGGTTGAAGCCGCCAAAGATCTTGCCGAGGTTGAGGTAAGAATCTCTCCGCCCGATCTGTCTCAAATGGAGCTCCTCGTCTCTGATCTTTCTCCCGAGCTCGCCGTTTCCACCGAGCCCATTCCGCCTACTCAGACTTTTGACCAATTCAAAATCAATGCAGGATCCCTCCTAGGCGATATACGCGTTGATGATGCTCTGGAGAACGACGAGGATGCTTAATTCCAACACTCCATCACTCTTTTACTTTTGTTGTTTTGGTATCATGGTGAATGTTATGTTCCCACCAATTATCTTTTTTGATGTTTTTCCTTCGACTTTTTAACAATCGACTCTCTATCAAGAGAACTATTTTATCTTGTTAACTCGCAATTTATTAATCAATCGGAATACGAGTTGATCGTGTTGCTAACCTTAGCTTTTCGAGGCTTTTCCAACGTTATTATTTCTTTGATTTAATCAAGCCGACTTTCCTCGCATTTGTACTTACTTCTGAATGTATCATTTTAATCGAATTGGACTTTCTTGCTTAGTTCCAGATTAAGCATACTATCTGGGTTTAGCACTTCGATTTACCACTCCATCTCAATCGAATTAGATTTGGACACAGTTTGCCTTAATCGGATTCGACTCAATGCCCGGGTTAAGCATGTTGCCCAAATTGAGCACACTGTCCGAGCCGGGACATTGAATTCATTCCAAAACATAAAACACATTTTTTTGTAAAGAAAACTACTCGAGATAAAATACCGAATTTTGGTAGCAAAGTGAAACGAGATTTTTAGCCTACTCGGAGATAAATAAGCGAAATGGGGAGCATAAAACTCTTTGTTTTTATTTCAAGATGGACTCGGTAGAATGATGATGAGCTCGTAGCTCGTTATATATCTCGAGATGAGCTCGTAGCTCGTTATATATCTCGAGATGGACTCGGTAAAAATGATAAGCTTATAGCTCGTTATATATCTCGAGACGGACTCTGTAAGATGATGAGCTCGTAGCTCGTTATATATCTCTAGATGGACTCGGTAAAAATGATAAGCTGGTAGCTCATTATATATCTCAAGACGAACTCGGTAAGATGATGAGCTCGTAACTCGTTATATATTTCGAGACGGACTCGGAAAAATGTTGAGCTCGGAGCTTGTTATATATCTCGAGACAGACTCGGTAAGATGATGAGCTTGTAGCTCGTTATATATTTCGAGACGGACTCGGTAAGATGATAAGCTCGTAGCTCGTTATATATTTCGAGATAGACTCGGTAAAATGTTGAGCTCGGAGCTTGTTATATATCTCGAGACGGACTCGGTAAGATGATGAGGTCGTAGCTCTTTATATATTTCGAGGTGGACTCGGTAAAATTTTGAGCTCGTAGCTCGTTATATATCTCGGGACAGACTCGGTAAAACTGATGAGCTCGTAGCTCGTTATATATCTCGAGACTGATTCGGCAAAGTGTTGAGCTTGTATCTCGTTATATATCTCGCGACGGACTCGATTTATCCAGAGAGCTCAGCTCCAACACTTAGCTTTTGCGAGGTGAACTGGCACCAATTATATTATGGAATCCAGCTCTCCATGAACTGAATTCAACTCTCTGTCTTAAACTTAATTATGACGAAATGAATTCAACCCTCTGCGAACTGAATATAGCTCCAATCTAGATTCAATTTACACATATTGAGCTAGCTAGGACACTTTGTCTTTGAGTTACTTTTATAGCTGGACTCGTTATCGAGTTGCCTACGTACCCAGTAGAGGGATCAAGCCTAAACGTAGTTTGATTGCTTTTCCGGTAGGAGAGACAATGTGAATTATGATTCCGGATACTTGCTTTGACGAAGAGCCCTCTACATAGAGCGCCCATTTAGTTCCTGGTGGCAGACTCAGCTCTCCAGCTTTCTAGCTTTCTAGTTCTCCAACTTTCCAACTCTCCCAACTCGTGGATCTCTCTATTCCGAAGTCCATCTTCGAGTCCCCATTTCGTTTCAGGACCTCATCTAGCAAAAGTCACATAACCCAATTTAAGTGAACTAATTAGGCCTGTTTATTCCGGATATCGCGAGTTGGGCCTTATTTCCAGGTTGTTGGGTTGGACTTCCTTGTCTCAAATTTTACTTATCTCTACGAAATAGGATTTTGTATCAATCCGGAATCCGATGCAGAGATATAGATTAGCTTCGTCAATACAGACTTGGATAACCCGATATTTCTGTGGATCAGTTGGTGAATATGAGATGTTGAGCTCGATTTCTTGGTCAAATCGCCAACTCAAACTTTCCGAGTTCACAACTCGCCAGCTCGGACTTTTTGAGTTCACAACTTGGGTCATTCGAGATCTCCGGACTGTCTTGCTTACTCGCACTGGTCCGATTTCCGGACTGTTTTGCTTACTCACGTTGAAAATACTGTTAGGAGAATCCGAATTATCATAGTTAATCGGGAAATCCTGATTGTCAAGTTTTATTTCTGAAGATGACTCTCCTTTTTTACTTTAATCGTTATGACAATTTTAGCTTATGTTCGGTTATATAACATTTGCGCGAATCTTTTTGACTACCGTGGACAACTCCGACTCCGTTTGGAGTTGAAAACTTAATGCATTGATGATACATTGATGGAACAACTTTCATTACGTATATCCACGGGTTCCCAGGATCACATTATAGGTTGTTGGTCGGTCAATGACTGTAAAATCGATCAATTTAAGCACTCCGGTTGCCTATACAGAAAACCGAATTGTCCCAACATACATCTCGATCATACCGTTGAATCCGGTAAGAGGGGTATGAACCCCTTGGACTTCCGAATTACTAATTCCCATCCGAACCAGTGTGTCGGGAAATATTACATCAACAGTGCTTCCGGTATCAACGAGGCTCTTTGAAACTTCGCAGTTTGCCCCAATATCAAGCTGGATAACTAATGCGTCATCGTGCAGTTTATTGAGTCCAACTGTATCCTTTTCAGAGAACGAAATCTCGGCATCGGGTTTAGGTATGAATCGTGTTTGACCGAAGTCAGCTCTTTGTTGGTGATTTTTAATCGACGTCACCGTATCGTGATAATACTTGGACCCACCCATAATGAAATCGATCCTTTTCTTTTGAGTCGGTTTGGGTGAATTAATCTTTTCCTGTGACCTTTCCCTTTTTGCAGCGGAAGGGTTTTCGCGATCGTTTTGGTCATCGTCGATCAATTCACGTTATAGACTTTCGATGTCGAGGTCTACATTCTTTAGCTCTCCTGACGCAAACTTGGCAGCTAGAAACTTTTTTAATTTGAAGCAATCATGTGTAGCATAACCTTTACACTTTTGGATTTTACAAAATGTGTTTTCATCCCAGCTCATGTTTCTCGGCCACAAATCAGGTGATCTCTTGCCGGTATCTCCAGCTAGAATATAAGTATGAAATCCACTGCCGTAACTTCGAGAGTCTTTGTTATCTCTTCTTTCAAACTTGTTAGGAGATGTCTCTTGAACCGGCTTGTGGGATTTGAATTTTTTGGCGAGGGCGGCATTTTCTTTCTCCACGTCAATCCAATTTAAGGAACGATGAAGAACATCCTTAATCGTATATGCTGTATGAATCGTCAGATCAAAATGGAATGGTGATTCATGCCAGAGACTGTGCTTTAAGGCTTGCAACGCTGTCGAATCACTGACTCAAGCTATATTGGCATTTTACTTTCTTGAATCGCTCAATAAAACTGCGCAAAGGTTTCATAGCTCCTTGCGATAAATTCCAGAGATCGGCGGTTGATGTTCCTTTATTCATAAAAATAGAATAGTGTTTGATAAATATCGTTGACAACTGATTGAAATTTTCAATGGATCCTTCTTCAATCTGCGAAAACCATTCCAAAGCGAGCCTTCAAGGTTTTCGACGAAAAGTCGGCAAAAGCCGATGTCTTTCTTATCCTCACGAAAATGAGCACAAGCTGCCGCATTATGGAATGCGGTCATGAAAGCCTTCGGATCCGAGTTTCCCTCATAAGTTGGAAGTCTCAGCTTTCCCATATCTCGGATCCGCGTGTTCGCAATTCTTGGAGAGAACGGGATTCTCTCAGTTTCTTCGATGACATGGACAATCTCCAGAGCCACACTGGCCAATTTGTGCACTTTGGAAGTCACTGCCAGAAGTTTTGCATTAGTCCTTTCAAGATCTCTACGTAAGGTCTCGTACTCCGATCCAATCTGTCCAACGGGAATTCCCCTAGATAAAGAATGGTGTCTCTCTAAATTCGGAGTAGGAAAGCCATTAGCTTGACCATTTTCAGATTCGAGCCGAGTAGAGTTACGTTTATCAGCCTGATAAGGCCGATCGTTTCTTCCCAAAAATGCGGGTGGAGGAGGCAGATTCTGTGGATTAACCACATGTGCCAAATTTTACCCGGAATTTATTCCAAACTCAGTCAGATTCACCGTGATGAAACCGATTGGATCTATTTATTTTAACGAGGATCCAAGGTCCCAGCTGGATCCACAGATCTTTCTGCCGAAGCAGTCGCGTTGACAGACGAAACGTCTACTTGGCGAGCTTGGTGGAATGGCGGATTCCCGTTAGCCCACTGAGCGCTAAGCGCTTTAACGCGTGACTCCAGCACAGTGTGCGACGTGGCCATACTGGTCAGTCGGGAAGAGATTAGTTCTTCATGAGAATTGAAGCGTGCTGCTAGAGCATCACTGAAAGTCTTTTGATGATCGGAAGCGGACTTCAGATCGGCTAATATCGTCTTGATTTCGGACAGAGCGTTATCTTGGTCAACTTGGTCCAACATCGTGAAAGAGTACGTCGATCCCGAATTCTGATATGAGTAAGATGCTTTCAGTCCCCACAGATGGTGCCAAAATGTGAGTCTTGAATCTGGTTCGATTTGGATCACACAGATAAAGTTAGATAATCGGAGACGAAAGTGTAATCGGAATAAGATCACACTGAGATAGATGACAATCGGAGACGAAAGGTGAATTGAGAATAGAAGGATGGAAGAATGGAAGGATGGAAGAATGGAAGAATGGAAGAATGGAAGAATGGAAGAATGGAAGGATGGAAGAATGGAAGAATAAAGTAAACAGAGACAAATCGTAAAAGAAAATATTGTATTACGTGTATCTTGTTAGAGAGTTCGGAATGTCCCTTCTCTCTAGACTCATTTCGTACATATACTATTTACAAACACGTGAATCACGCTATTCATTTATCATGTTATTTAACTCTCTTTACTCTCTTTGACCCGAGCATTACGTCGCTTGAATTTTGAATCCAGCTCTCTAGCTCTCCCAACCCATAGATCTCTCTATTCTGACACCCATTTCGAGTATCCATTCCGTTTTAGAACCTCATCTAGCAAAAGTAACCGGACCCGACTTAAAAAAATTAATCGGGCCTATTCTTTCCGGGTACCATGAGTGGACCGTATACCCACGCTGTCGAGTTGGGCTTCCTCATCTCAAATTTGGTTGATTTCTCCGAAATAGGATTTCGTATTAGTCCGAAATCCGATGCCGACAGTGTAGATACCTAAAATACTATTTTACTGTCTTAGAAATCGTCTTGCAAAAAGTGATTGCTAATATTGATACGTTATCTAGAAGCATTACCATAACTCCGGAGATTGTCCAAAACCACGTCATATTGATTCGAGGATGCTTTATAGAAGACAAAAATAGCGTATGTGAATAGGAGTGAGATAATGTAGGACTAGTTTGCCCAACCTTTTTTATCTTGTAACTTTGAATATGTTTTTACTGTTCGAATGTTTGAAATAAACATTTGAGTACATATGATGAATAAATATAGCGATAACATATTTCTTTGTCTTAATCTCTGTTCAGAGTAATACGATCATATAGATGAACTTTGAGCAAGAACTATAATTAACGTACCTCACACATTTTATCATCCATGAAATTCTGATTGCATCAAAACTCATATTTGCCATTAAAATTCTTAAAAACTCCATTTTACTCGTCATGACCTTACCCATATCCATCTTAATAATAGCTATGGAGTTTTTTTTACACATGTTTTGTATTTAAGGCATGGAATGCTTCGTATCGTATAGGAGAAACTATACCATGTTTGTCTCATTGAACCCGGCCTCCAAAATCCCCATCCTCCTCATGAAACGGGCTAGGGTAGGATATGCCAACATGGCTTCTATATGTTGAGATTAATAATAGGTTAATAGTAAGCGAGGTTGATTAAGGTTTAAATTAAAGCTGTACCTGCCATATTAAAGAAGTGTTCACACATTTACATAAAAAGATAAAGAATATTCATTTTTTTCAGAAAATGTCTTATAAAAAGACTATATAACTGTGCTTAAAAAACAAAAGTACTTAAAAAACAAAAGTACTCTCTTTATTTTTTTCACCCATTTTATCCTCTCTACTCGAATGAATCTTTTAATATTTGAAAACTCAATAATAGAAAAGAGCATTGTTACTGTATATGTATATCATTTGAATAATGAAATTACTCTTGAAATCTACAATAGAAAAAAACAACCGAATGGTGATCACAATTCGGTGCGGGACAGATTATGTGAAGAACATTTTGAATAGTAACAAAAATATACAAATACACATATATAAATATAATTTTTTATTAGATACACATACATAAATATATAAATATAAATTTTTGTTATGCGAGACGGGACGATGAGTAACATCGCCATTTGAAAATATGAAGTCCAGCACCCGAGTACATTGTTTGATAATCATTTTGGGAGGATTTGTTGTAATATTATATTACAACTATATATATATATATATATGATACCTCCTCTAAAGATTCATAAACCGGTGTTATAGAACAAGAAACGATTAACAGACTATGGAGATTCTTTCACAGCACCAACGGAGAGCGTCGAACACCGGAGAAGACTTCAAAGAGATAGTGGACGGAAAGCTTTTCTTGACCACTTTGAGAGAGAAAAATGAATGCACGTGGATCTCACGAACACACCCCTTTTGTACCTATTCAAGCTTAACATATTTTAGCTAGTCATATTTCAAAAAGAAAAAATTATATCCAGTACCATTTTTCAAAAACCTCCTTATGAAATCTACCATAATTTTCTAATCTTGTGGTGAATACCACAACTGCTCAAATGAAAGACATTTTTATCCTCCACACATCTCTCTTTTTCTCTCTGGACAGAGACGGAGGCGGTGGTGGATGAGACGGAAATGGTGGACACAGACGGAGACGGTGGACATAGACGGAGACGATGGTGGACAGAGACGGAAACGGTGGTTGGAGACGACGATGGATGGTGGTTGACAGAGATGGAGGCGATGGTGGATGGTGGACAGAGGCGAAGATGGAGACCGTGGACACAGATGGAGACGGAGACGGTGGACGGAAACGAAAACAGTGATGGAAATAAAAGAGACAGAGACGGTGGTTGTGGATGGAGACGGTGATGGACAGAGAAGGAGATGGTGGTTGTGGATGGAGACGGTGTTGGACAGAGACAGAAACGGTGGTTGTGCACAGAACTGGAAACATTGATGGATGGTGGACAGAGACGGAGACAGAGGTAGTGGTTGCGGACGGAGACGGTAGTTGTGGACAAAATGGTGGTGGACAGAGACGGAGACAAAACTAAACTATTTTGCCAAGCTGATCCAAGGACAATAATGTTATTTCAACTATATCCATAGTACGATTTGTGATAGATTTCGTAAAGAATTTTAGAATGTGGTAGATTTCATAAGATTTTTGGGCAAAAATGATAGATTTCGTAAAAATCCCTTTCAAAAATGAACGACGACATAAATATATTTTAGCTAAACAATACAAGCACACCCCTTTTGTACTTGAACCCTTGATTAGAAAAATAATATATTTTAGCTTAACATAATTCCATGTAATGGCCTAATATACAATATTTTGGACTCTTTAAAAGTTAATTTAGTGACACTATATCTTCTCAATTCGGTTGCACTCATCTTTTATATATTAATTGAGAAGATAGAGAGAAAAAATAAGTGCAAAAAATCATAAGTGTCGTTTAAATAACATTTTTAGGGACACATCATTTAATTTAACCAATTCAAATATTACAATTAATATTATATGCTATGGTGTATATCTCTACATATTCTCATTAATTTTTAACATAAATTCACCAATACATGTCTTACCAATTTAAGCTCAACTAAACATAACATTTTAATATTTTAAAATGTTATATAAATATTTTAAAGATTAATCATTTTTAACTGATGTCAATTTAAATTTACTTTATAAAAATTACATTAATGTGCATTTATATACCATAGAAATAGAATTGTATCCCCAATTGTATTTGACAATATGATTGGTACTACCATTATTTTTTTAATATCATCTAATGGTTAATCATCACTTTAATTAACGTTGACCTTTTGTTTATAACCTTATAACTTTACAAATATAACTTTTTTTTAAAAAATTACATGAAATCACGATACATTTATCTATTAAATTTTTAATATGTCTAAAGGTTTAGAAAATTCTTCTTATAAGAAGATACAGAAGTCATTGCTTTTGTTATCAAACTGTTGGAACTTATTAAACTATCAATCATTTATACAAATTTTCAATATAATATTGGCAGAATCCAAACTGTTCATACCAAAAAAATTGAAAACAAAAATTATGTTTGAATTTTGAAAATCATCAGTTTTTGTTTTTGTTTTTGTTTTTTTTTTTTTAAAAGACTTTCACATACAAATGTGTTATTTATTTTATTTTTGTTGAACTTCTAAATTTTTACGCATTATCTTATTGATCCAATCAATCTTTAACATAATAATAAATAAATTTGAAAAAACCTATAATCTCAAACGTATTTAATTTATACAAAAATGTTTACATCCAAACCAAATGTTAAATAAATAAATATTTGTAAAACTAAATATATAACTATATTGAAGATGTATCATATAATATATTTCTAATTTTTATGATATATTAATTAAAAAGTTTTTATGATTTAAAAAAAAATATATTTAAACTCTAGCTAGTTCTCCATTAACAATTGATCATGTATCGCTTATAATACATGTTTCTGCAACTATCCCTTGCATCCACATGCATGTTGTTCATTTGGTTAAATTTAAAACATGAATTTGCAATCAGGCGATGATCTGGAATTATATTTGAAGAATTTGAATGCAGTGATTGCATCTAAAAATTGTAAAAAAATACATACTATTTTTTCTATAAAGTTTAGATGCAACTCGGAAAAATGTTTATAGATTCTACAAGTTAGGTTGTTTGCGCACACACACACACAAAATTCTACAAGGTTTTGAATTCTCTAATCTATTCCCTTCTCATATTTAAGACCTTGATTGTTTGTTTGCATTCTCTTTTGCTTTATTGCTTTATGTTTATTGTGTAATTTTTAAATGAACGACAATTTTAAACATTTTTAACAAAAAAATTTTGTTCAATGTAAACATCAGATGTAAAGGAACAAAGTTTTTCATTTGCATTAAATAATTTTTTTTGCGGTCCTAACCAGACACCCGAATGGAATCTAACTATAGATTCTTGATTTGATTCTGGGAGTTTTTGTTTTAGAATTCCTCAATAACCTATTTCTGAAGCGTCTGTTTCTACTATCATATTGGCTTTAGGATTTGGTATAGATAGGCAAAGAAGGGATTTGACTTTTTGTTTAACCTGTTGGACTAGTCGGGTATGTTGACTAGACCAGGGTTTGGGGTTTTTCTGAAGACGTTGGAATAATGGCTGTATTGTTTTTCTAAGGTTTGGTAGAAAATCTGAAATATAGTTTAGGCATCCCAAAAACATTTGTAGTGAGTGGTTTTTCGCGTAATTCATCAGGGAATTTATCAGCAAATTCGATTGATCTTGAGATAGGTGTAATAGTTTCTTGGTATATATTATGTCCTAGAAAGCTTATTCTTGTTTGGAATAAAGATATTTTCTTGACTGATATAACTAAGCCATGCTTTTTAACTATGTTCAAAAATGTATATAAATGATTAATATGTTGATCTATTGATGTTGAATATACAACTACATCATCGATATAGACAATGGTGAATTTTGAATAATTATTGAATATATAATTCATTATGTGTTGAAATTCGGAAGGTGCATTTTTAAGTCCAAAAGGCATTACGTTCCATTCGTAATGTTCAAATGGAACTGTGAATGTTGTTTTATATTTATCGTGTTCGGCAATTTTTATTTGCCAGAACCCGCTTTTCATATCGAATTTTGAATAGATTTTTGCGTTATAAAGTCGTTTTAATAAATCTCTTTTATTGGGTTTGGATATCTAATCCATTGTAATACATCGTTAAGTGATTGATAGTTGATTACTAACCGTAGTACTCCACGTTTTTTCGGCTTTATTATTTACATAAAAGGCCGAACAACTCCAAGGGGATTTGGATGGCCTAATTAATTTTTTGTCTAGTAGATCGTTTATTTCTTGTTTACAGTGTTCTAGTAATTATGTATTCATTTGTATAGGTCTTGCTTTAGTTGGTATAGTTTTTTCACTAAATTTTTTTATATATGGGAGTTCTACCATATGTTGTTTTCTTTTCCAGAAAGCATTTGGTAAATATGAGCATATTTGATTTAGTAGATCATTTTCTATAGATTTTATTTTACTTATTATATATGGTGTTTTAAGTTGTTCTTCTATTTTTATATGTGTTATTTCATCTTGTAAATACTGAATATGATTTTGTTTTCCTTTTATTAAATTGATTGTTTTACGAATTGTATTTTGTCGTAGATTTAGAATCTCTTTAGTTTTCATTGGTGATAAAAATCCAAATAACAACTTTGTTCCTACCACTTTTGTGGTTATACCTATTTCAGTTACCTTAAATGGATATATTTGTGTAAAAAATGGAGTTCCTAATATTACTTCTTGTGTTAAGTTTTTGACTAGGATAAATTGATTTTTAAAGCAATATCCTTGATTACATATTTTTGCACACGGTAGTTTATATTGTACATTTAGGTTGCTACTGTTAACGCCACTTAATCATTTGGTGGTTTTCTCATAATATTTTGTTGCTATTATTCCTTCACGGATGCAGTTATAATCTGCTCCAGTATCCATCAATGCAATTATATCTATTTTAAAATTATATCCTATATGTAAAGTAACACTGGTATACCATTTTTGGTAATTAATTCTATTAATTATTTGAATGTAGTCTTCATTATTTTGTAATTCTATTTCATCATTATTTTCTAAATTTTGATTACTTGATGATGCTTGAGAATTTTTCTTTGATTCGATTAGCGACAGTCTTGCATTTATTTGTAATTGTTTTAGTTTTTGTTGATTAACTATCAATTGTAATTCTTTAATTTGTTTTTTTATTTGTTTAACTTCGTTTTGTAGTTCTCCTATAGTTACTTGTTTAAATAAACTTTGAGTTGGATATTTTTTAAATATTTTATTTAAACTAAAAGGTTGTGGCGTAGATAATTGATTTTCTTGATATATTATATCTTTTAATTTTATTAAATATTTTTTTTTAATTTCTGGATCATTAATTTTACCTATTATATATAGTAAGAATTGTTTATCATTATCTTTAGTTATTACATTGATTATTTTACAATTGCATAGGTTATCAGATAATTCTTGCGATTCTATTGAAGAATCGCTTGAATTTCCTATTTCGTTTATTGAATAATCACTATCAGTTTCTTCTGATAATTTGGATTTTGATATTAATAATTTAGTTAATTTTTCTTGAATATCGAGTTGATCTTGGAATATTTTATTTATTTTCTTTTTTATTTTGCATTCTGTGGATCTATGTCCAGGTTTTTTACAATTCCATCATACTATTGTTTGTTTATTTGTTGGTTTAGATTTTTAGTTATTCTTTGAATAATATTGAGCGGTTGGTTTTTTTGTTAAACTTTTTATATTTTTGATAGTGTTTTATATTATTAGATTTTCTTTGTCTATATTTTAATCGTTTGACTCTTGATGGTGGATTAAGTTTATTATAGCCATATTGTTCACATAATGAACCCATGGTTACTTTTAATTTAAATTTATCATTGCGTTTTTTATCTCTATGTTCTTGACATAATGCTAATCCTTCCTTTTTAATAAATGCAAATAATTGACCATATGTAGTTGTATTCCAAGGGATAGGTTGTCCTTCGGAATAATCTTTTAGTTTATTGATTACTCTTTCTGCAAAGAAAGATGGCAATCCTGAGATAAACCTTTCTTTCCAGAAGGGTTGATTACAATCATTTCGCTGGAATATGTTTGTTATAAAAATATCTTTATACCATTTAAAATGGCCTAATGTCGGACATCTTAAATTTGTTAATACTATTTTTTTACTTTCTAATTCTTCAGCTGGATTACCATTAAAATGCATTGTTAAAGTATGGATTAATACTTCTACAGCATTTTGTTGTTCCATTTCTTCATAAAGACCATCATCATCTTCTACTCGTTTTATTTCAACATGATTAATTATGGAATCTTGTGTAGTTGTATCTAATGAATTGTCCCACCAATATTTTAATGCTCCATTAAACCTGGTTATTAGCATAACACATGTTTGTTTATCAGAATGACCTCTAGCTTTAAATGCTATAGCGGCCATCCCCATTTCTTGAAATAAATTTATTATTTCATATTCTGAACGTCCATCAATATTACATTCATATATACCGCCTCCAGTATATACATTACTAGAATATTTATGGTGTTCTTCGAATAATAAATCTGGTGGAGTATGTCGTGGATAATAAGGTTTATTGGACTTCATTACTTTATTTTTTATTCGAATAGTTTCATGATTATCACTTTTAGATTGTATAGATGTTTGATTAGATTCATTATCATCTTCGTCTATATTATTAATTCTTTTACCTTTGTCTAGTTTGTCTAGTCTAGTTGCAATTGATTTTAAAATTTCATTTTCAGGAAATTTGACTTGTCTAGTAATTGGTTTAAAGATTGGTGTGGTTATAGATGAAAAGGGATGTTGAATACTTTGGTTATACTGATCCAATTTATTGTTTTCATTAGTGTTTAGTTTATTATCTATGTTTTCTACTTGTTTAGAAATCGTATATAATAATTGACTTTGGTAATTATTTTGTTGATATACTGATTTAATGTCGTGTAAAATTACCGGGTCTTTATCATCTTTATTAGCTCCGGTTTTGAAAGGTGTGACTATAATTTGTCGATTAGAAGTATTTATTTTTAAATCTTTTAATTGTGGATGAATTGATTTAATTTTATTACCATCTACTTGTTCCCATACTTGACTTAAGGATGAACTTGTATTAATTATTTTAAATGGATAACTGATATCATGTGCGATTGAATATGTTTCAAACCATATGAAAAATGAGATATTTATTTCTTTTAATATCATACAATTATACCATTTTTCTCTAAATTAAGTAGTTTGTTGTCTAGAGAATGTTTTGAAATACCAGTTACGCTTTTCTTCATTTTCTTTTGAGTAAAAGTCCTCTTTGATTTTTTGTTTATTAATTTCATATTCCTTTGTTATGACATTTATAGGTTTAAAGTCGGATGGTGTAGGAGATGTTGGATACATGTCTTGTTCTGGTTCTGCTATAGGTGCTTTGAATTTAATTGAATTGTCTTGTCTAATACTTTGGTTTACGCTTTCTGTTTCTGAATCTGCACTTGATTGGCCAGTACGATATTTAGAAAAGGAAGCTCTTGAATGATATGAACTAATTCTAGGTGGAAATGGTTCTCTGTATGATCTGAATTGTAATAATATTTTCCCATCCCTTTGTTTGATTATCCTTGAAATATTTTTTTGTTCAAAGTTTCTAGGGGGTTGAGTAATTTCAATTTTCCACTGATCGGGAATAGTTATTTCATTCCATTGTAATTGTTTAGGTGTATATGTAGCTGTTGGGGTATCTTTACTATGAACAGCTAAAATAGTTGTTTCTCCTTTATCATCTTGTAATAAACATCTTGGGTTAAATTCAGAAGTTGATTGTTTAAAATAAATTCGGTAGAGTAGCAAATATCCATGTCGTTCATTTTGAAATTTAATTTCTGGTAAATGAATATTTAATACTAAAGTATTGAGTACAGTTGGATCATGTAGACTTACCTGAAAATTGGGAGCGCAGTTAAAATAAATTGCTCCATTGCATAAATTAGATTGGACCGCTCCAAGGAGCGAATCTTCAAACTTTAACAAAGTTTTATCTCTTAATAACGTAAGTATTGGTGAGTCTATTCCAGTTCTTGATAAAGATTTTATAGCAATTTGTATTAAACCAAAATGGATATAATTGAATCCTTTTTGTTTATATTTTTCTAAAGCGAGTGAAGATAATAGTTTAATTTCTTCAAATTCATTTTGAAGAGATAGAGTTTGCTCATGTTCTTTTATTGAATAAGCAGTTTTAAAATCAAAAGTTCCGATTTGATATATGTTTTCTGGATTGCTATGAGGTAGATGATTTTTTGTTATTTCTTGATTAAACGATGTTATTTTTGACATAATTTCTCTTGAATTAATTGTTGTCTGCGATGCAGAGGTTGGTACATGTTTTGGTTTAAAAAGTTTCCTAAACGAAGATGCCATGACTTATTCTAAATTTAAACTCATACTAGAAGGATTCGTACGGCCTCTTTCAGGTCTTGCTGCCTGGAATACCTACAGTAACAGTATTTCTGTAGAAGGGTAAGGATCTGCCTAGGAGGGTTTAAATTAGTTTGGGTTCACGAAAACCTTGTTTTGAAAACCTTTAAAGAAAACTATGCAACGAATTGCATCAATTTGTTGAAAACGTTAAAAAAAAAACTTTTGAAGATCGTTTAGGCTCTGATACCAGATGTGAGTTCTCCTCGATACTTCAAGACACAAAGTATTAACATTTTCAGGGTATTAACTAAGGTCTAGAGTTGCCTGTGTATTAGGATTCGAGTTGCGTAGGCTTAAGTCATAGAGACGAAAGGCGCTTATCTTTGAGTAAAAACTTGATTTTATTATAAGATTGAATTACAAAGGTTTGATATAAAGATTACAAAGTAAATTTGAAAACTTAAAACTTTTGAAGATGCAAAAGCTTTTGAGAGAGTTTTTAGAGAGAGTAGTATGCAAAATCGCCCGTGTCCTTCTCCTTTGGTGGAAGGGGGTATTTATAGGAGGAGAAGCGTCGAGGGTCTTGATACGTTTTTTTTTTAGTGGTGCCGACAGTTGAGTGTTGTATTTTATGGGAAAATATTATTATAATTCGGATCATACAGAGAACCACTTCCACCTAGAATTAGTTCATATCATTCAAGAGCTTCCTTTTCTGAATATCGTGCTGGCCAATCAAGTGCAGATTTAGAAACAGAAAGCGTAAACCAAAGTTTTAGACAAGACAATTCAATTAAATTCACAGCACCTATAGCACAACCAGAACAAGACATGTATCGAACATCTTCTACACCATCCGACTTTAAATCTATAAATGTCATAACAAAGGAATATGAAATTAATAAACAAAACATCAAAGAGGACTTTTACTCAAAAAAAAATGAAGAAAAGCGTAACTGGTATTTCAAAACATTTCTAGACAACAAACTACTGAATTTAGAAAAAAATGGTATAATTGTATGATATTAAAAGAATTTGAATGCAGTGATTACATCTAAAAATTGTAAAAGAATACATACTATTTTTTCTATAAAGTTTAGATGCAACTCGGAAAAAGATTTATAGATTCTATAAGTTAGGTTGTTTGCACGCGCACAAATAAATTAAAAAAAAAAAAAATCTACAAGGTTTTGAATTCTCTAATTTATTGCCTTCTCATATTTAAGACCTTGATTGTTTGTTTGCATTCTCGTTTGCTTTATTGCAATTTTTTAAATGAAGCGACAATTTTAAACATTTTTAACAAAATTTATTTGTTCAATGTAAACATCAGATGCAAAGGAACAAAGTTTTCCATTTGCATTAATTAGGCTTTTGCATATACACTTTACAAAGATATTTTACAATTAAAAACTGATGTTTTTCAAGTGTGAAAAATATTATTGAGATTTTTTTTTTGCAAACGTAGAACCTATCGTTTGAAAGAATCGAGATCTAAATAGATTTGGCATAAATTAGAAGATGGGCCATAATATGGAGAACAAACGACTTGAGGAAGAGGCCAAGGAGGAGAACCACATTCCTTTGATAGATCATTCTATATGAGTGTTGCGTTATAACACCGCAGAATAAGAAAAAAAATTGTCCTAACTATCTATCACACCTTGTTACTGCCGTCTACATCTAAAATCAAATCTTTCTTCTTTGGTCCCATAAACGCAGAGGGCAAACTTGAGGAGTATATATATGCTTATATTATAGGGTAAAAAATTATAATAATCCAAAAATTTTCATTTATTACTTAACTAACTCCAAAATTCGAAAAATTACTATAATATTTTTTATATCCAAAGTATCTTTATAACACTTGTTAGGAAAAAACCTAATTACGAAAGTGTCCTTATTTTTTAGTTTATCGAGACACTTATTTACAGAAATGTAACCGCGTTTTTGTTGGAATATAGCAATTAATTTCTTTGATGTAGAGTTATTTCATGTGTGGTAGATTTATATCCGCGATTTAATGACTAGGTATTATTGTAGATTTATTTTGTACGTTGCAGATATATTGACAAAATAAACATCGTGTATAGTAGACTTAAAAGTGTTTGCAGATTTTTGAGGAAATCGTCCTACGATGTAGATTTGTTTTGCAGATTTTTGTTGGGTGGTTGCAGATTTATTATATACGTTGCAGATATTTTGATACGGTACGAATTATGCTTAGTAGACTTACATTTGTTTGCAAGTTTATTAGGTGAGATGTAGATTTATCAGGAATGACGGTAGATTTATGTAAGGTATTTAGTTAGTTGGATATGTAGTAGATTTATTTGGTAGATTTATCAGAAAAAAAAAAATGAGTGGCTCTACACAATCTAAAAATTTGGTAGTTCTAATCAGTACGGACCCAAGTTATACGGGATAAAATGACACCGGTTAAAAAATAAATATTTTTTATTTTGTTACATATCGGTTAGGTGATTGTATCAAGTGTTAAATTTCTCTCTTATATATTGTCCCCGGTTTCTAGAGATCGAATCTTTCGCTTGACCCCATCTCACCTCTTTTCTTTACGATATTTTGCTAAAATTGGTCTGTGGCCCAGTCTATTTTTTTCTTTTAACTCCTCCGTTTTATTATTTTCATTATTTTCTATACTGTTTTTATTACTTTTTGTTATTATTAAAAAGTTACTTGTATTTGTGTAGAGTGTATAATATGACCCGGTAAAATAAGTTTATGGGTCCGCGTTCTAATCATTTGCTTAATTTATTTGTCCTTCAAACCGGGCATGAACTAGGGGGTTCGAGCAACCATGTACTCTTATATTCATAATAAGATCCGGCCTTAGCCTAAAACCCAATAAACTGGTGTTTAAGACATCAAGGTGAATTATCAATTTTAAGGGCATCATTTTAAAGAAAGTAGTTGTGCTGTAGTCGTATAGTCCAAGGATTTAGCTTAATCATGCTCAGTTTGATTCCTAGTCTTGTATTTTTGTGATGATTTTTTGTAAATGGGCTCAAAAGTTTTTTTCTGCTTTAGACTCCAAAATATTCCGGGCCGAGCCCGCTCATAATAATCTAATCTGCATTCCACAATTGATTTTCCTGATATATAGTGCAATTAAAATTATTCTATCTTCACTATAATAAAACTACCTCTATCTACAGAAAACGGTTTCTAAAATGTTGGATATAATTTTTTTGTTTAAATGGTCGAAGAAGCTATATACGTCCACTTGCCATCCATGATATCATATCATCATCCATCCATACTTGAACAAGAATATGTATGCTTCTTTCATTTATCTATCTGCATAAAAGTGGAAGTACGTAATTATAGTTTTTTAGCACTTAACTATAGTTATTTTGGACTGTTCCAGATTAGAAGATTCGTGTCGTTGAGACTTGACAAGGTCATACGTAGACGCTAATGCATGGTTCAAATTTAAAGGTATTTTTGTTTATCCACGGTCCACCGTTTATATTTAGGTCCGAAACTTATATATGAACACGAGTTACACGACAACGTCGTGCGAATATCTCAATATGTTGTGATGATGTTCAAATCTGGGATCTTATGTAAAATTATCTCCGGTAGGACCTTCGTTAAGCTATATAATTATAATTGATCCTTTTTATTTAATTCTAAAGTCAAAAGAGTGGGATTGTAATTTCTTAGAATACACGGAAATTAAAGCTGTAAAGATTAGTAATATTTAGAATGATTAAAAGGGAGGAATGCGGAAGAATGTTATAATGGGGAGAGTGGTTAAAGGTTATGATTTTGCTACCCATTTGCTATCATCGTATCCTTCCTTAAGTGCCTCTCACTGTTATTTAATTATCCACTTATTAATCTATAGTCGCAAGCCGTAAACACTCTTTATAAAGGATTAATAAGAATGTTGTGATCCGGAAGAATTGATGTCATAGAAGGATGTGGTGACTTGGTGAAGTGTTGGCATTGTGTCATGTGTGTCCCACTCTCCTACCATGTTTTTCCGCTGCACTACAAGAAAATAAATTGATTTTTGATGGATTTTTTTGATGGATAAATTCGTTGTAAAAATTTCACGATTTTTCAACTGATTTCCGATAATTTTTTTATTCTGTCAGAAATCGTTGTGAAATTTCTGAAGGATATAATTCGTTAGAAATCCGTCCAAAATTTTTAACAGATTTTTGACCGCTTTTTTATAATTTTTTTAAATAAATATTTGTATTAGTCATTCAAAATCCGTCATAAGTAAAAAAAAACCTAAATTTTATGAATCCGTTGGAAATTTATCAGAAATTTTTGACGGATTTCTGACAGATCCAAACTTTTTACCGCAAAAACACCAAATTGGTAAGAGTCGACACCTTTTTTTTTGTCATCTCTGAGGAATCCAAAAAAATAACTGTCAAAACTTGCCAAAAAAAAATATTAAACTCCCGCGTATGCAATATTTTTGACGGATGTATCCATTAGAATTTTTTTAATAAAACTCAGTCTCTTTCTAAAATCAGATCTCTCTCTCTCTAACTTCAGACAAGGTTAGTTTTTCAAGTTTTTAAACTTAAATGCTTATAATTAATATATTAAATTTAGGATTGTAATTAATTTAGATTTAGTGGTGTTAAGTTTATATTTATATTGTATAGATTATGTAAAAAAAATTATATTTTTGTATTGTATAGTTTACATCTTTTTTATTGACATTGTTTCTTTTTTAATTTCATTTTTTTAAAAAGGCAAGAAATGAAGGACTGGAAAAATGTTTAAGAAATGAAAAAGGTAGCAAATGTTCAAGAAATGAAAAAGGTAAAAAAAGTACAATATAAATTTGATCTAAACAAATCGTTTTAGTATTTTGATGAAGAGCTTCACAAAAAAAAAAAAAAAATCAACAAGTCATAATAAATATGCTTAAATTATTTTTAATATGAATTAGTGTAGATCGATGACCTTTATTTTAAATATATTTAAAAAAATTAGATGTATTTATATTTTTATGTTTTGGATATTTTATCATTTAATATAATATATCTAGTTTAAATTTAATATCAAAATACTTATTTAAATAAAATAAAATATATGATCCGTCGGTAATCTATTAGAAATTTTCAACCGATTGCAGACCAAAATAATTTTCGATAAGCAATTTTGACGGATTTTTAGTCGTGGAAAGTCAGTCGGAAATGGCTTTTGACTTGTTTTTTGACGGATATGGCCGTAGAAATCACTATACTTTCTTGTAGTGTTGGGGTAACATAATTTTGGGAGAAATTTACATATGTGATGTGGTGGCATTGTCATAAATTAGTGGTTTATTACAAAATGTGTGTTAAAATACAATATTATGTAAAATACTGTAATCTAGAAAAAACAACATGATATTCTCTATTAAAAAACCGTGAAAATCATGCGGTTTTTCAAAAATATGTGCGATAAAATATATAACTTATTTATAAATGCAACTACATTATTGTTGCAAATATTAAGTACACTAATGTCATTTATTATATTTTTTTGTTTTTCATATCATATACTATAATTACTTTTCAAATTATATATATATAACTTATGCCAATGATGAAGGGAAAAAATACACATATACATGATGTATTAAGATTAAGTATTTTGCATCAAAAATAGTTTAAATGTGAGATTTGATTCAATAATAGTTATTGAGTAAAAAAATTATGAAAGATGGATTTGGTAGAGCTTTACAGTAAAATTTTGCAGATGTACTACAAATTATGGCGGATTTGGAGGAGGAAGTGGATCTTTGGGAGGGTCAGAGATGACGACATGGAGAACTCAGAAAGAAACATGAGGGAGAAAATGAAGATTTTCTTATAGCTGATTTAAAATCAAAAACAAAGTTTTAAAAGAAATTGTTCGACGGAGAAAACTATTTTTCATATTTACTCTTTTCGTTTTATAAAGATTGATGTTTTATGTTTGATTTTTGTTTCAAATAGATAGATATTTTATAATTTATATGTAAAACTAAAGAATAGTTCCAAATACACACATGCATAATAATGATTATTTGATTATAATTATGCAATTTTTAATAATAGTAAATTCATTTAAAGGGTATAATTAATATTTTAGCCGAATGATTTGAAACAAGGCTAGAACACCAAACCTCTCTACATTTAATATTTATGTCTTAATTTTATTTTTAAAGATATATTAATTAGTTTCAATTAAAGGACAAGGCAGCAATATATGATAGACGAACTATGCATTGGAATTAGAACATTTCGAAATATTCATCTATTGCTATGATTTAAAGTGTATACCAAGTTAAACTTAGGGATCAAAATTATTTAAAAAGTATACGAATTGCTAAGAGATTTAGTCCATATGTAATTAGATTATTTTATGAACTATTTCCACCAGTGTAGCTAAACTTCAATATATGTTACAAATATAGAGTAAAAACCCATGTTAAAAAATTGAGGGGTAGGTAGACGTTTAGACGACAACTACATCATTTTTTTAACTATGGTAAAAACACGCCTAACAAATAGCACGTACACAAGCTTATATATTGGTGTATATACTATTATCTTAATTTTTTTCAAACTTAATTTGCGTTTATATGTTAAGATATATTTTTTTGTTTTTTTGTAGAACGTTTTAGTTACTTTTATCAAATATTTTTGTTAATTATACACACAAGCATAAAATATTCATAAAAAGAATTTTCATTTAAACACTAATATTTATGTTGTGGTTTCATATGAAAGAAAACACACTGTTATAATATATTAATGTAAACATAAATACAAAAAAAAATTATATGTATGTATAAATGTATATATACCTTCCAACTTAGGGAATGTGTTTCTTTTTTTGTTGTTTTTTATTCCACGTTCTTTTAATTTGAAGGCCGAAGGTTTAATTTGTACTGTTGTGAATTTTCGTTTGTAAGCTCGATTTCTTGGTCTTATTAACCAAACTTTTAATTTAATTTATACATTATTGTCGGGGAAAAAAAAAACAGTATGTATATTTATTGAAAATATATAAATTCAATTCATTTACTGAATAAAGGCAGAAAATACTTATATGCGAATTATGTAATGTGATTTTTGAAAAGAAAAGTGAATAATTTGTATAGGAAAAATGATGTTAAAGATGGAATTAATTGTGACAAAAAAATATAAAGAGATGGAAATATTTAATAGGATTATTACCATGATAATTATCATTTTTTTTTGGTCCTTGTCCACTTGTTGAAGGTCCTGTTCTTATCCCACTGCTGATCAATCTCCTCCTACATTTACCATTTTTTTTATCATAAAATTTTACTTTTAAATTTGGAATTACACAGAACTGATAGATAAAAACAAAACCGGCCGAACAAACGTACAAAACTCAAAAAAAGAACACTAACATAGTTACTATGACAAGGAAAATTAAAAAATCAAACAAAATAAAATTCCAAAACATAAATAGAGCGAAAAGCCAAAATGATATGAAACATGGCTAGAATACTAAACCTCCCTACATTTAATATTTATGTCTTATTTTTATTTTTAAGGATATATTAATTAGTTTCAATTAAAGGATAAGGCAGCAATATATGATAGACGAATTATGCACTGGAATTAGAACATTTCGAAATATTCATCTATTGCTATGAGTTAAAGTGTGTAACGAGTTAAACTTAGGGCTCTAAATTATTTAAACAAGTATACGAATCGCTAAGAGGTTTAGTCCATATGTAATTAGACTATTTTATGAACTATTACCACCAGTGTAGCTAAACTTCAATATATGTTATAAATATAGAGTAAAAACCCATGTTAAAAAATTGATGGGATAGTTAGGGGTTCAGTAGAGACCTAACGCCTAAATCAATTAATTAGAGTCTAGGTGGGCATCTAGATGTCAACTACATCATTTTTTCAACTATGATAAAAATACGCCTAACAAATAGCATATACACAAGTTTATATATCCGTCGGTAATCTATTAGAAATTTTCAACCGATTGCAGACCAAAATAATTTTCGATAAGCAATTTTGACGGATTTTTAGTCGTGGAAAGTCAGTCGGAAATGGCTTTTGACTTGTTTTTTGACGGATATGGCCGTAGAAATCACTATACTTTCTTGTAGTGTTGGGGTAACATAATTTTGGAAGAAATTTACATATGTGATGTGGTGGCATTGTCATAAATTAGTGGTTTATTACAAAATGTGTGTTAAAATACAATATTATGTAAAATACTGTAATCTAGAAAAAACAACATGATATTCTCTATTAAAAAACCGTGAAAATCATGCGGTTTTTCAAAAATATGTGCGATAAAATATATAACTTATTTATAAATGCAACTACATTATTGTTGCAAATATTAAGTACACTAATGTCATTTATTATATTTTTTTGTTTTTCATATCATATACTATAATTACTTTTCAAATTATATATATATAACTTATGTCAATGATGAAGGGAAAAAATACACATATACATGATGTATTAAGATTAAGTATTTTGCATCAAAAATAGTTTAAATGTGAGATTTGATTTAATAATAGTTATTGAGTAAAAAAATTATGAGAGATGGATTTGGTAGAGCTTTACAGTAAAATTTTGCAGATGTACTACAAATTATGGCGGATTTGGAGGAGGAAGTGGATCCTTGGGAGGGTCAGAGATGACGACATGGAGAACTCAGAAAGAAACATGAGGGAGAAAATGAAGATTTTCTTATAGCTGATTTAAAATCAAAAACAAAGTTTTAAAAGAAATTGTTCGACGGAGAAAACTATTTTTCATATTTACTCTTTTCGTTTTATAAAGATTGATGTTTTATGTTTGATTTTTGTTTCAAATAGATAGATATTTTATAATTTATATGTAAAACTAAAGAATAGTTCCAAATACACACATGCATAATAATGATTATTTGATTATAATTATGCAATTTTTAATAATAGTAAATTCATTTAAAGGGTATAATTAATATTTTAGCCCTCAATTGTTTAATAATCATGTTTTGGAATTTCACACATTTAAAAGAAAATATTTGCAATACCAAGTATAACCTCACTTTATTATTGTATTTATTAGTTAATTAAGATTTGCATTCTATTGAATTTAATTGGTATGGATATTGGATAAATTAGAAATTGAAAGTTGAAACACTAATTTTACATAGAAAATTGGAAAAGAAAAATATATTTGTATAACAAAAACAAAATCTTAAAACATACGTATCTGTAAAACGGAGAAAGTATTAAAATATGTAAAACGTGTGAGAAAACCAAGATAGATGGATGGAATATTTGTTATGTTTAATGTTTGATTTAATTATGTTTCTGGACTTTCCCGTAAAAACTATGCTGTTTTCTGTTTGCACTTTTCCAAATGAAGTATGTTCAATAGATTTAACACAATGTACATTCTACATTATGTATAATCGCCAACAAATATTATCGATCCAGATTTTTTTTAACGCTGAAATATTAACTATTACAAATTATGAGAACAACTACATAGACGATTTTTTACAACGGATAATTTTTAACCTTAATATGTGCGATCCAGACCTTTTAGACTATTATATATATATATATAATTTTTTTTAAATAGCATAAAAATAGTTTTTGTTTCAAACATAGCACACCAAATTTAAAATTCCAAAATAACATAAATTATTATGTGAAAATACTTATGTATCATGAATGAATTACAAACAAACTTAAAACATTATGTTTGGGTTCTCTTTTTTCATTTAAGGTTTAAATTTCTCACATTAGAAAGAGTTTTTTGAGTCATTTGATATTAAATTTGAGCTATTATTGAAAATTTAAACTAGTGATGCTACTTTTGGGACAAAAACTTAAAAGTATTCTATTTGAGAGAATTGCCCAAAACAAAATTATAGTATAAATTTTTCATTTCCTATTTTTATTTGAACTACGAGAGTTTAGTCATCATTTTACTGAAAGTTGAAAAATAAGAAAGGTCTAGTAGAGACAGTAAACTAACGGCGGGAAAGCACAAATAATAATACGAATTATGCAACATATAATAAAATTGTAAAATTTAACTTTTATAAAAAAAAAAAAAATAGACTGTAAGAAAAAAGGAAAAAAAAAAAGATCCTCATAATTGATTATGCTCACGAATTAGGAAACAAAAATCAGATTTGTAATTAAAAAAAAAAAAAAAAAAAAAAAAAAAAAAAAAAAAAAGAGATTCACAATTTATATACTAAGCAGGCATACACATATATAAGAAAGAAGTGTTTTAGAAGAGAGAGCAAAGGCAAAAAAAAAAGATCAAAAAACTCAGACGAAACAACAAAACCTGAAATCATTAATTTTCTTGTCTTTCACATTTTGTTCTCTCAGATCTCTTTTGTAAGTAAAAACCTTTCTATAAAGAAACATTCTCTACGATCTCCAGATCCGATCGCTTCATAGATTCAAGAAGCTTTTTTGCACCAGATTTCATAACAGGTTCTCTTCCATATCTTTTTTTCTGTCTTTCTAGATCTCTCAGATTTATAAACATGCATGTGCCTTCTTGTTAACAATAAATTGATTCTTGCGATTCCAAGATTTTCTTGGGAAAATGAAAATGGGGATTCGAGTTTTGTATCATTTCCTGGGAATCGAAACACTCAGTTTTCTTCTGCAATAACCAAAATGTTTAATCAATTTTCAAAAACGATTTGAGGCAGAGAGGGACCACTCAATACTCACTTTTTTTTTCCCTCTTTGCTTTCTGCTAATTATCTCACTTTTCCAACAGATTAGACGTAACTTTAACATGATTAAAACCTTAATTTATGGTAGTGATTAAAATAGACATGTAGTTTTTGGTATAACCTGTGTCAGATTTTCCAGGTACCCTTTCTTCTCTTCTCTATGCTTCAATATTTATAAGTTTTTTTAAAGTTTTTTCCTTACATAAGAAAATCCATTTGATGAAAATTTTTAAACAAGAAAGCTGTAAATGAATGGTATTGATAGGAACAACCCAAGGGCATGGCTTTGGGATGAGCTTAGGATTAGAATAATTAATAATTATGTGAGGTTTTATTATAATTTTTAATAGTTTTTTTATAATTAAGCTAGAGTAAGACTTTAGGGTTTATAGTTTTCTTACAAATATGTTGTTTAGATTTGGTTCTATTTTCAAACTAAACTAATAACTTAGGAATTTATCTAACTTCTGCCTCATCACCATCAGTATGTAATAGAAATTTGATTATTCTTTTATATTGATCATATAATATAAAAATTTCAGATTTCGGCTAAGTCCTTTGCTTTATTTTGTTCCAATTTTTTAAGAGGTAACCACTAACCACGGGTCTTCAAAAAAGTAGACCTGTGAAGCTCTAAAAATCAAATTTGCTTTTTCTTCAAGAGAAAATTAATTAAAAGGAAACAAATTCTGGTAAAGAAAAAAAGAAGAAGCAAAAAAGGGTTTATGTGATGTCGCTGCATAGCATTAACAATTTGCTCACTTGCAAAAAGATTCGTTAGCCCCAATAGAATCCGTACACGTTTTATTTTGAGTGCAAATTGTAAACATTCCTTTATCAAAAAAAAAAAAAATTAAGGATTTTTTCCTATTTTATCTTCTCTTTAAGCTTTTGTTTCCCTCTCAATGAAAGTTTCTTGTCTTTATTGATATTCATATTTCACTCAAAAAAGATTCTTTTTTTTTTACCTCAGATATTTCGTTATTAGTTGACTTTTGGGATTTCAATAATTGGAAACGGATCTTAAATCACAGTTTGCAATTTTAAGTTTGATATTTTAGTCTTTTGTTTATGCTTCAAAGTTGCAATCTCTGCTTCATTGGAGTTTTCGTTGACGCCTAAAAAAGTTTATTATTGTTAGGGTTATGTTACTTGCGCTTTACGTATCCTCTGTTATGTTCTTTTTTTGTTGAGAAACGGATTCAGTGTGATTTGAGAGGCTCTCTCCTGATTACTTTGCTTCATTCTTTTGCTATCACGCCTGTGTTTTTGCGTATTCGTCGTATCTACGCAAGCGATGTTAACTTTCATGGTTTCTTGTTTTAGGTTTTTTTTGTCCTGAAGGAAGACAAACTACTCGCTCCTGGAGTGTCTTTCTTGTGTTTTATACTGTCTAAGTCTAATTTAAGCGATAATCTCCGAAGTACTGGGAGATTCGGGGACAATTGCAAAGGACTTTCTGATCTTCCAATGTCATGAAGAAGAGGGAATCTGCTAAGTTTAAAGACCTATGGAGACCGGTACAAGCATTGAAAATAATGGCTATGAAGGAATCAAGAACGGCTCGTGGTTTAGCCAGTTTCGTAGTGGTTGCAATCCATGGATGGCTAGATATGTGTACGGTCTGATGTTCCTCTTGGCGAATCTGCTGGCTTGGGCTGTCCGCGATTATGGCCGAGGTGCCTCGACAGAAATGAGAAGTATGATTTTTTTTAAATTGGAGTGAAATTTTCAAATAGTTTTGTTCAGATGAATGATGATTGTGTTTATTCATTACTGCAGAATTCAAGAATTGTAAAAACGGGCGAAACTGTTTGGGGACTGAAGGAGTTTTACGGGTTAGCTTGGGATGTTTTGTATCCTTTTTCTCGATCAGTTATATAAACTATGTTTCATGCTACATGTTTTAAGTCTTGTTCAGAAACATTTTTTGCCTTGACTATTCAACTAGCTGTTCTATTTCATTATGTTTCTTTCAACCGTTGGCACATCAAAAACGCATTCATCGAGAGATAAATGGCATTCAGGATGGTGGTTTGCTAAGCTTCTCATGTGGCCTGGCTTAACCATCTTCCCTTTCTTGTTACCTTCTTCCATTATTCAGCTTTACGGTATAAGACTAATCATCCTCGATTTACTGTTTTAAAATCGTTTTTCAGCTATTGACGCGTAAAACGGCTCTTTCTTTGCTTTGATTTGCAGGGGAGATTGCCCATTTTGGTGCAGGGTACGGTTTTTATTCCTATTTCAGAAACCGTGTGATGGTTTTGTCTCGGAAGCTTATCGATATCCTTAGTTTCTTCTCCTCCTTGTTTTTGTAGGGTCTTTCTCCTTATTCAGCTAATTAGTGTCATAAGTTTCATTACATGGCTCAATGAATTTTTCCAATCCCAAAAAGATGCAGAAAGATGGTGAGACCACATGAGAATGTTCCTTATATAATTGGGATACACACCAAATGGTTTTGTTTTCTGATGAAGCTTTTATGTTGCAGCCATGTCCATGTGATGCTACTAGCGACTACTGCTTACACCGTATGCATATTAGGAGTGATTTTGATGTACATATGGTATGTGCCTGATCCATCATGCCTTCTCAATATATTTTTCATCACATGGACTTTGTTCCTCATTCAACTCATGACAAGTATCTCTCTCCATCCCAAAGTGAGTCACTTCGGTTTTCGAGGTTCTCTTAATAGTATTTCTTCTGTCATATGTGTATGCGGATTTTTTGAAAACCGCTCCTTCTACTTGCATTCTAACAGGTGAATGCTGGATTCTTGACTCCAGCGCTTATGGGGCTTTACGTTGTGTTTATTTGCTGGTGCGCCATTCGAAGGCATGTTTCATTTGATCTAATCTTAATACCACAATCAGTAGAATAACAATCAGCTAATCATCGAGCAACTAGAGCGTATCTTTACATTTTGTTTTGCAGTGAGCCAGTGGGAGAAACTTGCAACAGAAAAGCTGAATCTTCTAGCAGAACAGACTGGCTTACCATCATAGTAACAAATCTCAGACCTTTCCAAGAATCTTTTGTGGAACTTTCAGATTTCGAAGGCATGTTTTACTAACCGGAATTTTCCTAAATATGTTGTGCAGAGCTTTGTGGTTGCACTTCTTGCGATGGTAATCGCGACATTCTCCACAGGAGTAGATTCCCAATGTTTCCAGGTTTGTTATCAATGAGCTCTGCCAATTTTGCAGCAAAACTCCAAGAGAGAAAACCGACTAACAGTGAGTAGCCTAAACAGTTTAGGAAAGATGAGAATCAAGAGGAAGACGCGATTCCTTATGGATACGGGTTCTTCCATTTTGTGTTTGCTACTGGTGCAATGTACTTTGCAATGCTACTTGTTGGCTGGAACATTCATCATTCCATGGAAAAGTAAGTTCTTGATGACCAATTTCCAATGCAGGAACATAGTACCAGAAAAGAAAACTAGTAAGCTTAGTAAAATCTGAAGCTCGTTTTTTGTTTTAGGTGGACAATTGACGTTGGGTGGACAAGTACTTGGGTTAGGATAGTAAACGAATGGCTCGCGGTTTGCGTTTACAGTAAGTGAAACAAAACAAAAACAAAAAAATCTCTCGTTAACCTGTTTTCGATAGGTCCGAGACAATTGGTGATGCTTGAATGTTGAATTAATGGTTGTTGCAGTTTGGATGTTGGTGGCTCCAATGGTACTGAAGAGCAGACAAACAACATGAGAGACGACCGAAGAGAGCTTTTTGTCACCTCTCATTTCATCTCTGTCTTGTGGAAACTAGACACAGCAATCGGATCTGGTCGGAAAATAGAGTTAGAGGATTAAGATTTGGGAATTGTCTCAAATCAAAGATTTGTGTGTAGATTGTTTAGGATCAAAGAAAGGTGGATACAAATATAGCTATAGATTAGTATTAGTGTGACCCTCATAGGGGTCTCTAATCTTAAAGGGTCTACACATTTATTACACATACATCTTTATCCTATATATATTAACTAAAAAGACATAAGTGCAAAAAATTTCATATGTCAATCAAAGAGAAATCTAAGGGACACATCAATTAAATTAAACCAATCAAAATATTCCAATTAATTTTATGTCATGGTGGAAATCTCTACATATTTTCATTAATTTTTTAACATGAACTCACAAATATATGTTACAAATTTAAATCCAATTAAAACGTAACATTTTAACATATTAAAATGTAATATAACATAATATTTTAACGATGAATCAATTATCGATGTCAATTGCTTTATAAAAATTGTACTAATGTCCAGTTGGATACCATATTTGAAAATATGATTGATCATATAATTATTTTCTTTAATATCGTTTAATTGTATATATATTACTCTAATTAAAGTTGAGCTTTTGTTATAAACGTACAATTTTACAAATAAAATATTTTTACAATTTTTACAAAAAATACATTAGGTTTGTTGGTATTTGTGAAATCCAAACAGTTCATACAAAATAAATTGAAAATAGAAAACTAATGCTTGAATTTCAAAAAACCATCAGTTTCACTTTTTATTATTTCTTTGATTTTTATTTAAAAATGATTTTTACATATTGACACGATATTTTTTTGGTTTTGATTAACTCAAATAAGTTTGAGAGAATCCATAATCTCAAACATATTTGATTTACACCAAAAATTGTTACATCCAAACCAAGTGTCTTGCAAATTTTGCAAGATAAAATATATTTATCTACATGGAAAATGTACCGTTTGACCTTTACTATCTCTATTTTTCCGATATATTAAAAAAAAATTATGATTTTTTTTTTCAAATATTTTAATCCCGCGTTTGACGCGGAACAAAAATCTAGTATAGTTTTAATATTTAAAGCAATTGGATGCTAAAAGTAAATTCTAAACTCAATGAGATGATGCCTCAGTCCTTAAACTGCCAATATTCAGTTTTTTGACAAAGACTTTATGGTCACAATGTGTAAAACCCTTTTACAAAATCATACAGCACAAAGGATTCTTCTAAAGGAACCACTCTCGAAAAATAAAAGAGCATCAAAAGGGAAAATGAAATATAGAGAACCAATCAAACCTATTTTCAAAACGTTTTGATGCTTACAAAAAATCATCTAACACATTCACAAACCCAAATTCTTCTCCAAGTTAATGACTCTCGTTCACCCTTTTCAACCCATGTATGTTTGTATTCAATTTGATACCTTTATACTACACCTTAGAACTCAAACTTCCAAGAGCGCAATCAATCCTCAAGCATAACAGATTTCGAGCTAATGCGCTCGCTCGCTCTTCTTACCCAAACGGGTTTCCTCCTGAAGGGAAAGAAGGTGTGTTCAAAGGAATTGCAGAAGCAAACGGGCTTCCCAAATTATGATATGTTTGTTGAGTGTCGTATGAAGCGCCCATGTTGCCAATTGGGCTTACATTGCTGCAAAGCGAATGTCAATGACTTTTAGAAGCGATTCTAGATAAAAATAACAAGCAGAGGTTTTGCGCTACCAAGTATCATCGAGAGACCAACTATATGCGGTGAATGTATGTTATCTACATTTTGCGGAAGCTTGCTAAAAGCTTCTGTATGGAGTCATGGAGATCACGTTTAAAGCAAGCGCACTAATTTATCAAATTGAATCAAAAGGTCATACCTAGGTGGCATGCTTCCTGGTATCTGAGGAGATATATACACTGAAAATTGGGAGCAAATAGTTCATCAAACACTTCATAAGAGTCAATGCATCATTCAATAGCAGAGATAAATAAGTAAAATGAAAATAGGCATGTTTTACTTGGTGGCATTGCAGATGGATGGGCTGAGACTTGAGAGGGTATACTAAAATGATTGTGTGCTCCTTGAGAAGCTATCATGCCCGAAGGAGGTAATGCACCTTGCAGAGACGCCATGGAAGGGAACAAAGTTTCCTGTACCAGTTTCACATCACTTAACATGTAACCACCAATCAACTATTCTATAAATACTTTAAGAAGACATGTTGCTCGAATGCAAGTGCCGACCAAGTATAGGGAAAGGGATTAACCAATTAACTCATAAGCTAATTTTTCGTAAGCATTTCATTAAGAGCTCGAATCAATATTTGCTCAACCGCCAAGAAGCAAATTTCCAAAACATGCTTGCTTTCACACAAAAATTATATTCTGGATAAGTCAAATGAGCTAGAGGACATACTGTTTGTGTTTGTGATGGCGACTCGTTGCTGAAGTCAAAAGGGTTCATTGACTTGGTTTGCTGCGAACCATTCTGGAAAGGCTGTTGCAAGAAATAAATGATTAATCACAAGTAACAGGCTGCAATGTCATCGATGCTCAAATTCCTTATGGATTCAGAAATTTATCAGAAAAACTGTACCACGGTGTTATTATACTTCTGCATGCCAAAGTCCATACCATGAGGTGGTGGACCAGCTTGCCACCCAGGCACTGCTGCATTGTATGATGGGTAGGTTACACCAAATAAATCCTGAAGACAAGTTAGCATGTCATCTACAATCCCACAGATGTTAAGATATAGAAAACGGACAGATCAAATTAATACCGCAGGTAATTCTGTTCTTCCGGAAGGTTTAACTTCGGAAGACTGCAGGCCACCAGAAGTGCCCTCCGAAGGGACTCCTTGAAGAGGTTGCATTGATGGTGGTGCAATCACTGAACTGTGTCGATTAGATGCAAGTGCCATGTTCCATGGCTGTAACAAAAGTCCAAGAAGCATAACTAAATAATATTTGGGAAGCCAAAATTTTATGCAAATCTTAGAGAGACCATGCAATGAAGTGCTTACTTGTTCACTTGAATGTCCATTCTGAGGTGGTGCAAAGTTTTGTGGCGCGGAATGACTAAGATGCACAGGTAAAAATGAAGGAGACTGCTGATGTCCACTAGTTATATCCATTGAGGCAACAGGTCCACTAGAGAGTGTAGACGTCTGAACTGGCACCGAAGAAGTCACTGCCAACTGAGAGAGAAGTGAGTCCACTGTGTTTCCACTGGGTGGTGATTGAGATACATTCACACTAGGGGCACTGGGCACAGCATCGAAAAATGCCCAATTATCAATAGTTTCACTTGCTGGCTGTGCAGCAGGCTGAGGTTTGGTCGATTGAGGTGCTTGTATTGCAACAGATGGAGCAGGGAGTTCGGGATCAACATCAAAATCAATCAGGCTTAAAGCAGTCTCCAGCTTCACTTCTGGTGGATTCTCGTTTGTGGACATTAAACTACTCAATGATGCAGCTGACTGAATTTAGACAAAGAGACAAGATCAAACATTATATTTCCTCCCTAAGAACTACCAGCGAATGCATGTGCTAAAACAACTTTATCTGGGGTACGAATATGAATCAAGCAGAGCATCAATGGCTCTTATTATTTTTACAAGCTCTGACAATGATAAAGCCAAACCTTTGGATGTGCTGAAGCATCGGTATTTCTAGTGACATGGGGTTTTGGAGGCTCTCTCACACGAAGAGGAATAACACTGTCACCCAAAATTTCCCTAACAGGTCGAACTACAGGAGGGCTAGCTGAACCCAAGTCTTTTACTTGCTCAGGTGAATGGGACCCCTCCTCTGGTTTTTTTCTACCCCCAAATCTATCCTCTCTGCGCCAATCATTCAAGATCTCAGGACGAGAAGGTCTTTTTTTGTTATCACCAACTTTCCTGCTACCTGGCTCGAACCCTGGACTTCTCCCACCAGGACTTGATCTGTCGCTATAACGACGGTCATATACATCTTCGTATGGTGGACTTCGAGACCCACTAGAACTTTGTGTCTCACTATAGTCATTTTTATCGCCCTGCAGAATATGACATTACAAGGAATCATGATACGGCAGACTGCAATGAATCAGTAAGAATAAGTTTTTATGCAGTCATGCTTGTTGCGTTTATAATAACAAGCATCACTATAGTAATGAACAAATCTGTTTGGACCAGTCATGCTTATCTAAAGGAAATTGATTTAAGAAGGCATGCTTCTCACCATCTGTCCTCTTGGAGGCTTTTCATCATTCTTCTCGTTTGTGTACCTTTTATTTACATACACATGTCTGATGAATTCCCTTAACCGCTCTACATTACTGACAGATAAAAGAACACTCAGTCAATGTAAGAAATCCATCTCTACAACAAGAATAGAGATTTGTGATACCTGCCGTCGGGCATTGACTGCCGCTGTTGATCAAGTCCTTTAAAATAAATGTCCTTAGCATGCTGTTAAGAGACAAAACAAAGAACGAACAGCAGAGATAGATCGAAATCAAAACCAAATAAAAGATACTAAATCACAAATGCCAAGAAAAATAACTCATCATCAGAAGATAAAGGAGAGGGATTGACTTGGTTACCTTATTTCCACCTTCTTGTAAAGCACTGACTTCTTGTGAGGTAAATTTTGCCATTGATATCGATTTAACCCGGTGGGTAAACTCACGGCTGAAAAAAGATTATTAAAAACACTTGCATGAACACTACTATACACAAGAATAGGAGATAAAGTGCGGAATTTAGAAGTTACTGTATTCCACTGCAGTTGGTACAAACAAAAGTCCAGAAAGTAGTGCAAACATATTGTGGTCCCTAACAAACCAAGAAGAATGACATGAGGAAACATAAAAGTTAGTTGTCTCAATTTCTTGGTTTCTTTGGATGATGAAGAAGAGCAAAACTTACAAGGCTGTTACAGTTTATACACCTCTTGTTATCAGGAAGTTTAAGAAGACTCCTAATAATCCGCTCGTTTTTCTCGTCTTCTTTAAATCGACCAGCCATTCTCCGGTTCCTAACACAAGCCTAGGAACTGCACAGCAGAAAACAAAAAAACAGCTGAATAAAACTCAGCTGCAAGCTATAACTCAGAATTGTTGAAAGACTGAGAAATTGCATATTTGGCTCTGAAATTAAGGAACAAGTCAGGATCAGTCTTAAGAATCAAGAATGCCAAAATCAGAGTTCCGAACAAAAGAAACTAGAGATTTATTCGAGCTCAAGGTAGCAAAATGTGAAGCACAAACACGAGATTTGACATCAGATTCTACTTCAGTTACCAGATTCCAAACAAAACAGATCAAACAACAGATAATAGACTCGCGATCGATCACATCTAACACATACAGATCTAGAAAAATGTAGACGAATTCAATGCGGAAACTGTAGGGAGGTTTAGAATGGAAACGGAAACAGGTGCACGAAACCTGAGACGAAATCTCGTATACGATTGCTGCTTCAACGACGATCCAGGAAGTTTCTTCTTCTTCTTCTTCTTCTTCTCTTCTCTCTCCTTAGTTGACTCACATGAATGACTTCTGGATTCTAGAGAGAAAGAGAGGGAGGAGAGAGAGAGTCGTGTTACAGCTAAGAATGTTCTGCGTTATCAGAAGCACGCGAGGGAGAGAGAGGAGAGAAAAGAGAGTTTACAGTTTTTTTGCAAGTCTGATACGATTCGGATTTAGGTTATTGGGCCTATGTTGGGCTTTATTATTAAGGTAGCGTATAAACCCAATTAGTTTCACATGTTGCTGTATTTAGCTTTGTCTTCTTCCTTGTAATCGAAACATGAGAGATTTGATCAATCAAGTAAGAGAGTGGTTCTCTCAAATCTTCTCATCATTTCTTCATCCCTACACTTCATGATTCTCATGCCACCAGCTCATTCAAAATATTTGTCAACATAAACGCATTTTAATGTTCATTACTGATCGGTATTTATTATCAGATGAATAATATACAATTGAGAGTTCTCTGAAGCTGCGAGAATAATGTAGTGTAGCCTCTTGTTTGGTGTTTATTTCAGTGATGAACACGAGATGAGATGGAGGCTTCCCCATTTGATTTCTGATTGTTGGATTCTCTCTTTCTTTTTTAAAATCTCGGCACGATGTAAGATGATAAACAATTATGGTAAATTGTGTAAAATACATACAATTATTACATGTTGTGTTCTAGATTTTTTATTTTAATTTTAACAACCACACATTATGTGTTCTCGATTAAAAATTTTGTTTCTTAAAATCTCTTTCATTTTGATTTCTTTTTTTCAAATCCTTTTCATTTTGATTATGGTATGTAGATTTTTTTTCTAACGGAATTGTAGAAATAAAAATTTATATTAATTAAAATAATTAAGAAGAAATATATTAACACCAATTCTAAAGTTTAATATATTAACACCAATACTCAAATCAAGACCATATTTGAAATAAAATAATAATAAATAAATGTGTAAGTAGTGGAAGAACCCATTAAAACAAATTATTAATTGTAATAAAAAATTATAACAACGTAGGGATAAGAGAAGAGTAAAAAAGAATTAAATTACATTTAATAACATAATGTATTTAACCTCGGACAGCATGGGAAACAATGATATTTCGGAGGATGAGGAAAATACGTTTTATACAACAGAGTATTTAAACAGTTTTAAATGCTCAGACCTACCGAATCATCAGTTACAACTTTAAAACAATGCATCTATACTGTTGATGCGAAACATCAACCAAAAAGAAAGGTAGTGCAATGGAACAAGGTTGCTGGTGATAAGGTTAGGAGAAAGAGTCATAGAAGCTCAGATTATTATCAACGGAAATGAGTGGAAGAAAATCCTTATACCCATGATAATCAGAACAACATCTGACACAAATTTTCTGTACAAAATGAGAAGGCGTCAATTCTCCGTATGTGTTTGTTATGCTATGACAATCAACAAAAGTCAAGAACAAAGTTTGGAGAAGGTTGACTTATATCTCCCAAAGCCGATATTTAGTCACAGACAATTGTATGTCGCTTTGTCAAGAGTGACATCGATGGAAGGTTTGAAAATCATCAATGGTACTTCAAACCCAAATTCGAACCAAGGGATTACAAACATTGTCTACAAGAAAAAATTCAACAATATTTCAACACAGATCAAAGGTATAATCGAGTAACTACAATACAAAAAAAAAAATATATTATTAAATAGTATGACTAAATCATCAATAACTATATCATAACAGATGGTTTGCAGTAGCTGAAAGATCCATGCACAAGGATAAAGTCGATGGCTTCATTCACTATGAACGGATCCCATTTTGGATTGTAATTAAAATGATTTCACTATCATAATAAAACAAGTGCAAAAATTTTTACCCAAATGATTAGACAAATTCTCTTAAGATTTACGGTCCATTACTACATATAAATTGTTATTTGAATATTTTACATCATTAATTAGTTTACATGTTAAATTTAATTTCAAATCGTTTAGCAACAGAGAAAATTAATAGCTTACAAATACTCAATAATTGAAGAACGTTAATCTCTTCTTTTAGTTACCACTGTACTCTCTCCGAACAACAATTACATTTTCAATATCAGTTTCCAACAATTATATATTTAAGAAACATTCAAAAATGTGTTATACACACAATTACTACAACATGGTAATATCTACCATAAAAAATCATTACTTTGCAAATCACAAATTCAATATAATACATTGACTCTTCCGTAAAATATCCATGCAATCGTTAATAAATAGCAATTGTAAGTCCTAAAAATCCACATTCACGTGTGTTTTTGAAAAGTCTAGAAAACATAGTATTAAACATTAAACATGCAAAACATTAAAGCACTAAATTTTACAATATAGTAAAAATTCATAACTAAAAATATCGTCATAAACCATAATTTCACCTAGTTTTTTTAACAGATGAATGGGTTGATACTTGAGAGGGTATAGATATTATTATATGATATTATATAATTTTCATTATTAACTATTATTAACTCCAAAAGCGTATACTGAAAAATAAGTTAGTTACAAATTACAAAGCCGTAAGATTTGTAATTAATTAGTATTAATTACATAAATAAAGGAAAAATCAAATACATGTCTAAAAAAATAAAAAACTTACTCAATCTAGTATTATGATGAATATTAATTCAGATACCTCTTGTTCAATTTTTGTTTTTAGTGTTTTATTCTATGAGTTGGCCACAAAAAGATAATATCATGTATCCATTTTAAGTAAAAAGAATTGAAGAAGTGCATTTAATCAATGGATACTTGCAAAACTAACCTAAACTTAGGGTCAAACACAAAATGAACCCCCATTTTTCTCCTCTTCATATTTTGCCATTTTTCATAAGTATATCCTTAACACTCTCACATATTCACGAAAATACCATTATGTTACAATTTTTTATTTTTTGTTTTAATCAGAAACTAACAAAAAGACACAAAAACTATAAGAGATCAACTTATTTACAAAAACTAACTTCAGACGTAGCCCAAATCCTGCAAAATCATAGAAGGGTACCGTTAATGGCATCATTAGCGCAACACAAACCACACAAAATCTGGCATGGGCGGCTGCAATTAATGCCGAGATTTAGCAAATCTCACATCTATACATATAGTGTATACGAATTATATAAAATATATATATATAAAGTATATACAAATTAGATGTTATCATCTATATATTATCCTAACCGCAAACCATCTCTCTCACCTCCTGCAACTACATAAATTCACCAGAAAAGGCAAAATTGGCATCCAACAAATTTAATACATTCACCACCTACCTCGGAAAGGTGCATCCCCACTCAGAGATCTTTATCTTTCAATATAATCAATAGCTTTGTTCCCAGCCTCTTTCTTTCAATCATTGGGTAGGCCATTAATGGCGGTTTCTCAGCATATGCCCTATAAATCCAGATTAAAACGACGATAAAGTTTTTTACCTACATCTCCTCTCTGCAAACAATAATTTTTACCGTATAAATCTAACCGTGGCAGTTTAGTTTTCAGGTTTTGGGAAGGCTTGTAAGGCTTATGCGTGGGGTGTGGGTGAAATATGAAAACGGCGACTGGAATTTCAGGTACGATCCGTCTGATCTAGGATTTGGTGCGATGATCCGTGAGAACGAGACGTTTGAAGCCCTGTTGGGGGTTGAGGTTGACCGTACCAGATACTTGTTACTCGACACAACACCAATGTCGCTTACCTACCAGTCAAAGTTAAATCTAACTCAGTGAGTCGACTCGAGTCGTGGAGGAAAATATCATCGGCCGGATAAATTCATGGAATGATTGTTGATGTTTATCGCACCAATTTGTGTGGGAAACGTGGAAGGTTAAATTAATTATTGTACCATAGAACATGCAGATGTATCTCTAACTTTTTGTTTATCTAGCGTGTTGCTAATAAATGTAACATCATTTTTAAAACATGTTAAAATATATATTATACCTCTAATTTTCTATTTAACGCAATAACAAAATTGTTAAACATGAAATTATTTGTTTAGCTCATTACAAATAATTGTAATGTTGTTTAGCTCATTAAAATATATATTATACCTCTAATTTTCTATCTAACGCAATAACAAAATTGTTAAACATGAAATTATTTGTTTAGCTCATTACAAATAATTGTAACGTTGTTCTGTAACATACAACAACAGATGATCATCTTCTCCGACCAAATTCTTCGTTGGAAACAATTTTGTTCGCCAGAGCTTCATAAAGAAATCAGATCAGATATAGTCATTTTCATCAGAGATGTCCTTGTTGTTTCGACTACCGAATCAGCACAAATCCACTCCATTTTTCAAACCCAACTCATTGAGTCATCATACCGAGTCGACTTGATGCGTCCGAATCAACATGAACAATATTTTGTTCGATTGTTCTCTTTGATCATTGTTTTACTTCTTCATCTATAAAGACTTTGAATTTGACGGTGGTGGTGATCAACTTACAACAGGAGAATCTCTCATTCGTCGAAGTTTCGAAGTATTATTGTTGTACTTGCTAGTAGACTTGAAAATGGTTTCAAGAGATGTCGCGGAGATGGTGAATGGGGCGGTGGCGCATCGTCGTTGAAACCAAAGACGGATAAACGTTTTCAAAATACAATAAATACAAAAAATGAAAAAATATTAATCTGGGTGAAGAAAGAAGAAAGAAAAATTCAAAAATTATTAAGAAGATAAAAAAGAGAGAGAATGTATTAGTTATCAAAATAATATATGTAACTATATGTATGTATATGTGTATATACGAATCGATATAATATATGGTTTTCTCTGACACACAATTAATAAGGATTGTATTGGGTTTATGAAAATTACACAGTGTAATGTATAGTATTTGTATATCCTACCAATTATGCTATAACTTGTGTATATGAGTTGCAAATACTCCAGAAAAAAAAAATATTAAATAGGATAAAAATGTTTGGAGTAAATTAAAAAAACAAAACAAAACAAAATCACAATCCGCATCCATTTTCCTCTCCCACCAATTCCAAGTTGGGCAAAAAAGCGGTTAGTGATACCCTACTTCTCAGCTCACTGTAATAAGATAGACTCTCAATCCTTTATCGAATTTGGATCGTGACACGTCATCATCACCCAAGAGCCGAATGTAGAGCGAATCAAGAAATCATCAACCTTTGGCCTTTGCTCTCAGAAACCCTAATTCTGTGACATGGAAGGAGATCTTCAACAAGAGTGGGAAGTGGTGGTTCAGAGCTCAGAGGAAGATAACAAATCCAAGAGCTTGGAAGAGATTGAGGATGGTATGATTAGCTTCGATTACTTCTCTCTCCAGAATAATCATAATCATAATCATAATCATAATTCTGCGATCGATGAAGATGGGTCTGCTCAATCGGGTAGTCCAGGATGGATCGAACCTCGCTCCGACGCTCCTTATGGTCCGAAGCATTTCAGCGAGTTATGGTCGGATTCGAGCAGCGAAGATCAGAGGTTAGTTGATGATGAGGTGAATAAGGATTTGGGTTTATTGGATCGAGAGAAGCAACTAGAGGAGAAAGATTTGTTCGATTCTAGTGGAGAAATGGAATTGATCAACGACGAATCTCCAATTTCGGGAGAAAGAGGAAACTCTGTTTCGATTGTGAAATCTGGTGGTGGAGAAGAAAGGGGAATGGTGTGGTGGAAATTTCCAATTGAGCTTTTCAAGTATTGTGTTTTCAGAGTTAATCCTATTTGCATGGCCGCAGCTGTGGTGGGTTTTGTTATGTTAGGTCGTAGATTGTATAATATGAAGAAGAACAAGAACAAGACCCGTACCTTGCAGCTTAAGCTTCTACTCGATGACAAGGTAACTAGCTTTCAGTTTATTTTGGTCTATTTTGAGTCAAATGAGATGCATTGTTCAACTTTTGCTGTTTAGTTAGACGTTTTATAATTCCACTGGGGAAATAATATGACCAGAATCTCCTTTTCTGTTCTTGGTGATCGAGTTATTGCGAGTTTGATCTTTGCTAAGTAGTTTGGGTGTAGCTAGCGACCCATGGTCATAGTGTTCACCAACAATCATAATCCTTTTATACAATCTTGATTATTGTTACTTCTTTGATATAGCACCAGTTTTGTTCCTGATGGATGCTTTTGGTATGGAGAAGCAAAAGTGTTATTCGTGAGAGCATTGCTAATAATCGTTAGAAAGCCATCCAAGTGATCCATTACTTTGTGCTTCTTCTATGTGGTTTCATCTGCTTTAATGGTTGAATATCATATTTTCTTTACATTTTCAGCGGTTATGTGCTTGGGATTCATCTTTGTGGTACTTCTTTGTAACAATTTCTTGTTTGGTAGTCAGAGATGGAAGTTAATATATATATTTCGGAATTCACATATTAATGTTTCTAAGGTTAAAAGGATTGATGAAACCAGTAATGGTAGCTTAACCAGTCTTTCGGTGGTACAAAGCATCAATAAGAACCCGAGTTTGAGTCATGTTGCTTACCATTGCAAATAACATGGTGGATCATATATGCTTTTGCTCCTGAAATTCATCTTCTTGCTTGACTTTTACTCATCTTTTCACTGAAGGAATAAAGAACAAAAATTGCAAACACAATTTGGAAGGCTTTAACACCATCTGATTCTTCTCTTTTTTGTCTTTTATTTTTTCAGAAGGTGGCGAATCATGCTGCTCGATTGAATGAAGCGATCTCAATAGTGAAACGTGTGCCAATACTCCGGCCAACACTCCCATCACCGGTGGGTATGAACCAGTGGTCCATGATGAGTTTAAGGTGAAAGATGATAAGTAAAGTGAATCGAGGGCAGAATGCATATATATGTGAGATGAATGATGGATGTGGTGGCATATATCATATGATTGTGTTATTTATACGAGTCTCAAAATGTTACAAAACATACTAAAAGATGCTTGTAAATTTGCACTGTGTGTGTATATATTGTTACTTGTTTGGTGTAAAAATTGGATCAAAATCAAATCACAGTGCAGGTTTGGTGGTTGCGGTCACAATCCAACATGTTGCGAAAATGTAAAAGTACTTAAGATAAACTACAAAGGAACTTCTGTAAGGAACAACAAATCATCTTATTTTCTTACTCCGAGTCCGACCTCAATGAGCTTCTAGTCTGGTCCAAGTAGACATGGGCTTTTAGTTTTGATCCATGTTATATTATATTAGATTATAAAGAGAATATCCTAACAATGTTAGTACAATAGTTGATTGACCTTTTATAATTTTTTTTTGTTATTTATGCAAATTTTCCTTAATTATAATTTATAACCAAAACTAACATGTTTGGGCTCTAATTTGGGCTCCCCATTACACACAGAGATTCATGGATTAGTTTGGGCTCTCCATTACACACAGAGATTCATGGATTAGTTTGGGTTCTAACATGTTTAAAGAGAAAAAACCGGTTATATTTTATTTTTGTAACAGATTCAAAGGAAGTAACCCAGAAGATGTCAAATCATGCAGAACTAAGGGAATTGGTAAAATTACGGGAGTTTTTTTTGGAATTTGTTCTTATCCACCAACATTGGGAGAAGAATACAAAAGCAGATTTACTCGCAAGAATGGTGCGATCGAAGAATGTAGTTTTTTCTTTTATTGGAACTTTTGTTTTTTATTGGTTTACGGATACATACAATATATTTATGTATCTGGTAAATAAAGTGTGTTCGTGACCAAAAACAAAAAAAAACTAAACTAAACTATATCCAAATTTTGTATTAACTGAAATTCATTATTTAAAATAATATTGTAATTTATTAAGAAATTACATTTAAATATATTAAAGATTTAGAATATTAATTAAAATAATATTGTTCAAGTTCGTTGTGATCCTAATGGATTTGTGATTGCTTTTTGTCTCTATTCTAAACATCTGATCGAAATTTGTTCCGTCCAAAAAAGTCTCGAAAGAAGCTTTTGAATGAGGACATCAAACCTACAATTGAATTGGAGCTCAATCAAACTGAATGCACAAGGCCTATCGAACCCGACAAAGACATCATGTGCTTTTCAAGAAGCATACTGAAGCACCCAAAAAAAGTTGAGCAGCAAATCGACTTTTTCCAGAAACTTAAACCATCAGACTCACTCGGTGAAGTGGAATTGGGTCCATAGGAGCTCAAACCAAACCAAAATCAAATCTACAAACTGGGTGATTCCTACCCAATTAGTGAAGCCGATAAGGACCTAAGTCAGTTTTCTAAAGCATTCCAGCTCTACCACAAAGATAAAAGGCATGAAACCACTTGTAAAAACTTTTAAACTCATCTAGAGCACACCTCGAAGTGGAATTAACAAAATATCAGTTTATATGACGAAGATATTAAGATTTCAAATCAGGTGAACTAGAGTCTATCTGATTTGGATCTACGCGCATTCCTTGCAGGATTCCGACCAAACAATAAGGAATTAAGCTATGAAATGACTTGGTCCCAAACCATATGCATACGGAGAATTGAAATCATGTCAATACCGGTTTAGACTTGAAATATATTAATTTTATAAACCGGAAAATACCAGACTTGCCTTGTTTGGCACCTTCGGGTTTGGAACACTTCAATCATGTATTTTGCGAGGGGGGTCTCTACTACAACTTGAGGCTCCTAAGAGCATCTCAAGCTTCAATATCAGCAATTGGATCAGGTGGATTCGATCTTGTGCTCTCATACACCAACATTTTCCTTATATGGCGCCAAAGAAAGCATTTATGGACCAACAGCTCTTTCCCTTTGAGTTGTACGACTCGAAGACATTCAGAGGCTTCTACAACATGGATATATCAAAAAGATTTCAAGATATAAAGATAGTCCAATCACATTTCTTTTATTTGGCCAAGCATTCACTACTAACCAGCATATATCTTTCAAGATCATTCTCTTTCCTTCTAGTCTTTTTTATTTTCGTGTATTTTGTTTCCTTTTTAGTGTTTGTGACCGTTTTGTCTTATCCCTTATCGAGCCTATATAAACTCTTGCATTTCTCCTTGTTAAAACACATTTTTATCAATCAAGAACCAAGTTAATCTCTTTAAAGCTCTTTAGCTTTGTCTCTTTGTTTTTAAAGTATTTTGGTAGATTTTATGACTTAATATACAGCTAGGTCTCTATCTTTATGTGGATTCACATAGATTTTGACTTGTGTTCTTATCACAAAGGCATTCCGTATTTATGTGGCGAACCTCTATCCATCTAACTTGTCAACTCTCGATAATCACTTAGATTGGTGGATTATGATCTTAACTAAATAGATCTCAATCAAATTTTTAAAGAAGAGACAAGAAGCGATCACATATCCAATCGGATCAACCAAACAATATTATATTCATTAATTTTGTAAAATTTTTGTATATTTACATGTATTTTATGTTTAAAGAAAAATATTATTATAATAATAAATTTTCATTAATTCAATTTGATTGTACAAATTTGGATTTTGGTTATAATTAAGAAAATTGACCTTAGCAAAAACAAATTAAAATGGTCAAATGACCATTGTATGAACATTGTTATATTCTCTATATAATGGATAATATGGATTGTGACCCCAAAAAAAAAAGGATTATATGGATTCAAATATTTTTTCTACACATCACATACACATATATGTATGTGAGTTCTTGTTTATTCACTCTCTTTCTCTTTCATTGTTTTGTTTTAAATTTTTTTCCCCTCAATTTATTTACTTAGATCTTTCTACAAATATATAATTCAAGTTTGTGTCATCACTGAAAAAATATATAGATTTTTCTGCATTTTTCATAGTTTGAATTTTTACAAACAAACAAAATTATTCGAAAAATAAATATGTAGTTAAATAAAAACGTATAGAGACTATATTATTTTACATCTTCATATAATACGATTTGGTTCATTTACAAATTCTAAGATAAAATTGTATATACCAACTCAATTCATAAATAAAATGACAAAACCAACATTCCAATTTTTAGTTTTATTATATTGGACTTATGTAATTGTTTCAAATCTGGAATATGACAATCAATTGATTGTTTTTTATATATTAATTATCAATTGGCAAAAACTTCAGTTCCAATCTACAAATTGTGTTGAATTTGCACACAAGTAGAACATATATTACTTCAGATGGAGTTAGCTTCCTTACGTTATGAGTTTGAAGCATCAATGTGGGCAATGTCAAGCACCTGAGACAAGAATGCTTAGAACTATTAGTATCACCAGAACCCCGAAGGATTAACCTGTTTTCGTTAACATTCTAGATAATTTTGGAAAGTTCTGTATTAGATTCCATGACTTTTCCTTTTCGTTGATTCCTCGTGCCCTCAATTCGAAAATATATTGTTTAGCATGTTTTCTCGCATCAAATTATCTAATTTGTGAAAAAAAAATTCCTCTAGTTTAAGTAACCAATCAAAGAGATTGCACAAAGACAGAACCTAATAAAGGAATTTTGATTATTTATTGAGAATATGTGTTTTGTTTAGAGAAGGTGCGATTAAGATAGGAAAGATCAAGACAAAAACCCAAATTAACAGGGAAATTCACGTGAAGGAAGAAGAGTGCAATGATCTGATTGATCTTAGAACCTATCCTTCACTTTATAGCTAGCTATTCAATCTCTACGTTGTCAATTCTGATTAGACATGTGTCTCTTTTCTTGTCTTCTTCCTCTCCATTACTAGTTGACCATATTTAACCAATGCAGATATACTCATTTATCATAATTAATCACATATATCCGTTGTACGATCCAAAACTAAGCCTACTCAGATTAAATTAACCATTTGAATCGGTCACATTGACCAATCATGATTAAAATCATAGAAGAAGAAATCAAACTTCAGTCTCCAATCTCCTAATAAATCATTCACCTAATCATGGAGTTAACCAAAATCCAAGTATCTTTATCATTCAAACAATCCACAATAAACAAACATATGATAAATCGTAGTGGAAAGATTTTAATTTTTGTCCAATAATTTCAGTTGGAATTTTTCACTACTATGAATCGGTTACTAACCAATTAGTTTAACTATAAAGCAAATCAAATTCGAGCTTCAAGGTAAAATCTAGCCATTGTTTAAACCATTAATAAACAAACATGCCATAACTCAAGACCAAAAGAAACTTAATAGAAACCATTTAAACTATGAAACGAATGTGAAGTAATAAATTTTGGAAAGAACAAAGATAGAGTAACTAGGGATGGGTCCATGTTTATTAGAGTTCTCAATTCGAATTAAAGTATGTGGATAGTAGTCCGGTCCGCCCTGTAATCAAGTGGTTTAAGACTTCATTTTTCCTATATGTGGTCTAGCGGATTGAGACCGTCGCGGTTCGCAGTCTGTAGCGAATTGGTACGTGCGGTTTATGGACTTTACCGCAGACTCGTAAAAAAACTTAAATATTAAAATTAAAATTAATCTTTTGCAACTGTTTCACTTCTAGGATTTTGACTTATGAAGTCATTTCAGGTGGAAGAAGAACATCTTAATTACTTCTCTTGTTTTCAAACTCATGAAGTTATTTCTCAGTCTGTACTTAATACTTCTCTATTTTTTTATGCTTATGCAGTTACTTCTTCAATCTTCATTACTTGATACTTCTCTAGTTCTCTTGCTTCTGAAGTTTCTCTTTTAATCTTCAGATTATTAGTTGGCTTTTATTTATTGTTATGGACACTAAGTTATAGTTATAGCTCCTAAGATCAATTGAGAACGAAAAGTTTTTTGTTCCAATTAAAATATTAGTCCGCGGATTGATCCGCATATCCGCAAACCTTAAGCGGTTTAGATTAGGATTTTAATTTTTAGTACCGCAGTCCGCCAGACCAGTTCACTAAAAACCTGGAAAAAAAAAACCATCGCGCTGCGGATTGATAATCCGCAGATTAATCCGAATTGACAGTATGCATGTGACAAACAATCAAAGCCCACAACATTAATGGTGGAAGATTGAAGAGAGATGATGTTTTTTTCATGCTCTAAAAAAAACATAACTTTCAATTCTCTTTCACTTGTTTCTCTATTCTGTAATGTGTTCTGAGAGTGCCCATAACTTCTCTTTGTCTTTTTATCAAACTCAGGCCACATGAGAACGAGAATGGTTAGTTTTGTTAAAAGACATTCCATAATTTTTCTGTTAGTGTGTTAAGATAAGTGTAAACCTGCAAGGCCGCAATGTGGAGCTTCTTCAGTCACAAAATATAATCATTTCTCTTCATTGATTGAAAGTGAGCCTCTCTGCAGATAAATAGAAATAAACACAAGAACAAAAATTCCACATAGATGGAGAGAAAGAGAGAGCTTTTCTTCAAAGGAAAGATCTAATACATGGGTGGCTCTACAAGCAAGCATGAGGGAAACAGTACCACTAAGGGGAAATCAAATGAAGAGAGAAGGAGACGAAGAAGAAGAGAGTAGTTTTGTCTCTGAAGATGGCGGAAAGAGAGTGGAGAAAGGAGAGGAAGAGACTGAGAGAGGAGGTGAAGAGGCTGAGGCAAAAGATGGAAGAGAAAGAAGAAGCAAAAGCGAAACAACACGAGTGGGTATGGGTCGTGGAACAGATGTGTTTAGAGAGAGCAGTGAGGGAAGAAGCCGTGGAGAGGTGGAAACAGCTCTATTTCGCTATCAAGAATGAGCTCGATGATCTCATCCAAACAACATATGGTAAAAACATTTCCCAACTAATCTCTCATCTTTGATTTTGTTTTTTGAGAGAAGGAAAGTAATATGAGTTTTTGTAGGAGAGACACTGCGACAGAAACCGCAAGAAGAAGGAGCAAAGACAGTGCAAGAACTTAGGAAGGAAGTTAAAGTTAAGGAAGAAAACATTGAAACACTCAAAGGGAGAATAGCTTTAATGGAGAAACAACGAAATGGGAAGGAAAGAGAGATTGACTTACTGAGACAGAGCCTGCGCGCATCCTCGGCAGTAGCAGAGGGAAGAACAAGGCACCGTCGTCTGCTACCAGAAACCTGCCAATATTCAAAACAAATTCATCGCGTGTAAATAAAAATTTTAGTCATATCAAATTACTTTCTCACAGGGATTGCTGTATAAATAGACTCAGTAAGCTTCAAGACATTGTAAGCCATTTCTTTCCGAAAGATGTATATACTTCACAAGTAATATATCCAGCATCGGGACAATCCAATGGTTAAAAACAGAGTGAATGATCAGATATTAACATTTGTCGTCACATGATCAGCTATTAGGTTAATCTAAACTAGTGTATTTTTCTGACTTAGGATGAGGAATTAAGAACTACATAAAACTCGAAAAAGTTTCAAAATAAGCGAAAACTTGAAGATTGAGATGATAACTTACTTCTCCCATAGCTGCTCCCAAAAAAAGCTCACAGATGCACATCATGTTGGAACTAGCTAGCTGATAGCTGAGAGCCAAGAGCCAAGATGGTTACAATCCCTGTAAACCACAAATAACATTCCCTGCATGGTTTCCCTGAGCATGCACTGAGAGTATCATGTTAGTTCAAGGAGCAGTTCTGGAGCCTGAAAAAGGAGTAAATAACAAAAGAGATCACTGACTATCTATACACTTCAAATAGTTCAATCTTTCTTGTCCCCTTTTGATATCTTGTCTATGTTTAAGTTTACAGGACTGAACCACGGGTAGCTCTAAAATAATTACATTTTGGTACACATTATTCCTTTTCTTCATAGTCGCAACTCAGTGGATGCTTGTCTCTTGTAAATGGTATACAGTGTGAATCCAATATAGCTGGAGCGAGCCACTACGTGCTCTCATGGTCTTAGCTCGCTTCCACTGATCAGATAGTAGTCTTTTCAATGCCTTCCAGATCTTCAACATTTTTGTAATATAGTTTCACACTCTGTAAAGAATGCCAACAAAGTTGAATCCAATAAGATATGGAAATGATTGAGAGGCTTAAACCAACAGATGCTCCATCCAAGAAAAGGGTTTGCGCTGTTTAAAAATTACTATCATGTGAGAGATTGTATCTTCCATATTTTAAGTCAGTGTAATTCTGGAAAAAAAAAACTCGTATGAAATGGATGGAGCTAGTCGTTATTTTCTGACTACTTATCAGTTATCAGAAAATTTTTTAAGTAGGTACCAAAAACATACCTCTAAGAGTGTGAGGTAATAAAAATTCTCCATGTGCTGCATAAGGGCACTCCCATCACGAATTGCGTTGCATATTTTAATTTCAGTTTGAAGTATCTTTTCAACGAGTTCCTTCTCACCTTTCATCTGATAGATAACGTCCATTTAATCTCATGTCAGGGTATCATTCATTTTCTTGCTCAAGTAATATTTCTCACTAAATTTCTAGCAAGCTTCTCTACATCTTCTTAAGAATACGCATAACTATAAACTTCTAAATTCCATAAGAGATTAATAGAATAAAAATAACAATGCAGCAGGTAAACAAGAATGAAGAGATATAAATGATTGTTGGTGCCACACGTGTATATGAAGCCAACAGAACAAAATGGCTGTTGCTAGTAAATGTGAACCTACAATTATATGACAATAGTAGGAACAACAACTAAGAAGTAGAAGTCAGTTCAGACGATCTCTCTTTCCTGCTACGTATTAAATTATAAGCTACAGAAATAAATAAACGCAGTAACAAACATATATAGACTAAATCTATGATAAATACAAGCAGGAAAAATAAAACAAAAATATGTGAAGAAACCAGAAACAAGTTGGATGTTGGAAGACTTACAAATCTACTAACAAGAATATCCGGTGTTGCTTCCCCAATCATCTCACCATGATAACCATCTTTCAGAAACGTTGTTATACAAAATTTATCAATTTTGCAGGTTACATACTTACCCCAGACAGAATCAAACAAATGAAAGTTTGCTAAATCAAAGACTATAAGCAGAAAACTGTTTCCAGTGACAATAAGCAACACAACAAGGAGCATGAATCATCTCATTCGCATAGAAATAAAAAACCGCGTGGATAAAAATGTGCAATCAAAGGGTGGGCTTACCACGTCTCCAGCAGCAAGATAAACAAGCTGAGCAACATGACAATAACCCATCAAGCGAGGGACTGTGGGAATTATGTCTCTATTGTTTACAACTCTCCAGCTGTCTTTTACTTTCTGCGAAAAATATAGAGAGCAAAACATATAAACCAACGAGATTTTATGACGACGTGCCATCTCGATCCTCTTGTCAATTAAAACTTGTTAGGTTAGAAGCAGCATGACCTGATTATAAACTTCAGCAAATTTTTTGTTGCCGACTCTTGAAGAACCAAAATTGTACATAGTAACAGTGATTGCTCCACGTGTAATAAGCATACAAAAATCATGTTGGTAAATGCCCATCAAACTGGTTGTCATCGGGTGATGTAGGAGAACGGAGTTCTCAACCCACTTACTTAGCTAATTGGCTTGACGCAAGTTCGATAGCCAAGAGTGTAGCTAATGCACCACCCAAGCTATGACCAGTCACATAAACATGCCATTTATCTTCACGCTCAACAACATCGTCTCTATCAAGAGGAGAGAAAGCATATGCATCAGAAAAGATGTCTAGATTTTCGCACGCCTCGAAATCGTGAAAGTCAAACCACTATTTTGCTATAGCTATATTGTAATGTCCTGAGCAAATAAAAATAAACTTTATCTATAACGAAATACTCCAAGAAGACAGATTGTGGCCCTTTCAACAATGAGGATGCAACCATTAAAACTAGAGGTAAGGAAATCCTCCCCGACAATAAGAAAATAAACTGAAACACAGCAAGAACCTACATGTAGCCAATTACCATTTTGAGCAGTGATATTATCCTTATCCGTACATAATCGTATGCACTCAGAAATCCACTATAAACCTGTAAAATCCATAGCAGTATTAGAGAATAATTCAATAATGGGTACACCTGACCAATGCCAGAGTTCCAAACATACCTGCTCTTCTTGCTTGAAGTCCCCACCAATTCGTTCAGGTTCAGACTACAATAGATTTAGAAATGTTGAGCAAAAAGATGAATAATAACTTATTAAGACTTCAAATGTGCAGATTCAAGTAGTTTCTGAATCAATTTAGAGAAGTTGAATAAACAAACAATACTAACCCAACAGGAACTAGCATCAAATCAGTCTGCAAATCTTTCCACTTTATCTGACAAAATATGAAATATTGACAGTAAGAACTGAAAGAGAAAAATCAACCACATAAAGTTAAGAAGATATAGATAAATACCGACCTGCTCAGTTCCTCTAAAAGCGATAACTACTCTTTTTCTCCTTGCATCACGCCAAATTGCCAACCAGATTTTGGTGAAGTCTCCTCTGTAAAAAATCGAGGTCAATTTTGCATTTGACCTAAACTTTGACTTTTTATAGCAGATTTCGTGTGAAGTTTACTCTGTACGGAGATGTTAGTTTTGCATTTGACCAAAATTTCGAACATTTGACCAGGAAAAATATTAATTCGCAGTGAAGTACGGCTCCGACGGCGATATACGCCGGACACCACCACAAAAAGCATAGAACTAGGAGTTGTTGTCTTCAAGCCCAAGAGTTAGAGAGAGGTTAGAGGTTTTTAGAGAGAGAGTTTGATATGATACTGGACGAATCATGGAGCTTGGAGCATGGAAAGGAGTCTAAGGAGCAGCTTGAACCAGAATCCGAACCAGAGAAACAGCTTGAACCTGAGCTAGGAGGAGAAGAAGCTTTGATCGTGCCTACTGGTCCAATGACTCGTTCAAGGACTAAGCTATTCAATCAAGCTATTGGAGGACTTCTCAAGCAAAGCCGGAAACCAGATGATCAAGAGCACAAGCAAGCTTGTCAAAGCATTTTTGTTTTGATTCAAGCTATATGATTTTAACAATTGGGTAAGTGTTGGGTTTATGCTCTTTTTCCCTTGTCAAGTTTTGTCCCAATGGTTTTTCTTGACAAAGTTTTTAATGAGGTATTCCCAGCACTTCACAATGGCCCAATTGTTAAAATAGAAGCCCAGGCCCATCAAGAATTTTGACCAAGACCAAAGAAAGAGCCTTAGGCGTTCCAACCACCTTTTTAATTGTTGTTTCTTTCTAGATTATGCATGTTAAGTTTCTGTTTGTCTTTATATTCCATTGGAACCATTTCTGCAACTTTCATCTATCTTCTTTTATCAAAAACTCTTTTGAATTTAGATCTGCTTGTTAGTGTGTCATATCTAACAACAAAAACCGAGTTCTTTGTGTGTCATATCAAAGAATTCACCCTGGTTTAACAAAGGAAATCCGCAGCCTCTGTTAAAGCCATTCGGTTCATCCCTTGTTCCTGTTCTTCACGATTCAACAGCAGAAACATTACTTCCCTTTTTAACTTCAGATTGGCGATTTCTTGGAGGAACATATTAGAGTTCTAGCAAAAAATATTGTTGGTGTGCTCTTAGAATATGGGTTAAAACTATACTCCTTCTGTTTCAAAATATAAGTTGTTTTAGAGGTTTTTTTTTCAAAATATAAGTTGTTTTCACAATCCTATGTAGGGGTGGGCAAAATTCCCGAACCAAACCGAACCGAATAACGAAATTTGGTTCGGGTTCGGATAATCCAAATAACCCAAACGGACCCATCACTAAACTTATTTGGTATTTGGTTCGGTTCGGTTTTTTTCCGAATACCAAATTACCCAATTGGTTAACCGACATTAAAACACATATACTGTTTCTTATATTTATAGTTAATTGGTTTTAGATTACTATTTATAACTTCATTAGTTTTATACTTTTGAGATTTGCAGGTTTGACTTTTCGTCTGTCCCTTTTCTAACGTTGTCGTTTTGTCTCCGACGAGCAAACCTAACGCTAGTGTTTCTGGCGAGTGAGAATAAAAAATAAAACATTTGAGAATAGAAAATATGAGGACATTTATTTATTTTTAAAAGAATTTATACGTTGGAGTTTTATTTGTTTTTAAACGTTGGATTTTTAATTATGAATGTGCTTTTTTAAATAGAAAAGCAACTAAAATTTGGTCAATAAATAAACGAAAATTAATTGGGTAATTACTTCCAAAACCCAAACTAAACCGAACCGAACCGAATTAAAAGTAAATCCCAAATGGAACTTATTTTCTTAAAACCGAAAAAACCGAAACCTGAATAACTCGAACCGAATTGAACCGATTAACCGAATGCCCACCCCCTAATCCTATGTACTTTTTAAGTTTATTGAATATTGTGTGACCACTAGTATTCTGGAATCTCTTTTATGATTGGTTAAATTATTTTTATTATATATATATTAAATGATATTTTTTAGAAGAAAAATAGTTTCTTAATATTCGCGTTTTTAATTAAAACAACTTATATTTTGAAATAGATGGAGTATAAAAGAAAAATATATTTTTTTTTTCATTTTACACTTGAAAATAAATTTTATAACTAGATATTTTTAGACACATGAAGGACATTTGAAATATTTACATGGGCTCGATACAAATGGGCCGAAACAACTTAGAAGTGGCTGAGTGAGAAAGAATGTTTACTGGCTCATTGATGATGACTGGATCCTCCAATGGTGGTGGTGTGTGATGTGGAAGCTCGAACACGACGAGGATGCTCAAAACTTTGGCTATAGCTTCTTCTCGCATCTTTTTCCCCAAATACCCATCAACCTTCTCTTCTTCTCATCGCATCCTCAGATTCTCAATCTCCGATCGTCGGACTTTCTCAGTCATGGCCGGAGCTAGCGGCGATGAAGAGTTCGTTAAAGGAAATGTTTATCCGAATGGTGTCGCTCTCATCACTCTCGATCGAACCAAAGCTCTCAACGCCATGAATCTAGGTTTAGCGTTTTCGCTGTTCGGTTTTTTTAGTGTGGATTTGAATACAAAAATCCTATTTAAAGTTGCAGAAATTGTGTTTCTTTCTTTATACTATATGATTGTTGACAGTGTGATGTGTTTGTTTCATTTTCCAAATTTGGTGAATCAGACTCATTATCGTTCTTGAGATATATGAAATTTGTTGAGTGATGATTCCATTTGGGATTTTGTTAGAGAAATCGAATTGTCCGAATTGGCTGTGAAAAGAGAGTTTTTTTTTTTTCTTTTCTTTTGGGTATGTAACTAATCATTGCTAGATATAGAGATATAAGAAGCTACAAGATCTTTGCATCATGAATGAAATAGGTTCTGTGTTTAGTCGTGTGAAGTGTTTTACGCAGTTGTTCAGCTATCTAACATGCATTATATGATATTTACAGATATGGATTTAAAGTATAAAAGCTTTCTTGATGAATGGGAATCTGATCCCAGAGTCAAATGTGTTCTCGTTGAAGGCAGCACACCTCGAGCCTTTTGTGCAGGTAAGTGCAAATTTTGTTCTTTTATGTGGAGGCTAGGTTCTAGTTTGTGTCATATAATGAAGTTATCTTGTATCTGGATTCTGGCCTTATAGCGTTAGCGCATTCAATCTGGATCTGAGAAGTTTTTGGAGTGACCATTTATGAATGGTGCAGGGATGGATATTAAAGGAGTTGCTGCAGAAATCCAGAAGGACAAAAACACGCCTCTTGTGCAAAAGGTTTCTCTACACATTATGCTTTATCAATTGCAGAAGATGATTCATCATCATTCTTTGCTAATATCTATCTTAATTCTCTCTACTGAACATAATGAATTCAAAGTATTTAGGCATTTTCCATTTTATTAAAGACTAAATGGTGTACTAATTTGATTAACATGCATGTCTGTGGTCTTTTAATATGGTCTTTCCAAGACCTCTCATAAATTTGTTGCTTTATATTTCTGTCTTTATACACCTCCGAATTCTTTTTTTTTTTTTTTTTGTCGCATATGTTAGCCTCCAAAATGTAGATGTCTCTAACTTCGATATTTTGATTCCTTAGGTATTTACAGCGGAATATACCCTGATATGCGCAATTGCTGGGTACAAAAAGCCATATATCTCATTAATGGATGGTATAACAATGGGATTTGGCCTTGGTCTTTCTGGACATGGCCGCTACCGTGTGATAACAGAGGTACAAACAAATAAAGACTTGTTCTGCACTTTTTGTTTAGGTGATAATTGGAATTACTTTCTCGACTCTTTTTCATATATATATTTTCTTTCCATTCCAGAGGACGGTTCTTGCCATGCCAGAAAATGGAATCGGCTTGTTCCCAGATGTCGGGTTTTCATATATAGCAGCTCACAGCCCTGGAGGAGGAACTGTTGGTATGTTCATATATTGAAAGGAATAAGGAAAATGGTCAATGTCAGTTAAACGTCATTCCTAGTTGGTTGCTATCTAAGAATGCTCAAAATTTAGTGAAAAATGATGATTGTTCGTTTAGATCCGTCTAAGTTTTGGATGGAGTGGAATTCATGTAGATGGAAGCCTGTATTAGAGTCTAGTGTTGGCCTATTTATAGTTTTTATAAGCTGAAATCAATGATTACTGAAGACCTTCAACAATATGTAACAACTACTGTGGTATATTGCTTAATGCAACTTTTCGGCCATAAATGTCTGTAGGTGCTTATCTTGGTTTGACTGGAAAAAGGATCTCCACGCCATCAGATGCACTGTTCGTTGGTCTTGGGACGCATTATGTACCATCTGAAAAGCTTGCTTCATTAAAGGAAGCCATTTTGTCAGCTAACCTGTACGCCCTTCCCGACCTCCTTTCTTATCTATCTGTCAAAACAGAACATTTTTCCTCATTTCCATTAAATTAAAAGAGTTCCTGGACTGTGTATAACTTTTTTCCCATCGATTTTATGCGCATATCTGTACTTTTCTCAGTTTTATCTCTTATAGAACTCATACATGTCGGTGATGCAGTTCTGAGGATCCTAATCAAGACATCCAAGCAACTTTATCAAAATACAGCGGCAATCCTCAATCTGAAGCCCACCTCAAATCGCTTTTGCCTCAAATAGAGTCAGCCTTTAGCTCAAATAAGTCTGTTAAGGAAACAATCGAAGAGCTCAAGAAGTATCAGCAAAGCACTGAGTCTTCAGGTATGATTTTCTATGGGCATTGTAATGAGCCTTACTATTCATGTACCAGTTATCTTTGGTCAAACCGTTCTAAGTTATCCTTTAAGATTGTAAATGAAACTAAAATCGCTGCCTTACCCTTGTGAATGCTGGACAATGTTTGGATACAGTTGCAGAATGGGCTAATGAGGCACTCAAAGGTTTGGAAAAAGGAGCACCTTTTTCTCTTTACCTAACACAAAAGTACTTCTCCAATGTTGCATGTGCAAAGGGTAAAACTGAGAACGAATTAGCAACAGTGAGTTTCAACTCTTGAATTCCGTTATGTTTTCCTCCTCTAAGAGACTAAGACAGAATATTAACCTCCCATATTAATTTCCTATGTGAAGCTTAATGGCGTGATGAAAACTGAATATCGCATTGCACTAAGATCTGCCTTGCGTGGTGATTTTGCCGAAGGCGTTAGAGCAGTTTTGATTGACAAGGATCAGGTTTGTTCATCGCCACTCAAATTTTTGCTGTTTGGGTCATCATTCGTCTCGTGCTTAGCTTCATCTATCTCAAGTGATTTTGTTTTAGAGCAAATTTTTTGTCTCTATCATACTCTTTAAGCTGAAGTGAAAAGAAACTTATCCGCTCTGAGAAAACTCTCTTGCAGAATCCAAAATGGAACCCGGCAAGCATTGAAGAGGTAGATGAAAACGAGGTGGAAGCTCTCTTTAAACCAATAAGTCCGGAAGTGGAAGAGTTAAAGGTCTGATTCTCATTTGCTTTCTTTTCAAAGTGTTCTATGAATAAACCTGTAAAAACTGAATTATTTTCAATAAATTGACACAACTCTCATGCTGCACTTTTCTTTTCACCTAAATTATGTTCGAACAGTTGTAGATTATCTTAAAAAAACGTGAGCCATTGTATTGCCAAAGCATGAAACGTGAGAACAGTGAGGACAATAAGCAAAAGATAAAATCAAGAAGAAGTAGAGTTGTCATAAGTAGATCCGACGTGGTGGATTACGAATCCATATATTTTGCGTTTGAGCCGCTCAATCTTGTCTGTTAAAGCCATTGTTATGATCTGGTTTTCTTGGTTTTGTCGGGACGACACGACCCGGTCCAACCACTCGTTGACCTGTTTCAGCTGAGACAGAACTGCAGCTATGGAACTACCGTCTAAAGGCCGCACTGCTGTGTTTTTGTTGTCTAACGACTCTTCCACGAACCCAATGAACCACATTTGCATTTCGGATTGTAGGTTTGCTGCGAATTTAGCCGTTTCCTTCAAGCCATCTATGTCTGTCCACATCCCAACAATGTTGTCTGAAACACAACCAATTACTGATATTAGCAGAAACTTACAATTTTGCATATTTGCTCTGGAAATTTGTTTCAATTGAAGAACAAACCTGTCTTGGTGGAGGGTCCGGGAGAGAGGCGAGTAGGCATTGATTTCTTCACGGACAATGGTGATTCGTGGTTATTCTGGCTTTTCACTAGTGAAATCACGTCAAGGTTAGTAGCTAATGCAGCTTCAACCCAAAGAGAGATTGAGTTTTGTTGATCAGATGACGAGCTGAAACTGTTTTCTGAAGCTATGGAATTGGCAATTTGACTGTATTTCATGACGTCTTCATAGATTGTTAAAAACTGGTTGATGATTCGCAAAGGATTCCCCACTTTAGAGGCCGAAGAAAGTTCCGAGAATTTACTGAAATATTCACCAAAGAAAAGGCGTCAAAGATCAGATGAAAGTTTTAACAAGATTGATTGCTAATTGTTTTGAATTTTGTTTTGCGATGATATAAGAGTTTTTTTACCTTAAACATCTTATGATGCATTCATTGGCATTGGCTTCCTCCAATGCTCGAGCTGCAGCTCTAGCAGCAAAGTTTCTTCTTTGCATAGCATCCTGGAAAAGCGAAATACAATCTCATGATTAGAAATGAGGATCACTCAACTGCTATCAAACACGAAACATTGCCTCGCGTACCTTTACAAGTTTTGCCAGCTTCTCTGATATGTTATCCAATGGAACGCTACCATCTGTCCATTTCCGATCATGATAAGTGATGCCAAGTCCTTCAAAGGCTGAGACTTCTTCTAGTAAACTACCTTCTGATGAACACGACTTCGCTTTCTCTTCACATGCCGAAGAGTCACTCTTTCGCCTATTTGCATCACTGAGACGTCTCGACATAGCAGCCTGAAACAACAATTGTACATAATCAATTTCAGTCAAACTCCATAACAAACAACTCATGTTTCATTCACCAGAACACTAATTTGGCTCATATGATGGTTAAAAGAGATGAAATTCACCTGAGTACGCATAATTGCTTGAAGATTTGGCTTATTCTTAACACTGCCCTTCTCCTTCTGCTCAGTTTGAGCATTTCCATCAGCAGCATTTGGTTCATCCCAATTCTTCCGGTTACCATTCTTAGCTGACGATCCGACAAGAGCTTCCGAGACTTTAGATATTCCGGCAGCAATTGCAGCCATCTTCTTCTTTCCTGAAGAATCTCCAACCATCGGAGACATTTTCAAACCACTTGATAGCCTTCTTCCCGGCGAAAGCGACGTTCTTCTTCCACTAGGAGATGGATTCAGCTTCCTTCCATTTGGTGATGGCTGTCTGTACCTCGAAGGCACAACAATCGAAGGCTCTCTAGCAACCTTTCGATTCTCCTCACGCGCCGCCGCAAGACTTGGCACCACGCATTTCGACGGAACCGGTGACGCAGATCTCCTCCCTTTCCCAGAAACCGCCGGTGACGGATCTCTCTCAACCGCCACTGCACCGAAACTGTTCTTCTTCCCCGATGAGACTGACCGCTTAGACGATGCCGGTGACGAAAACCTCTGTGGCGTTTGCTGCTTAGGTCTCGGATTGCGATTTTGATTATGATTCTCTTCGTTTTGGTTCACCGGAGCAAGCGCTTGCCTCCCACTGGGTTTCGGAACCACCACGGCGACATCGCCATCGATACCGTCGTCGTATCGTCTATTGTTCAAGTAAACGGCGATAGGGTCAAGCGAGTACTCAGAGTCAGAAACTGGCTGGACAACGAAATCTCGTTTAGATCCAGGAGAAACGCGTGCGATTAACGGCTCCGGGGTTCCGACGAATGCGTGACGGCCAGCGACTGGGCGGATTCCGGCGGCGCGTGGGACTGGAGTGGCGAATTCGAGGCGTTCGAGGTAGATAAACTGGCCGAGCTGGAGACGGTTAGTGAGGATTAGATCTGTGTCGCGCTCGGAGAGAGAGACGTAGGTGGAGTTGAGGGAATCGGAGATCTGGACGTAGAAGCCTTGATTAGGCCATAGATCGGAGCCGGCGAGGGCTGGGACTATTCCGGTGACTTGTAAGATTGCGGATCTGTGGTCTCCGGTGGCTCGTGTGCCGGAGTTCATGCATTGAAGGAGTTTGAGGAGGATTCCAGGCGCGAGAGACGCCATTTTTGGGTGAGCTTTGTGAGATTGATGAGAGAATGGAGAATGGAGAAGGAGAAGAAGAAGAGACTAATGAAGAAGTTATTGAAGCTTTGGCCGTTTCGAGATTCAAAATTTGAAATCACACTTTTTTTTGTTTTTCATTTATTTATTTAAAATTGGTATTCGGAATCGCCATAACGGTAACGGAGAAATATTTATTTAGGATTAGGTGGATTATCTATTCATTTTTAAAAAACACATATTTAAATAAAACAAATCGAGTACGATATTTTCGTGTATCGAATACTACGGAGAAAGATTTGAGAATCATAAAAATCAACTTAACCGACTTTATCTCGTATAATGATATATAACATATAACTTCTTCCATATTTATATGTAGTTGCAAATAATATGGATCTAATTAACTAAAAAAAAGAGATTAGAAATATAGATATATAACTTTTGCGTAAACACCATATTTTAGAATAAAAATACTAAAATATAACTAAAAAATAAAATAGAAATGGATAATTTATAAATAGAACTAACGAAAATTTCAATTCCATAAAATAACTAAAAACTCAAAATCTTAGAGACTTTAAGATATTTTCTTATAAACCACATTCATTTTCTTCCATTCAAAACCACTCGTTTAAACAATGCAATTCTATATATTAATTAAAGAGATATTCACAAAAAAAAATCATAGCTGTAATTCAAAAAGAATTTTAAGGGACATGTCCTTTAATTTAATCAATCAGAATATTTCAATTAAAACTATATGCCATGGTGGAAATCTCTACATATTCTCATTAATTTTATAACATAAGCCCATTAATACATGTTTTACAAATTTAAACCCAACTAAATGTAATATTTTAGACTTACCATATCATCTATTTTTAATTTTTTCTGATATATTAACAAACTTTTTATTCTTATATTTATAACAATATTATATATTGTGTATATATGTATTTAGATTAATATACTATACAAATATTTTTATTATGATGCAGTCCATTATACATATTTAATCACACTTGCAAATATTTATACAATTCATTATTGGAAAATATATATTTTTTCGTTTGTTATGTCCCACAAATTCATATAAATCTAAATTTTATCTGATTTATCGTATGCTCTATAATTTACACGAATAATGAAGATCAATTTTACACTTGAAAGATATTGAAATAAATAACATTTGCATATGTTTTGATCAATTTTACACATAAAATATCAAAAATAATGACATTAACAGATTTTTGATCAAAAGTATTCAACTTTATTACATTTATGCACAATACATATCATTTTTGTATGTTTATAAATGTTAAAATTTATATGTTTTGTCATACACGTTTAAATATTAAAAATTTATATATATTAAAATCGATTAGTCAACCTATTTAATCACTTAAGTACGAATCGTGTTAAATTTTGTATGGACGGATTTAAAGAATCGTTAAGACGTTTATAAAAAAAATCTAAAGTGTATTATTTTAAAATGTATATCTTTTGTTGTAAACAAATTTCACAATTAAATTAATAGTTTATGTTCGCATCGACGAATGTCATGTGTTGTCCCAAAATGATTCACACCAACTTATAGAGTTCAAAAATAATTTATTAACAATTTATTAAAAATAATCATTCACACCAAAATGATTCCTAGGAAAATGATGCCACTTATACAATTTTGAATTTATTATTCAATTTTTAATTTTTAGATCTAATTTTTAAAATCAGTATTCTAATTTTATAAGTAATTATTATTTTTGTATATAAGATTAAAAAAAATTATTTTGAAGATAACCAATTTCATTATTTTTGATATTTTAAGTTTTTTTTTCTTGTCATTGTTATCCTTTTTTTTTGTATTTATTTATATTTTTTATTATTATTTTTTTGAAGAGAACATTATAAAATTATTCATTAATATTGTAACATCAATTTATTTAAAAAAAAAATAAGGGATACTAAACCCTAACATGGAAGTCTAAACCCTTATAAATGCACGTAAACATTGAAAATAATTCATAGATCCTAAATCCTAAATTCTAACATCAAATCTTAAATCCAAATACAAACACGTATATATTGATTTTTTTATAGTAATCATATGCCATCAAATTCTTTGATCAGGGATGTTAAACCCTAGCATGAACGTCTAAACCCTAACAATGCATACAATCATTGGAAATTATATATAGATTCATTTGACGGTTTAAAGAAAATGCATAGGCTAGGATTCAATTCCTCGATTCATCGTAATCCTCTATCAGTAATAAAATCTCCACATTATATCATTTCATAAAACAATTCGATCGATGAGTTTTAATTTGATTTTTTTGTTCTTGTTTCTACATAAAGTATTTGAAACACATGAGCTTACTGTTCGGATTTAGATAATAAGAATTTATATATATATATATATATATATATATATATATATATATATATGTTCTGTCTTTTCTTTCGGTGGAGCGTCTGGTGTTTTCCTCTTTAACCCTAATTGTTAGGATCAGATTTTGGGTCCTCCATACGGAGTCGTAGATTTTTTGCATACAACCTTAGAGTGTCCTATGGGAATAGTCAGAGAGCTCCTGGTACGTAGGAATTCCGTCCTCTTGGGGGATGAGAGGTGCATCTGCCTAAGTTGCTGTCTCTGGTGAGATATTCACTATGATTCTCTGGAGATACGTTGGACCATACATAAGTAATATCGTCAGGAAGATCTTCGGAATGATGAGAAGGAGTTTCCCTCTTAAAGACTCTCTGGCACCCAAGCCAGGTTACCACTGGAGAGTAAATTGATTCAAGAGGTGAGTGTGTTAATGAAATACATTAATATGTTAATGAATTAAAACATAAAGTTTTTGATTATCTATTCATTTTTCAAAAATACATATTTAAATATAAAAAATCGAACACGACATTATCGTGTATCGAATACTATAGAAAAAAAAAATTAGAATCATAAAAATCAACTTAATTGGACACATTATCTTGTATAATGATATATAACATATAAATTTTTCATATTTATACGTAGTTGCAAATAATATGGATCTAATTGACTAACAAAAGAGATTGGAAATATAGATATATAACTTTTGCGTAAACACCATAACACCATCTTTTAGAATAAAAATACTAAAATATAACTAACAAAATCAAAATAAAAATGGATAATTTATAAACAGAACTAACAAAAATCTCAATTCCATAAAATAACTAAAAACTCAAAATTCTAGAGATTTAAATATTTTCATATAACCACATTCAGTTTCTTCATTCAAAACCACTCGTTTAAAAAATAAAATTGTAGCATTTTAAAATGTTAAATTTGGTGTGGACGGATTTAAAGAATCGTTGGGACGTTTATTAAAAAATATATAAAGTGTATTATTTTAAAATGTATATCTCTTGTTGTAAAAAAATTCACAATTAAATGAATATTTTATGTTCGCATCGATGAATGTTATGTGTTGTCTCAAAATGATTCACACCAACTTATAGAGTTCAAAAACAATTTACTAACAATTTATTAAAAATAACCATACACACCAAAATGATTCTTAGGAAAATGATGCCACTTATACCATTTTAAATTTATTATTTGTTTTTTTAATTTTTAGATCTAATTTAACAAATCAGCATTCTAATTTTATAAATAATTATTATTTTTGTATATAAGATAAAAAAAATCATTTTGAAGATAACCAGTTTTATTATTTTGATATTTTAAATTTTTTTATTTTATCATTGTTATCTTTTTTTCAGTGCACATATTTATTATCTTTAATCACAGCAAATGTTTGTATTTATTTATATTTTTTAATAATATATTTTTTAAGAGAACATTAGAAAATTATTCATTAACATTATACCATCAGTTTGTTTTTCAAAAAATAAGAGGTGCCAAACCCTAATTCGGGAGCCTAAATCCTTACAAATGCACGTAAATATTGAAAATAATACATAGATCCTAAATCCTAAACTCTAGCATCTAATCTTAAATCCAAATACAAACACGTATAAATTAATTTTTTTTAGTAATCGTATGCCATCAAAATTTTTGATTAGAGATGTTAAACCCTACCATGAATGTTTAAACTCTAACAATGCACACAATCATTGAAAGGTATACATAAACTCATTTGATGGTTTACAGAAAACGCATAGGCTAGATGTAAATGATTCAAGTCCTCAATTCATCGTGACCCACTATTAGTAATAAAATCTCCACATTATATCATTTCATAGAACAATTTGATCGATGAGTTTTAATTTGATTTTTTTGTTCTTGTTTCTACATAAAGTATTTGAAACACATGAACTTACTGTTCGAATTTAAACAATAAGAATTTTTTTTTAAAAATAATATGTTTTGTTTTTTCTTTCGAGGAATAATTCATAGTTCCGTTTGTTTGGGTTTTAGTATTTATTTAATCGGAACTATGAATTATTCTTCAAAACAGACATAATCCGAATAAACCTCTTCATCGAATAAAAGATTCAAAAACAGAAGAAGCCTTGTTAAACACGGAAAAAAGTATAGGTTCATGTTACAAATTCCTTTCAAACATAAAGGGTAAAAATATTATAAGGAGATATCTTGTTGAAGAGGCAAAACCTAAAAGAAGAAGTATGTCAAATTCTGGAAAAAAGAAAAATAAATAAGAATCATTACAATAGCAAGAAGAAAATGAATAGATCAAAGAACTAACACAAAAACACAATTACTAAAAATATATGTCATCATATATTCAAGACACTTAACCAAATTAATATTAATTTAAAATTTTAAAATAAATATTAGAACAAAAGTACATACCAAATTTAATAATAATAAATAAGATTTTATAATAAAAATTTTTTGTTAGAAATAAATGATTATTGTTAGAAATAATACAATATATAAAATACAGACTATACTTACTTTGAAATTAACGAAAACGTTACAACCTATAAAACGAATACAACGATAATAATTAAGACAATAAAAAGACGAATATAAGATAAAAAGAACACAAACTGTATAATAGAGAATAAAACACATAAATTTAAGAATAAATAAGAACAAATTATACCTTAGAGAGGAGTTTAAAACCTATAAAAAATAATAAAACGATAATCATGAGTAAAAAATAAATAACGATTGCACGATATAATAAACAATATGAACAGTATCATAGTTAACAAAACACATATACATAAACAAAAAATATAAGAACGAATTATACCTCTAAAAAGAGGTTATAACCTGTAAACGAATAGAACAATAATTAGTAGAAAAATAAAAAGAAATAAACGAATAAACAACAAAACTAACAACATGCGCAATATATATTCTATAAACACAGAAATGAACAAAATAATACCTCGAAGACGGCGACATAACCTACCAAAAAACAGAACAAATAAAATAATATCATTAGGGCAAAAAGAAAAAGGTATTACAGAACAAACAATATGTGTAGTCTCTATCGTATTTATAAGAAACGATAAAAATAATACCTAGGGTTTTAAAACAACCGACACAAACAAACGGGCAAATAAAATAAACACTAAAACCCAAAACGGGTAAAATAAATGGGTCACAATAAAAACATACCAAACTTATAGCAATTGTATATGTTCGAAATAAGGATATTTTAGTCATAAAATTTCGATGGCAAGAGATTGTAATTAAACGATTTCATTAATGGCATAAAAGTAAAAACAGGTCTGAAAGTGATTCTGGAGCCGCCACGTAGGATATCGCACTTGCTAAATAATAGTATGATGAAATTATCAAATTATGCTCGTATGTTGTAAATTACAATTTGTTTCTTCTTATTTTTTTCGCGTTGTGAATTACAACTTGTGCATTATATGATTCCAGAAGTTAAATAAAAATTAAATTGGAGGGGAAATTTTTGAAATCGGTGTCTAAAGACATCTCCAACCACAACACCATTTTGGTGTTGAAATGACCATATTTGAGCTAATTTTAGCACTACTTTTTTTCTATTCTCCAACCATAACATCAAATATCACACTAAAAAAATATTCTCTATTATTATGGAGTATTATTAAATAAAATTTTTCTTTATTATTTAATAGTTTTGATAAATATTTATTATTCTTATAATTAATTCATCGGTAAATTAAAAAATAGTGAAAATAAATTACATTGTACTAATTCTCAGAATTAGTATATTATGATCATAACTGTTCAATTAATGCATTTCGAAGTTCAATACGAACTTCCCGATCCTTGATTTGTTTGTGTCGAGGTTAGAATTTTTGAAATCGACCCCGAAGAATTAGATTATTATTTAAATTTATATTATATCTTTAAAAACTATTTTGTTATATTTAGTTTTTATGTTTGTTTGATTTTAATTTTGTAATTTTATGTTTCCAATGCTTTAATTGAACTATATTATGAATTTTTAATCAATTTGCGAATTAATTTAGATATTTTGTAAAAATTAATATTTCATATTAATAAAAATTAAAAGACAAACAAATAATTATGGTATATTTATTTTTTTTGTTACAAATCTTAATCACATTACTAAATAATAATACAAATCATAGTTAATCTAATATAATTAAATAAACTATTTCAATACATAATAATAATTGAACAAAAATATGTTTTGCCGTTGTTACAGTGTTACACCAAATATAGTGGGACACTATAGTAAAAAAATAGATCACACTATTACTGTGTAAAAAGTACAGTTCGATTCCAATAGTAAAAATCAATACCAAAATGATCTTTTGCAATTCTATTGGAGTTGGCCTAAGACTAAAGTCAACACTTGTCACCTGTAAAATCCATAATTTTTTTTTTTTTTTTTAAGTTTGTTCAGAGAATTAGGGTGGATAGCACTCTATCAATGCCTAGATGATTGTATCACGTTTTTAAGAAATGTGTTCTATTTACACTTATTTTGTTATTTATAACGATTTTATCCCTTGCCATGTCGATGTGTACTGTTAGATGTGTACTGGTAGAGGCTATGAGAGAGTGATATGAAAACGTTAATGGTGTGACATGATTTGTTTTATTTATGGTAAATATCATTCTAATATTTATTATAAATCATTATAATATTCATCATGCCGATATTGACGTGGTTTATTCCTTGTGTACACAAATTTGAAGTGGTTTACATTATTTTGTACATCTCAGTGTACGGAATAATGTACACAACGGTGTATAGTGCGATGTACATAGCCTTATATTGTATGGTGCAATGTAAATTATAGTATACGATGTGGTGTATGGAGCGGTAGCGTATAGAAAGGTGTATGGGATGGCGTACAGAATGGTGGCGGTGTACAATGTAGTGTCAAGATCATGTGTGAGATGGTGTATGCGGCGGTATACGAAATGGTGTATAGGGTAATGTACGAAAATGGTATACATGACAGTACACAAGATGGCGTATAAGATGGTGTAAAGAGCAGTTTTGCATCATGAATTTTTTACATAACATGGCGTATAAGATGACAGTATCACGACTTTTTTAATTACACATCATATTCAACGAGTCACATTTTTGCAAATGTTTCGTGTCTCGGGAAGCGAGAACGAAGCCAACCTTAGTATAGGAGCAATATTCAAAAATTTGCTAGGGGCTAATTTGCCGGTTGAGGTGGGACTAGCGCCGAATCAATTATTCGGAGATTAATCGGGATTAGTTTTAGGGTTTTTATCTAGTTTTATTGTTTATATATATATATATATTATATCTTAACTAAAATTAGAAAAAGATGTGTTGGTGTAGTGGTTGGGGGTGCTTTATCTACATTTAAAGTTTCAGGTTCAAAGCCCACCTAGGAAATTTTAGCTTTTTTAAGCTTTTGTTTTAATGAAGGGTAAAAAAGTCATTTCACTTTCATCTTCTTCCCAATGGTTGTGCTTTCTGCAACCCTAAGATATGGCGGCTGCTCGGTTTTTTTGTTTTTTATCCATCAATTTCTTTCGTTTATCTTTATATATGCGTCTAAATATAATAGATCTAGTAAAATATAAATGATTCTCAAGTTAAAACGAACAAAAAACGGAGTTTTAGAGAGTGTCCGAGTTTTTGACCGCATACACTGCGCGTGGTTCCCTGCCGCCAAGCGCCGAACCTCCGTCTAAGCGTCCGCCGAGCCCGCGTTTTCGAACAGGGCGTAGAGGTATAACTGTCTTCGCCGGTGTCACCTCCATTATGTCGAGAAAGAAGAAGTTTATGGCGTGATTAGGGTTGTCTTTGGGTAAATCAAACGACAATGGCATGTTTTGTAAATTAGGAACAGACAATGGGGTATATTAGAGATTCATGTCTCTGAAGTAATGGCAAAAAAGTAAATAAATGCAAAAGCATGGGTATTTGTTAACGGGTGTTTTAGGAGAATTAGACACTTTAAAAAAAGTAATTGGAAATATAGGTACATTATGTAGCAAATTAGAAGAATATATACTTTGTAACTGTTCCACTAATAGAGTGATGTTGGTGAAAAGGGACAAGGCACATGTCATCATGGGAGTTTTCTGCGCTGGAGAGATAGGTGCTGTTCGTTTGGATTTCTGGACTCAGTATTCAGACGCAGCATTTAGACGCAGTATCCAGATGATGTTCGTTTGTGTTTTCGGTTCATGCGTCCAGAAACTGTATATGGATGCAGTTATGTTCGTTTGGTGTTTTTGTATTTGTATCTGGACGCATTTAGTGTAAAATGATAAAAAACCCCATATTTTATTTAAATACTATTATTTATGATTTAAATTATACTTATAATCAAATAATTACCAAATTAATTTTTAATAAATGTTATCTCACAAATAGTTTTATTTCACAAAATAATTTTATATTCAATCATTTCTAATAAATAAATGTTATATCACAAAATAATTAAATTTAAGAAATAAAATCATCTTCATAACTTAAAAATTCACTATAAAAAATATTTTAATCTTTAAAATACTCTCTTTGAACAAAACACAATCATCATCTTCTTGTCAACAAAATCCTTAAACGTTAATTTTATTGAGTTACAAATAAGCTGACATCCTCTTCTTGTCATGTTGTTGGATGCTAATATGGAAGTTAACTTAGGAAAGAATTTTAATCATCTTCTTGTCATGTGATGCTAATATGGAAGTTGACATCCTCTCCCTATCTTTTCAGTGATAACATCACGTAGAATCTCCATTGCTCTATCACCAGCTGGTACGTATGGAGTATGCTCAATGTTATCTTCTTCACCATGTTCTACAACTTGATCACCATGATGTTCATACTCATCTACCGCTTCCCAATGTGCAAAATCACGGTCTTCATAATGTGAATCTCGAATAAAATTGTGAAGTGCCATAGTTGCTGTCACAATCTTCACCCACTTTCTCAACTCATACTTAGGATGTTTCCGATCTAAAATCCTCCATTTCGCTTTCCAAACACCAAATGTTCTCTCTATCAACGAACGCAAACCAGAATGCCTGCGGTTAAACAATTCTCTAGTGCTAGTTGGTGGTCCTCCCCTCGCAAACTGGTCAAGATGATACCTAGTTCTACGATGAGGGCCTAGATAACCGGTTCTAGTTGGGTACCCTGAGTCAACTAGATAATACTTACCGTTTGGCGGATGAGGGAAAAAAGTTCTTGTGTAGCGCAATGTGTTAACACCTTTGTATCATGTGCTCTCCCAGGAACTCCAACAAATGCGTATATGAATTTCATACTGAAATTACATATAGCAAGAACATTCATTGTTGCTTCAGCTTTTCTGCCTCTGAACGGTTCCACATTCTTAGATGGAGGACGAACAGGTATATGAGTGCCATCCAGAGCACCAATGCAATCCTCAAAAAGGCCAATACCGACTATCATTTACTAGAACGGGACTGGGACTTGTAAACTCACCTCTTGTAGGCTTCACGATGTCTGCTGCAAGTTTCAACAGAACACTTAAAACATCATCTAGCTTTCTTTTCACTGTATCCAAAGAGTGTTGATATCGTTCAGCTAAGACCCGGACCGTTAGATCTTGTGCAACCATCTCAATAAACATTGCCACACTCTCTTCAAGATAAACATGGCATGATTCTTCAAGTTTATACTGTTGTGATAGCTTCTGACATAAACTCATAAATGTACCTTGATTCATGCGTAGGATATCGAAGCACTGTTTCTCAGACTCAAACATAAACCGTTGCACACGGCGCCAACCTCCACCTCGATTTGTCCTTTGCATCTCTCTATCAAAATTAACTCCATAAATTTCTTGTACCGCAGCATACATGTTCTCTTCCTCATCTAATATCAAATCCATGTCATCATCCTCAATTAGAAATCTGAATGTATCCTACAAAACCAATAAGAAACAAGTAAAAAAATTGAGCATAAAGAAGATTCAAGAAATCTGACCATAGATGAAAAATGTCTTACATTAAAGAAGAATTTAAGACAATAGACTTAAACTAAACAGATAAGTAAAGAAAATAAGTAAAGACAAGACTTAAACTAAACAGCTCATTCCTTCTGATTCCCTTATGCATCTCTGTTTTCACCGGTCTCAAACTCCAAGTAAAGAACCTTGTTCTCATCATCTTCATAACTTAAAAACGTTTGACGATTGGTAGGATCTTCCTTGAGATGTTTAATTGCTGCTTTGTACAATGGAGACCACATTCTTATACTAGGCAGTGAATGTAAAACCCTCATAGCCCTAAGTTGACTACAACTATAATCTGGGTGGCTCTCTATTAATTGATTCTTGTGGGAAAGTAGCTCATCACGTGATTTAATACTGTCCCTAATCACTTCTGCTACAACTTGTCCTGCACGTCTTTTTCGATTAGGCCTTGGGACATTGGAGGCCGAGGGAGCATTATGAGACACATCTGTATCGTGATTAGGAGGAGGATCATTTTGCCGTGATTCAGATGCATCATCATCATCGTCTGGCATCATGGTGTCTAAATGGTTTTCACCCTGCTGAGCATTCCAACCTTCAGCTCCACTTATATAAATAGAACCAAAGAGTTGTTCCATTAAATCTATGTTCGCCACTGGTTTATCTTTTATCTTTCTAGCTCCTGGCCATTCCTAAAATCAAAGAACAAAAACATATATACATAACATGGAACATAAAACTAGAGATACATAACATGGAACACAAAGAAGGCAGCTGATTCTAACCTTACAACGCTCTTCCCACCAATCATCACTCATATCTATGAACCCATTTGGATGATAACCAAGTCCAGTTCTATTGTGAGTCAACTTCTTCAAAGATGTGTATTGCTTCTTGCAAGTATTAAACTTGTTCCTAAATTTTATCCATGTATGCTTCTCCCCAAATGCATCATAGAACTTGGTTATAATGGTCTGTCTCCCAGCATCATTCACCAACTGGTTTCTTACATTGCCTTTCAGTTTCTCTTCAATCCGTAGTTGAAGATAAAACCGTGATTGTTCGTCACTCCATACTAGAGTCTATTGTTCCAAATAACATTTAACAATATACTCGAACTAAAAGCATTCATTATAATATAAATTAAAGTGGAAGATACTCACATCACTGCCAAGTACGGATGTCATTGTGTTCTCACTTTTGATTGTCCAGCCAAAAGAAACTATATTATCCTATAAAAAAAAAGCACCTATATCAACACCGTCTCAAAGACAAAACAACAAAAGCAAGTCCAAACTAGTATGTAAATCCCCAAGGACATAACGCTCATCCTCTTGACTCTGCTCAAGTTCCAAAGAACCACTTTAAACAACAAAATCAATTCTAAAATACTATACTTATCCTCAAGGAGATATCTTCTTCATTCTGCTAAAGTTTTCAAAAACCCACTTTGAAACAAAAATCACACCAATTTCTCAATGGAGAAACAACCCAATTCGGAACACACTGACTATCATCTTCAAACATCTCACCAAGATAATTCCGGTTTACCAAACCAGAGATTTAGGAGAAACACAAACAATAAATTTTCTCAGAACAAAATCTCTTACCTTCTTAGCAAACTGTGGATGAAGCTTCTTCAATGCCAATTAATCCATTGATCACCATTGAATCGATACGGAGAAGTAGCTCCCAGAACAGAGACAACTTGTCTGCATAAACATGGTAAAAGATAACTTGAGAAACATATCTATGAATAATCAAAACAAGATTTGCAGAAAAAAAAACAGAAACCTTTCTTCTTTAAAGAGGTTCCATATGTCCTTATGTTTTGCTTCTTTAATAACAGAAGAAATATGTTCCTGTAAAACTAACCAAAGTTACATTCTGCAACAAAACCAGAGAGAGAGAGAGAGAGAGAGAGAGAGAGAGAGAGAGAGAGAGAGAGAGAGAGAGAGAGAGAGAGAGAGATGAACATACTTCAAACCAAAAATTACCTGAGAATTCTCAAACTCTTCTTGCCCTTCTGATCTGGAATGAAAAAAATCGTTTTGTTCTGAGAAAATTTGTTGTTTGTGTTTCTCCTAAATCTCTGGTTTGGTAAACCCTTCAAATATATGGAAGTTGGTGAAGCGTTGAAGACTAAAGAGAGACGATAAAATCGTACCTGTAGCTGTCGAGGAAGAAGATGGTGAGATTGTTCGAGCCCAGATTTCGTTTAGCTCTCCATCGAATTTGAAGCTTCTTCGTCGGGAAATCGAGCGTCTCTGAGAACCGATTAAAGACGTCGTAAGAACAAATTCTAGGTGAGAAGAGTCGAATCCATGGTGATTTGAGAATCTAAGGTTTACAATCCATGGTGAAGCGTTGAAGACTAAAGAGAGACAATAAATCGTACCTGTAGCTGCCGAGGAAGAAGATGGTGAGATTGTTCGAGCCCAGATTTCGTTTAGCTCTCCATCGAATTTGAAGCTTCTTCGTCTGGAAATCGAGCGATTCTCTCTTGACAGAGAATCGATGGTGAGAATCGATGGTGAGAATCTAGGGTTTACAATTTGAGAATTTGGTTTTACAGAGAATCGATGGTGAGAATCGATGGTGAGAATCTAGGGTTTATAATTTGGGAATTTGGTTTTGTGTCAATATTATTTAGGGGTAGGTTATTTTGTAATTATTGAATTTAGATTAGGTTATTTTAGTCTTTTACAACTTTGGATGAGTTTCGCTGCATCCAGACTCTGATTTTAAACTCATCCTAAATATCTGATTTTTTTGGATGAGTTTCAAATATGTACCAGATACAATATCTAGCTTATGGTGCTTAATTGTCATTAAACGAACAGTGATTTATATCTGCATCCAGAATCAGTAGCTGGCTAAGCAAACGAACAGCACCATACTCTACCTAGAAGTGGGGTGTTTGGGAAACAGACATAAAATATAGGTTTTTTAGTGGTTGCATTATTTACGGGTGATGCCACCACTCTTGGTTTTTTAATTGTTTTTTCTTCAATATTATTTGTCGATAATTCTCTTTATTTTCTCTTTTTTACTCTTACAAAATTCTCCATATATTTTCCAGAAAAATAATCAAAACTTCAAACTCTTTATCCTCTTCCTTAGTCTCTTTTATTCATCGTTTCTTTTCCTTCATCATTCTCTCTTAATTTTTCAAGAAAAAACAAATTTCAAGTGTCTTCACTTTCCTAATTAATCTCATCGAAGCAGTCTTTGATATGGCCGAAGGAATTAGCATCTCAAAGGATTTTTCGTGAAATCCTTTGATCTAAATATGATAAACCACAACAAATATCTCGAAGCAGATTACCATGATATACACCACTCCATTTCACTGTCATCCGCCTCGTAAACCACCACCATTGTTTACTCCGCCGCATACGCCATCTTCGTTCACCACATTTTACTATCACCCCATATTCCGCCTCGTACACCAATACCATCGTTTACACCGTCTTCGTATACTACATTTTACATCACCCCCATATTCCGCCTCGTACACCAACACCATATTCCGCCTCGTCTATCGTCGCCGCCGTCTTGTACACCGCCCTCGTACACCAACATCATATTTCCGTGTACACCGGTTCGAACACCTCCTCACACACTGAAAAAACCAGATATACACAAACAAAAAATCAATATGAAAAGGTTGGGTGTCCACAAAAAATCAATTTACCATCCACCACTTTCCACATACATCTTCCGTCCACCACCACCGCTATCTCCATCAATTATTGTCCACCACCACGACCATCTGTCATCCACTATTGTTATCTCCGTCTATTATTGTCCACCATCATTACCATATGCCGTCCATCGCTACTAACTCCATCCATTACCGTCCACCATCATAAACTGTCCACCATCATCAACCGTCCACCACCATCCACCATCATCAACTGTCCACCGCCATCTATAATCCACCACTTAATCTACCGTCCACCACCTAATCCACCGTCCACCATCACTTAATCCACCGTCCACCACATCCACCGTCCACCACCACTTAATCCATCATCCTCCACAATCTACCGTCCACCACCACTTGATCCACCATCCACCTTCTTTCCATTACCGTACATCACCACTCCATCTCCATCCATTACCGTTCACCACAATTACTATCTATCATCCAACATCATCACAATTTTGCCAAGAATAACCAAAAGCTTCAATATATTCCCACAAATATAGATATAGAAGTACAACTTTGGCATAATAAAATGCAAAATTAGCAGATCGTGGAGGAAGAAAATGAGCTAACAATCACTCAAATTCACTCAAGATATATTAATCTAAAATTGTGAAAAGTAAATCAAAGATTGGTCAAGGAAAGGGGTAAAACTCACCATTCTTGGTGTGTCATCGATCTCTGCAACTTCCATACCGGGAACAACCTCCATGGTGAATCTCAAAATCGCGTCTTCCATACTGATAACCATCCTCCGCCGTGGATTTCACCATAATCGAGGAGATTGATTTCGAAACTCCTCGTCGTCGATTCAGAGACGGCCTTGATTCCAATGATTAAGCAAACTCCATGGTTTCATAAAAGTTTGAAGCCACTAATCGCTTTCAAATCGACCGATCAATTCTCTGACCGACAACGATGATAATCATAGAAGAGACAGCGAGGACGGTGAAGAACTTCGAAGAAACACTGGTATCATCGAAGTTCCCAGTCGGACGTTCCCCATGGTTCCGTCTTCCTCATTTAGGTTTAGATCTGAATACAAATAACATATATTGTAAATAATTAAAAGATTATAATGGCATTGTTGTGAATATTTCAGTATTCGAGGGTTGTTATTTATGTGGACACATGAGTACTTTTCAAAAGTGTCTAATTGTCTAATTTTGAATAGTAAAGTGCCTAATTAGCATAATATACTTCTTAAAAGTACCTATTGAGCAAATTTTCTCTTCTTATAATATAATTTTTGAAAACTACCCATTGGACCAATTTACTCTAAATAATTTTATATAAATTTATAAAATTTTGATTCCCCAAACGGATAATTCGAATACTCTGGATAATTATCCATTCCATATATTTCATGTTGAGATAAATTATATCGATTCAAACGAATAATTTCTATTATCCGTACAAAAAAAAGGATTAAAGTTGTGGTACTCGACCTGAAATCGGCATGTCTAGTTTTTGTATGCAAGTTTATTTGTAAACATGGCGACCATAGAAACACATTGATCATCTCGATGATGCCATGATAGTTAGAATCAAGATCTAGCGGGGACATGCCACAAGAAGAACCAACTTGCCCAGTCTTGGGCGCTGGATAAATCCCCGAGCAGCGGCGATCTAGTGCTTTGGCGGGCATGAAGCAAGTAGCGAAGAAAGTCCCTGGCTAAGCTCTGGAGGCGGAATGAATGAACAAAAATAGTACCGTGGACCGGAATCCCCAAAGATTTCGAGAGAAACTTGTATGCGGTAAGGACACCCCACGCTGCAGGGGCGAGTTGGCTCGAAGAAATCCCCGACAGTGGGCAGAAGTCCTTAAGAACAGAGGGAAGTCGGACCCCAGAATCTGCAGACAATGTAATCCTCGAAAATAGCAATGTACCTGGGAGGAGAAAAATCAGCCCGCTCCAACGGCCCGGATACCGAGTCTCCAAGGACAAGCAAGGCGGGGAAGCGGCATCAATGACCATCGTCAAGGTAGTCGCATAGCAAGTGCTTATGGAACTTAACCTCTTATTTGTCACCTCAGGTCTCGAACGAGCCATCACCATGCAGAGAGGTGGTTTTGCACTAGCCAATCGGAAATCGCCATGTCAGCAAAGGTGGCTTGGACACTACGTTCCATGGTATAGCCTTGCCCTATCTCCATGTAATGATGGTTTATAGGCATGTTCCGGGAGGCGACATACATTTTAAGTATATTTTACTTGTCACCACTCGTTGCAGAGCCTACCACTACAAGAGAGATGGTGAGGATATGACTTGACATGGAGGACATGTGCCAGAATAGAAGCAGAGGTATGAATATCTCCTCTTATAAATACCATGCTGAGACGAAAAAGAAAGAGAATGTGAGAGAGGTCGGCTCTGGGTAAAAGAAAAGATCAAAGGAACTATAGAAGAAAGAGAGAAGACGATGAAAAGAGAGGAAAACCTGAAGAGAGGTAAGAGGGATCCCCCTCGGGATCCATGTTTCTATTATATATGACAGGAGAGAGTTACAACCCCACTCTTTCTGGAGGCTTCTTTGTATTCCCTATTCTCACTCCAAAATAGCAGATGGTGTTCATAATCCTCGGACATGACATCGAACTAAATCCCTACTCGCCTCCCGATTAAATCCACTTTCGTTCGATGATCTGACTTGGACGTCAGAGAATCTTCTGGAAGGAAACTCCTTCTCGTCCTCTCGAAGACCTTTCTAACCATATTTCATGTGCAAGTCATACGTCTTATCCGCTTGATCCTAAGGCACGACATTATAGATTATACGATGGAATGATGCGCCATCATCCCCCCAGAGAATGGAAATCCTACCTGATGCTCTCGAGACTATTTTCCGAAGGCATCACATGTCTAATGCATGAGATCTACGATCCATGAAGAATCCAAAATCTGACCCAAATAAATATTTATCACACACTAAACAGTAAAACTTAAATATCTTATGTTCTAATATTTTAATCAAAAATATATATAATTATTTATTTAAAAGTCACAAAATGACTTCTAATTATCCCATTTGGCAAATCCAAACGAAACCTCCCCTATTTATCACTTATGCGACTCTATAACCATTATGCCCTTATGACTTATGACTAACTTTGTAAAATGATGACACATCTACTTCATCAATTACTCTCCATCTGTTTTATTTTCATATTTTTCATTTATCACTTTCATAATTCTTTTTTACTTTATATTATTTACTTTTTTTACCTTTCGATACCTATTTTACTATATTTTAGTTATCTGAAAATAGTCACGTATTAGATAAAGTAAAACACTCTAAATACGTATCAACATAACTAATTTGTGTATGTACATATACGCTATTTAGAATTATTCATGGACAAAAAGTTAGAATTATTTATAAACCAAAACATATATAATAGACAATTATACCAAATAACAAATATATCACATAACTCATAATCTAATATGTAAATCACACTTATAATACAATGTATATATTGTTGTGTACTCCAACTCATACACTGTTCCATACACCGTTCTATACACCGTTCCATATACCGTCATGTACCACAATCTTTATCTAGTTCTAGTGATTGAACCAATAATTCTATTTGAAATTTCCAAAGCAAAATACCATCTTGTACACTGCTCTCATACACTGTTTCATACACCACCCCATACACTACCGTGTACAATCGTACATCATACCGTCACGTACATTACTGTTGACACAACTTACTACATTATCATTGACACAACTATCTTAACATTTAGTGGGTCCAAATGTACTCAGAATATACAAGAGAAATCTCTTAAAACTATATAAATCTCAATCATTGAAATTCATCGACACATTTCCCAATGTATCGTAAAAACGGAGAGATATAATCTTGATTCAAGCAAAAATTAACTCATTTATAACGGAGACTTAAGTTAAATTCTCCTCTCATCTTCTTCACATAATTTGTGATTTTTTGTTATCAAACCAAAAGTTTATCAAAAACCATTATAATATGATTTGATGTATGTATAGAGTGTATATACTCTTTCATGCTTAAAATGCATTTATTGTATGTTGGTAACTTTTATATCTCAATATTACTTTACCAACCATCATCACTTCTCGGATAGAGCCACATCATAAAATCATTATTTGTTATTCTCTCTTAATATATCAAAGGAAAATTTGTTCACCTTTACTCACTTTGCCATTTGACGAAAGATGCATTTGATTTGCGTTTGACAAAATAAAAATCACAAATGTGATAAAAATAAGAAATTTCCCAAAATTTATTGATAATTAATGCCGAAAAGTCTAGATATCGAGATATTATTATGAATCCATTAGATGGATGTCAATTATAGGCCCATTTTAAATCCATGTTCTAAAATGTTCTAGACTTACTTGTTCCCCAAGTTTTACTTGTTCTCCAAATATTGTATTTCTATATATACTCTCTATTCTTGATGGAATAAGACACAATTCTCTTTCAATCTCTCTTATTCTTAACACGTTATCAGCACGAAACTCTAACCGGATGAGCAAACAATTTTTTTTCGAAATTCTTAATCAACGCCGTTTCCAACCTTCGGCTTCACCATTCCCATCGAGAAAAAATCCACTGTCATCAAGGTAAGTGCAATAACACTTCGGCTTAATCAATCATATTGCTTCATCCTCATCATGTGTCAATCGTATGAATACTTATCTGCAATATTAATAAGATGACCGCCTCAATTATCCATCCATAATTACTAGATAGTTTATGGTGCCACGTTAGTATTCATATTGATGTTTTATTACTTTATTGTTTATCATGCTTTATTAACAGCTTGACATACACTGCAAATTTATCTTATTAATAATTTACATGTTTTACACATGCTTTCAGATCATATTGCCTTGATCGACACATATTTTTAAGTGTTTGGTATTTATTGGTCTGATTGGTTTATGAAATTAAATCTAGATATATGCATGATAAACATGATAATTTGGCATTCGATTGAGCATGTATAAATTTGTGACATTTATTTTAGCGACAGTTGCTGATATGGTGCGTTTTCTAATTTTAATGTCAAGCGGGGTACCTTCGTAGGGAAAATTGTAGAACTAGTACACTTTTTTTGAAAATGTCTAAAATACCCTTACTCTTGGCAGAGTCTGCGTGAATTGTGTAGCCTTGAGGCTAAGGCTGGTCAAGCTCTGCTTAAACTCTGCTAATTATGTAGCCTTAAGGCAGATACAGTGTGCGAATTGTGTAGCCTTAAGGCTAAAACTGGACAGACGCTGCTTAAACTCTGACTAGGACTTGTCGATAATCGCAGACATCTATTTTTAATCTGCGTACTCCTTTTTGGGGCCCATTTTGCTGGACGCTCTATCAGCTGATGGGTCCGAATGGTAGCATCTAGTATCAAAGTTGAGTTGCAGTAGATGTTATATTTGAAGACTGGTTTGCTATAAGTGTTTCATTTTGAACTCGCGGACCAATTCGGTTATTGGTTATTTTGAGCGCATGCGCAGTATCTGCTTGTACTCTGCATCTGAGAGCAGATGATGAGCGGACTCTGCATTTAGGCTGCATCTTTATCACTAACACTGCGCATAAACTGCATCTTCTCAACTTATTTTCATCCACAAAGGTCTAACTAAACAAAATAAAAGTATACATAAATTACTGAGCTATTATAACGAGACATACAAAAGTGTTACTCCGAGTCCCAAAAGATCGAGTGCAATAACATTAAACAACGCAGTTGACGAGGTTTATTCTAGGTGGTATTGGTACGACGAATAGGGTCATCAATGTATGCATCTTCAACCATTGAGAAACCACCGGTCTTAACAACCCTTAGTTGCTGGATTGCTTCTTCAACGGCAGGAATTGCTGGATTTATGAGGAGTTCAGAGAATGGGTAGAGAGCCGAGACACGTATCTCACCTGCAATGCCAAAGAGTCACCTAGTCATATATGTTGCAATAGTTCTCTATGGTTGAATGAAGTAGTAACACTACCTCCAAAATAGTCCATATTCCAATTTCGTAGCACGCAGAATATGACCTTCCCAGTTGGCTGAAGTCGCCAGAAGTACTCAAATTCATCAGGAAATGTTCCCTTCGCAATACAGTTGATATTTTCGCCGCTGCAGCTCACAAAGACTAATTTATAGTAGTTCGTTCTCAAAAGACATCCTAAACTATAAACATAATTAACTTACCTGAAATTCCTCAATGTGAAGTGTAGAACTTTGTGACCAGGGACAACGTAAACGTCATCTGTGAAGCCTTGATAAATTTCTAATTTCTTGACTTTCACAATAGCACCAAGAAAATTAACTGTGTTATATAGCAACATGAATATAGATTAAGAAATCTGACGTGAAATGGAAAATCAAACAACTAATATTCCATCAATACTTACCAACACTAATCTTCTTATGCAATGAGCCGTTTAGAACTCTGCGAAATGGAGATAACGACACCATATGATTACCACAGATTCGTGCTACCTTTTTAATGATCGATTCTTCATGGAAGAAGATATGGAACTCATGGTGTGTTAGTTTCCACTGACCCGGCCTCGTCGTCACTTCAAAATCCCTAATCAAATACCATTCCCCTTCAGCCACGTCTTCAAACTTTGACAACAGATGATTTCGAATGGTTGCAGAGATCCGAACACCCTAAACCATAAAACCAAGGATTGTATCTATTCCTCTAAAAATTAAACAAATCATGTATTCCTAAGAGACCACATAAGGACATCAGAGCATGTATTTCTTACGGCGTGATAATCAGTGAGAAGCAAGTGTCTTTCAGGTTGAAAGCGTGCATAGTGCTCTCCAAATTCTCTTACGACTTGAACCAAGATTCTTCCACCATTCTTCATGAGTGACAAGTCTAGAACCATATCTAAATGAGCCATTTCTTTAGACTGTAATTTTTAGAGAAAAGTTTGGAAGAAAAGTTTTGAGCCTGAAATGTTTGGAGAAAAGTGCTGGAGCCTGAGAAGTTTTGAAGAAACGATTGGATTGAAGAACGGTAAATAATCAAAACTGACTTTTTACGGTTCCAAAAAATGTTAAAGAGCCACGTGTCGATAATCGCATGATGCAATACGAGAAACAAGGCATTGCCGTAATTGTTACTCTGCATTTAATTGGTAAAAGGGGACTTATTTGCTAGTTTCTACGATTCTTTATTATGGGGCCCATATTGATGGACACTCTAGCAGAGGAAGAGCGGACTTCTTTAATTGATACGACAATAACTTTTGATTCGACGTAGTACTACTTTTAAAAATAATTTTTAGATGCAACTCAATAAACTTATTGAATTGGTCATTGGAGATATTTCGAAAAGTTATAGTATAATATTTCAAACTTCACCACAGCAGAGTACGAGAAACTAATATACTGCGCTTTCTCTGCTCTTTCTCTGCGCTTTCTCTGCGCTTTGTCAGCTCTTTTTCTATTTATAATCTGCTTATTAAATAATGTTAGTATTTACTTTGCTCTTACTCTGCCTACGATAGAAGAAGAAGAACATAGTAAAGCAGATTACGGCACATTTTACGTAGATCATAGCTGAATGTACCATAACATTAACAACCGTTTGTTAGAATGCCCAAAAACATTTACGATTGTGAATATATAGTAAAAATGAAACTAACTTTTCACGATTCCATTAAAAATGTTAAGAGTCAAAGCAATATCAACTCACATCACATCATGCACTCGTATACGACCATACTCTGCAGCCATCAATGGCAAGATCGGGTTGCGCCAATTACTTTTGATTCGACGTAGAACTACTTTTATAAATAAGTTTTTAGCAGCAACCCAATAAACTTATTGAATTAGTAGAAAATTATAGTATAATATTCAAACTTCAAGACAGCAGAGTACGAGCAAACTTCATATCCTGCTCTTACTCTGCCTAGGACTTGTCGATAATCGCAGACATCTATTTTTAATCTGCGTACTCCTTTCTGGGGCCCATTTTGCTGGACGCTCTATCAGCTGATGGGTTCGAATGGTGCAACTAGTATCAAAGTTGAGTTGCAGTAGATGTTATATTTGATTTAACTTGCAGTAAAAATACGCTGCATAAACTGCAGATTTATGTGGTGAGTTTCCTTTGACTTAGCATTTTACATAAGAGGCTGGGAAATGTCTATTTTAATTCTACGGTTTAGGGGGAAGATTGAAAATTCAAATATTTTTGAATTTTTAAACATTATCAATCTCGTGGCAAATACGGGTTGATGGTACTGCCGAAAATAAACGTTAAAAGGAACGCATTTGTTATATAACAGAAGAATCAAAGGACAATGTATAGGTGTAGTGTTTAGTCGCATATATATCCATTTGGCATATCTCGCCACGTCATCATTATTTAGTCGCAAACCAATGGCAGATCAATAGCAAACCAATGGCAGATCAATAGCAACCCAATGGCAGATCAATAGCAAACCAATGGCAGATCAATAGCAAACCAACGGCAGATCAATAGCAAAACTAAATAGATAAATGTGACAATTACAAAACTAAATAGATAAAAAAACAGGTGATATTCTACGAAGTGTCCGGGGAACGGTCGCGCTTCATCCCTCTAGAACTCCCAGGAACATCGCATCCAACGTCGGCCGATCCAAACTCGCGACTTATACGATCCAAGAACCTTGACTGCTGAGTCAAAGTTGTTGCCACAACCCTAACCGAATCCACAGCCCTCTCCACATTCCGAAGCCGAGTCTCCAAACCACATATTTTAGCACGTAGGGCTTCTCCCTCCAACTCCAACTCCTCGCAATGAGGACAATGAACATTAGTGATGCGAGACGGATACACGTTTTGCCAAGTAAGCCTAAGGCGATCCAGGCTACCTGGACGGACCTCTGCTTCGTCGATATCCGCCCGAAGAGAACTCCCGTCAACTGCGGCGTCAGAGAGAAGAAACTCAGGGCGCCGGTAAGGGAGTGGAATCAAAAAAGGGCATTAGGAAAATCGGGATATGTGCGACGGTTCTGCTTTGTTAGAACTGATGAAGCGCAACAGAGAGAAAACGCATGTTAAAAGAGTTAGCTTGATCAATTCGCCAGAGTCTAATGAATTTTTTGTAAGATGGAAATTACCTGAATCAGACCACAAACGGAGAAGTCCGTCAGGACCGGAATGACGAACAAAGAAGTAGTGAATCTTGTCATCATCACCACCCTCAATTTGGAGGGGAAGTTCAACTAGAGATCTGCAACCGTCACGAAGAACAAGTTCATATCTATTAGACCAGGGGTCTATACTCCTAACCTCAAAAGCCCCAATAATCATAGCACTGGAAACAGTGATTCCAGATAAGTCCGAGAGTATTTGGAGGGCATTTATCAACCCCCATGAGCGGGCATTAAACTGGCTGGGTGCAATCCGAAGTTCTTTACAAAACTCTATCATCAAAAAAGACAGGCGATGGCGGAAACCTGCCCGAAAGGAAGACCAATAGACGGTGATATAGCCTACCGGAGGAATCCCGGGCACATCTTGTACCTCTGGATATTTGAACCAATCCGAATTCCTTGGCAGAGCAGGAATCACACTGTTGGGTTCGCTCCCGCCAGAGGAAGAAGAAGATGAGGAAAAGGCAGACATCAGATTCAAAGAAGATTGGTGAGACTGATGGGTAGAAAAGAAGAATAAAAGATACGCTTGCATTCTGTAGCTTTTGGATTATCTTTGTTTTGTTTGTTTGAGACTGATGGAGGAAAGGATAAATTATCTTTGTTTGTACACCCAAATAAAGAAGAGATCTTTTATACTCGTTGAAGGGAAACCGTATCGGTATGGAAGCCCTAATTAGTCATACTCTGTAGCTATTACTGGATGCCTCTGAAATGATGCTGCTCCATTCCAAGGGCCACGTGTCGATCATCGCATTATTGAACACGAGAAACAAATTATTAATTGTTCTACTACAATACGTCATACGCCACGTGTCGATCATTCATGATAGAACACGTTAAATAAGTAATGGCAGTGATTGCGACTACTCTTTTTATATTCTGCAATAAATTTAATAGTACTCTGCTTAGGCACCTTCTCTGCATATACTCTACGAAATAACGGGTTAAATGATGGGAAGGTGGACCGCTGAAATGATGGGATGGTGGACCGTTGAAATGACAGCTAAGCGAAAAAAAACTGACGTACGCGGTTTTGCTTTATCCCTCTCGTCTATAAAAGAAAGAAGAACCCTCAATACATTCTCTGCATTTAACTCTTTTACAGGCACATATTCAAGACATCATGGCCGCAGATCATTCGAAGAAAAGAAAAGCACCAATGTCAGACCTGGAGTTGGAAGCAGAAGAGAAGCGGAATGATGCAGTTATGGAGGCGGAAAAGGAAGGAAAGGATCGCCTGAGGGCAATTCTTCTGCTGGTGCGATCTCAAATGAGAGCGAAGGACGAAGCTCACCGCGTCAAACTCAAGTTCGAAAGAATAGCCGGTAAACGCTCTATGTTGGAGAAGATGATGCATGAAGAACAAGTGGTCATGGATGCTAGGCGGCAGCAGTTAGCAGAGAAAGAAATGATTGCTGAGGAGGAGCTGAGAGGAATTACAGTTCCTCGTATTGATTGGTTAAAACTTGATCTTTCGTTTATGGAGGAATAAAGTTATGTAGAACTCTTGTTATCCTAATTATTTTACTTTTCTTAAAATTTTAACAACATTTAGTTTATTTGATGTTGTTTATCTTTTCTTGGATTTATTTTTTGTACTCTTTTCTTCGACTTGTGTTTCTGTGTGTATTCAAAACTTTCAAACTACATCTCCTTTTGGATGCAAACTACGGTTGGTGCAGAGTAACCTACATCTCGTTTTGGATGCAAACTACGGCCAGATTTGGGTGCAGAGTACAAATAGACTCAAATATAGAAGCAGAGTACCGAAAAAGTATGCGAAGCAGAGGACCTAGGTTTGGAGCATATTTTAGGCAGATTTTGAACTTATGTTTATATACGTACCATGTATGTTTCTGCAGATTCTGCGTTTTCTACTTCTTCTTCCCTGCATTTATAAGTTTTGGATGCAAACTACGGCCATATTTGGGTGCAGAGTACAAATAGACTCAAATATAGAAGCAGAGTACCAAAAAAGTATGCGAAGCAGAGGACCTAGGTTTGGAGCATATTTTAGGCAGATTTTGAACTTATGTTATATACGTATCATGTATGTTTCTGCAGATTCTGCGTTTTCTACTTCTTCTTCCCTGCATTTATAAGTTTTGGATGCAAACTACGGCCAGATTTGGGTGCAGAGTACAAATAGACTCAAATATAGAAGCAGAGTACCGAAAAAGTATGCGAAGCAGAGGACCTAGGTTTGGAGCATATTTTAGGCAAATTTTGAACTTATGTTTATATACGTACCATGTATGTTTCTGCAGATTCTGCGTTTACTACTTCTTCTTCCGTGCATTTATAATTTTTTTTTTTTTTTTTTGACATCAACTCTGCATTTATAATAAACATCAACTTCTCTGCTGGAAAATGGGATGATTCTTCATATTCCTTTTCTAAATTTATTACAAAAAAATTCGAGCAAAAACTGGTACATGTTCTTATTCGTCTTGATCATTATGAAATACCTCGCGGATAATTTCCAGGATAGGGGATATTTTGTCAAATCCAAGCTGTTCCCATTCTGAAGGATGGGCCTCGAGCCGTTTTATAATCTTCTCGATTCTCTTCTGTTTCTTGTGAAGTTTAGCCTGTTTCTTCAAGATTTTCTCATGAGTCTTGATTGCTCGCCGGTACTTCTCGTTAAGCTGCATAAAATAAATTATAGATACATAAGGAACAGCAATGGAAAACTCTTGAAAAACATGCAACACCTTTACCTTAGTTATGAACTCCGTGGATTGCTGAAAACATCTCGGGTTATGGTTCATTAGTAAAACTGAAGGAATCTTCAATCCGGATCGTTCAAATACAGTTGTTGAACTCGCGGAAGATTCATTATCGTTCATCGGATTGAAGACAGAGGCTACAGATGGCTCCATTAACAGTCGGCTATATGTGCTCTGCAAATAAAGAAGAAGTGTTGAAGATAACCCACGTCATAAATACAAGAGTGGACCGAGTTACGAAATACAAGAGTGGAACCACTTCATAAATACAAGAGTGGTTGACAAAATCAACTTAAAATTAATTACAAGAGTGATGACGCTAGATATTCCAACTTCAATGAAACTCTGCATCTGCTTTGCTTACACTCAGCACAAACATGGGCAGAATAAGTTCTCTTCTACTAAGGAAGGAAAAACTTAAATTCTGCTTGTACGCCGCAGAGTTTATGCTGAGTGTAAGCAAAGCAGATGCAGAGTATGAGCAGGTGCTGCGTATTCTCGGTTTACAATCTATCAGCGTAGTTTATGATGATGTGTGTAAACGAAGAATAAGCAGAATAAGTTCTCTTCTACTAAGGAAGGAAAAAATTAAATTCTGTTTGTACGCCGCAGAGTTTGGTTAATGTAATATTTACTAGAACAAATCTCCCTATTTACTATATTACATATATTTACTAACCATGCAATTAAATTTGAACGTCGTAGGGATCGTAGATATTTGCCATAATTGAATCATCACACATGCGTTGATCGGTATACGAAGATGTCTCATCCAACACCTCCGCAGCGAGCTTCGTCCTCCAGGTCATCATTTTGGCATTACACAGTTCTCTTCCTGATAGCGGCAATCCTAACATGTGACACTCAATGTATTTGAGTGCGTATCCTCCACAATCACCTACTAGTGGACGCATTTTGGGAACGTCTTTTACAATTGTGATTGTAAAAGCTGCTTGATCGTAGTCTTGAGGAAAGAACATATGAATTGCGGCAGGAACCATTTCAGCAAAAGCCCTCGCCGCTGCCACAATATCTGATTCTGGAGTATTTAAGGAATCATATATGTAGACAACCCGGTCAACCAATGATATGACCATCCCAACCCAATGATTCGAGCTCACGTGTAGAACGAAGTATAACGTATCAACGTCTTTGCCCCAGGCCAAATTTGTTGCGGCATAAGCTGGAAGAATACCGTGTACATTCTCGTAAGTACCACCAGGCCATCTTTCAAGCTTACGCCAGTCCTTGTACCGATTCTTCCAAAGCATTTGAAATGCTGCATCCAATATAGCAATCCGCGGACTCTTGAAAGAACTAGGATTTCTCTTTAGCCTTAGTCTATACAAGTTCAGTGCTGCGTCAAGGTGCTGATAATAAAAGAAGGACAAATGTTAGGCACCAAAGCAGAGTCTACTAGACACACAACAACAACGGTCTGCCAGCTAAACATGAAATAAACACTTTTGCCAGATCCACTGTTGACGAGGAAGAATGTACTTACCATATCGTGTAACCATTCCCTAGGCTTCAAAAGTAAGTTGAAGAATTCACGGGCCGTTGTTTTCCCTCCAAAAGGATAAATATTTGTTCTGTCGAAGAAAATCAACATTCAAGTTAGACTGCAAGATAAAATAGACGATCTTATATGCTGTGTGTACTTACTCATCGGCTCTGAATACGTTCATCTTGTCCACCAGTATTTTGTCAACATCTCCAAATACAATTTCGTAAGCAGATTTCTAGGCCACTGGTTTTGCGTTGTTGCTAGGTACAACAGGAAGCGCAGTCGATTTGTTTAACCTTTCACTCCTCCTTGTTGTTAGCTTGTTGGTCTGGCAAAGATTTCTGGAGCTTTCGTATATTTCGATTTGAGATGTAGTTGGATGGACTGAATCCACTGATGGTTCAATGATATTAACTGGCTGGGAGTTTCCTTTTCCTCTCCCTTTTCCTCTTCCTCTTCCTCTTCCTCTTCCTCTTCCTCTTTCTTCAATGATTTCAGTATAATCACTGAGCCTTTACCGTCTTCAGCAGTTGAAGCAACTGTCTCCATGCAGACGTTGGTTATCAATGCCGTAATGGGATCCTTAATGCATACATTAGTTTCATCTGCTGCAGCGGCATCCTTAATGCAGACATTGCTTTCATATGCGGGAGTGTCATCCTCTGCCTGAAGGCATGCTTTGGGATCATTATCTCCTTTTTCTTCTTTGGCATCTTCTACCTTTTCACTCCCATCAATTTTTTCAACATCTCCAACTCTACCATCATCTTGAAGATGTTCTTCTTTGGCATCCTCTGCCTTTTCACTCCCATCACTTTTTTCAACATCTCCAACTCTACCATCATCTTGAAGATGTTCTTCTTTGGCATCCTCTGCATTTTCTCTCCCATCACTTTTTTCAACATCTCCAACTCTACCATCATCTTGAAGATGTTCTTCTTTGGCATCCTCTGCCTTTTCAATCGCATCACTTTTTTCAACATCTCCAACTCTACCATCATCTTGAAGATGTTCTTCTTTGGCATCCTCTGCCTTTTCACTCCCATCACTTTTTTCAACATCTCCAACTCTACCATCATCTTGAAGATATTCTTCTTTGGCATCCTCTGCCTTGTCACTCCCATCACTTTTTTCAACATCTCCAACTCTACCATCATCTTGAAGATGTTCTTCTTTGTCATCCTCTGCCTTTTCACATTTGTATATTTTTTCCCCATGTAACATATCTTGAAGATGTTCATGTTTGGCATCCTTTGCCTCGATGCCATCTGTCTTTTCACTGCAATCTATTTTTGCATCATCTCCTACTTGTTCTTGTTTGGCATCCTCTGCCTCGATGCCATTATCAGTTACTTTTTCTTTGCCATCTCTTACTTTCTCATTTGAAAAGGTGCCAGAGGCAACAACCTTGATTCCTTCTCCTTCGTTGTCTTTGCCATCTCCTTTGTTATCCACCGTCGTCTCTTCTTCGTCATTCTGCAAAATTTCAAAGTAGTGACTGTTACATAAACTCAGCTTCAACCTCTTACACCTTAAGGGCATATTCTGCCGTATAGGATATTAAGGGATGCCAATGATGAATAGAATTGAATGTCATTATTAGTCTGCCGTAACAATTACATGTCACACATAAATGAATGATACAACCTAGGCAAGCAGAGTATGCCTTGCCCCTCTATTGTTTTACCACATCTGATAGAGCATGATATCGCATATCATGCCAGTGCTTTTATTTCAACAATTGCTGAGTTGGACATACTCAATTCCCTTCCGCTTCCTCTTCCTCTTTTCCCCATCTCGCTCTTCAATTCCCTTCCTCTTTTTCCCTTTTCCTCTCTTTTCTTCATTATCAACTTTCCTTTTTTTTCCAGTGCGGTTTTCTGGGACTGGCGGCGCTTTTGAGACCCTCCATTTGATGAGATTATCAAGCTTGACATCTATTACGTCGTTACCTTCCCAACGTGGATAGATTTTTTCCTGGGATCTCTCACACATAGTAGTTACAACCACCTACAAAACAACATATGGTTACATAAATGTCAGCCAGAAGTCAGCGTAACTCTGCCAGAAGTCTAGCGATGGGAATATGTAAACTTGTGGCAGAGTCTTTTTGCAGACGCTGCCACTGTGGCTTACTCTGCCAAAACTCTACATTTTTACAAACTATGCCAAAGATATACATACCTCTTCACTCGAGAAGATCTTCTCCATATCGGGTCTGCCAACTTTTCCCTTGTATCTTAGCAGATGTGTACCTTCAAAAGCTATAGGTGTTCCCAAATTTTCTCCCACTTTGGGCACATAAGCATACGCCCAGACCTGTAGAACTTGCACGAACCCCTTCAAAACATAAGAGTCTTGCCATATCTTCTCTTTAGTTACTAACTTAACCTGCTCAACAAGATCTTTGTAAGCAACCCTCCCCCAGGGATACCCTTCGAAAGTTGCCAAATCTATCACCAACGTAGCTAGGTTAAGGGGAATTTCTGTACGCCGATCAACAGCCAACAGACCGTTAGACAGAATAGCTAGGTAACTAAGCCTAATTTTATCTTCCCTGGACCAAGATTTGCTTATATCTCCACCATGCTTCATACACAATTTCACTATGTCCTCAATACAAGGGCTAGGACGGCGTATTTTGAGAAGACCCCGAAAGCGATTCCAGGTTTAGTGATTAGCTTCAGAAGATTCCAACCCATCCAACTGCGTAATTTCATTACAGTTAAGACCTGTGATCTCTTCAAACTCGAAGAGCGAGAACCGTGCTGGCTGCCCGCGATCAAAAACCACAACTCAAATGGGCTTTCACACTCCAATTGTTTGCAAATAAGATGGTGATGCACTAATTTCGCACTCCATCCGAAACCCAACTTCTCAAACTTACAAATAACTCCTAGCTGTGACTTGCGGACATAATCCCACACTTCCTCACCCACTACACTTTCCACCAGTGAAAGATGATTGAACTTCGAACTGTAGTTTATTCTGGTATTTGGATCTGGCTCGTTTCCTTTGGAAAAAATAATGGCAGGAAAATCCATCTCGTAATCATTCATATACATGATATATTCGAAGGAGAAATATCGGAAAAATGAAGAGATCGGAGAATTATCGGAGAAATGAAGAAAATGAATAAAGAGATCGACAAAATTGAAGATACGCTCCTCTGCTCTAGGGTTGCCGAGGGGAAGTAGAAGAAGAGTCAATGTTGTATTTTCCAAGCTTTCTGGGCTTCATGGGCCTGAAACAACTGCTTTGAGGCCCGAATATATATTGTGGAAATATGTTTAAACTAATATTACCTAATTAAGACGGTACCCCCTTTTGTCGTACAGTTAAGTCAGCGCCGCCTTTTTCTTTTAGTTGAAACTCTTCAAAAACGCTGCGCTACATCGGCATATAGTCTGCGAAACCCTAAACCACTCAAAACTCTTCAAAAACTTCGATTAACATTTCTTTAGCCGTATTTACTCCAAAGTGATCTTCAATATAAGTGTTTAAAAGCTTATTTACATTGAAAACACAGAATGGAAGAAAAATCGATAACCATGGTAAATACCAAGGAAATGTTTCACATAGTGTCGTGTTGAACAAAGATACACGAAGAAACATATGATAACGATTTTTTTTGTCTGAGTTGTTCTTTTTAACATAAGTTTTACTTTGAAACCAGTAAGAAATAATGTATAAAGGTAGTGGAAGTATATACAAACATACAACAACAAAAAATCACTACAAATCCTATATCAATCTGCATTCGGTCTGCCGTTGGTGACATTCATTCAGTCTGCGATACCCTAACCACTCGGTTTTCACTTTGGAATTTTTCTTTTTAACATAAGTTGTACTTTGACAACAGTTAGAAATTAATGAAATAATGTATAAAGGAAGTGAAAGTATATACAAATATACATCAACAAAAACTCTCTACAAACGAATTCTCCGATTGCGATCTGCATATGGTCTGCCGTTGGTGATATTCAGTCAGTCTGCGAAACCCTACCCACTCGGTTTTCATACCCTATCCACTCGGTTTTCACCGAGTTTCTCGAGTTTTCTGGTTTCGGCTTATACCGGTTAATGCACTACTGGTGATTGTCTTCTGCCGTTGGTGACCTTAAGGGGTAGCGCTAGTATTTTCAAAATTATTTTAGAACATAACTAAAATTAGGGATTATTTCACAACCACGAGGACTTTAACAAGAATCAGTCACCATTCTTTTCAAGGCACCTGCGATTTTGAGGAGTGGACACAAGAAGGGTTCAAGCACTTGAAGGAGTTGGAGGATATATGGACTACTTGACCTACCCCGCGCCAACCATGCATTTCCTTGCCACGGTGAAGTTCATTGAGGATGAAGCGAATGAACATGGATATGTCTACTTCATGGTTGGGCCTAACCAATAACAACACGCTCGCATAGCGCTTCATGGATGAGGACGAGACGCCTTTGTGTTGTTTCTTCCACCCCTTCAAGATTACAACTCTGATCACTTCTAATAAAACTGTTTATGAGTTTATGTTTGTTTGTTTTTTTTGTCGAGAGTTTATGTTTTATTATGAAGAAACATAAGTGCAAAGCTAATTGGAAGGAGTCAATGTTCAGCTCTTTTTGTAATGAATTATCCTAAAGTCTGATACCAGTCTGGCTTTGGTCTACCGTTAGGTGGTTTGGTCTGCGAAACCCTAACTGTAAAAAAGCACAGCAGTGTATAAACTGTGTTTGCGTATACTCTGCTTCCAACGGCAGAGACTGAGAACGCTTTGTTTTTCTTCTGCGAGTAAAAGCAGAGATTGCGCATACTCTTTTCTATCTCTACTTGTACTCTGCGTAGTCTACATTTACTTGCGTTGCCAATGTCAACATGCAGACAGTGTGCCACCGGTCCGCGTTAACTCTGCTGGTCTTAAGGGGTAGCGCTGGTATTTCCAAAAAAGTATACTAGTTCTACAATTTTCCCTACGAGTGTACCCCGTTTGACATTAAAGTCAGAAAATGTACTATTTTGGACTATTTCTTCTTTATTTTATTTTTATGTTTGTTTAAATATCATGATCTGATTATGATCTTACTTACAATATCCATGGTATTTGATTTAATTATCATGGTAATAAGCATGATAGTTTAGAATTATTGTGTTAAACCTTAGATGATATTAATAAATACACTACTAATTGTGATGATGTGATTATATGATATATTTCTATTCTTTGATGATTGGTAGGGATTTTTGGGTTTTTATAATGAAATTTTTTTTACCCGAAATCTGTACGGATATTTCTGTTATAAAATTATTAGAATTTCATCTCAGTTTTGCACGAACCTGATTTTCACACAGATTTTGCAAAGTATAATTTTACCATGAAATTATTAGAATTTTGCTCTGAGTTTGCATTGTTTAATGCTGCTTGTTTGTTCTCATGTAAAGACTGATATTACACATAGTAATTGTAATGCGGATTTTGCACATAACAGTTACATCATCATGCTTTGTTCTCATGATCATGATAGTTTCACATATTTGTCATCTGCTTTTTTTGGTGAACTGATTGATTGAGAATCTAGTTTAATGGCATGATAGAAAACTAGTGAATTGTGATGATGTTAATAAGATTATTAATTAGTCTCGATTTAATGAGATGATCATAATAATATCTTTGTTCATCGTGAGATTCAATTCGAGATAGATGAACTTGAAGTTTCATCATCTCGAGGGGGAGAATTAGAGAATCTTACTTAGAGAATAAGTGACACATCCAGAAGATTATGTTCACTGCTTGATAAAAGATCAACTAGTTCTTCGGAGCAATTCTAAAAAAAAGGTGTGATCCCAGAATATGATATTACCTAGAACTAGTCATGATTGGTTATATCTACGACTACAAGACTTGAAGTCTGTAAGTGAATATAGCTCAACTATGTTAAGAATTACTTGCAAATTGATATTTTGTTGAGAGAATATCTCTAATGCAGAGATGGTAAAGCAGGCATACTTAAACTTTCAAGCAAGTAATGTTGTCCAGTACACACAATGTCGTGAACGAGAATTTAAAAAGTGTTATGAACTTATATATCATGTTTTCTTAAGTCTGAGGAAAAATAATGAGCTATTGATGACAAATCATGACTCATGTCTAACTAGTTTTGATTAATTCCCTGAAGTGAATATGATATCTTACATATAAAAGAAAAGGACCAGATAGATAAATTTTGCCGAGGAAGTGGCTACTAAAGTGATCGCCTCGGTCTCTGTTCTTCAACAACTCCCATCATTAGCTTTGAATTTTCCTGGTACGCTCGATTTCTAAGCTCTTGATTTTTCGTACCATGTCTATATGTTTTTAGTTAAATTAATCTCTAAGATTTCTGTACTAGATTATAGAATTTCTATTATTATTCCGTTTATTGCTTTATCGACACATGCTTCATTACCAAAATTCATGATTGATTATCATGGACTAAAGAAAGTAATTTTTGATTATGATATCCCCTGAAGGGAGTAAGTGATTAGCAATGAAAAGTACACCAGAAGTTTACTAAGAATTTAAATGTTTGGCTTAACCGAATTGGTCATCCTGGTTTAATGATGATGCGAAAATGAAAGAAAAATTATGTGGACATTCAGTGAAGAACCAGAAGATTCTTTATATGTTGCTTGCACAAAAAACAATATGATAATATTGCTTCACCAATCAAATTAATTTGGAATCTATCAGTTTTCTGGTAAATATACAAAGAGATATTTATGGGTTGATCACCCACTATGTGGAAAATTTTAGTTACCTTATGGTTCTAATAGACGCATCGAGTTGATGGATTCATTGAATCGATGGACGAATAAAGTCGATGAATGCGTCGACTAGATTGCCACATCTATCCTTGTTATAAACCCGCAACCTGGAGTTTGCGAGGTTACTTTCTTAATTGATTAAATTACCAGAGTATTCCAGATTTTTATTTAAAGAAAATTTGATTTGATAGTGTTGGTGAATTCACATCCCAAGTCTTTGATGATTATTGCATATCCATTGGGACAAGTGTTGAACATACACAAAATGGTTTAGCAGTATGAAGTTGCATCATGCCAACGAGAGTAATCACCAGTTCTCCCCATCATTATTGGTTTAGGGTTAGAAACCAAATAGTTCCCATCTGGAAAATCTTTGAATATAAAAAATACTCCACCACAATGCTCTAAGATGGGACCTCGAAGAAGGATAAGAAGATATGTTGGATATGATTGATAACTAAGTATCTAGAGCCATCCAAGAAGGATTTATTTAAGGCTCGATTTGCAGACTCTAATTTTAATGAGACCGTTTTTCCAACATTAGGGGAAGAAATTAAATAGCTGGAAAATGAGATAAGTAGGGATGAATTATCAATGATCCTCGGACTAAAGAATGTATATTAGAAGTCCAAAAGATAATTTAGCGTATTAATTGCCAGACGCATTTGTTGACCCAAATAGAATGATGAAGTCACCTATACCAGCTGCATATGGTCCAATAAGAATTGATGTCCCAGAAGGACAATATCAAACTGCTATTGAGTCTAAAGATCGCATGAAGCGTGATAGACCTATTTGATTCCAAATATAAGAATCCTCGGAAAAGAAAAAGAGTAGAAATTGAGAATGACCAGATCGAGGAAAGAAAGATTCTTGAACGGTCTCCAATAGAGAACGAAGGATCTCCAGAAGATACTCAATGCTCTCCAGAAGAGACCTTATACATGAAAAAGAAAGAAATTCAGGCACCTGACAATGAAAAGATCTAGCTAGTTATGTCATGTCTGAAATAAGATGGAACTGAAAAGCAAATCGACGTCGTAATATTTTTGCATGCTATGAGCAGTTGATATTATGGATAAAAAGAGAGGATCATGAAAGAAAGTCTATTGAAAAGTGTACACAAAATAATGATTGGCCAAAATGGAAAAGAAGAAATAAACGTATAATTATAATCTCTTGTATAGAAGTATTTGAACCAGTAGTCCATGCACCTGAAGTGTAAAATCAGTGGAAGATAAATGAGTCTTTGTGTGAAAGAATAGTGATAATAGTGAAATTATGAGACATTTGGTTGAACAAGGATTATCATAAAGACAAAAAATGTATTATGAAGAGAAATATTCTCTTGTGGTGGATGCAATTACTTTAAGATATCTTATAAGTCTGGCTATTATGAAACACTGGATAATGACATTTACATGTAATCCTTTAAGGATATAAATATGAAGGATATAATCCCAGAAGGATTAATGATATCAGAATTATGTTTCCGGGAACTCTACTCAATCGAATGAAAAGAAAATATGTAGCATGGGGTGTAATCATGTAAATATGTACCCATGTAGATTTATCAAAGATATTGATCGAAAGGATTATTAGTTGAACATTATTGAAACTCCGGCAGAGTAATCAAAATTAGTACGATGACATATACGAAAAAGGACCATTGTATAATGATATTTATATGAAAGTCCCAGAAGGATATAAACTACCATAAGCAAACTCATTTCTCACAAATTTCGGGCATCACCAGATTTATCGATTTCTGTGAAGAATGAGATTCGTACGAATTTCTGGCAGAATCCGTTTCGTGCGAATCTCAGACAAAACCAGTTCGTGCGAATTTCGGGAAGAATTTTTTCGTGCGAATTTCGGGCAGTATTCTTTTCGTGCGAATTTCGTGAAACCTGAATATTACTGCATTAAAGTACTTAATAAAGAGAAGGCTATAAGAATGATTTTATTAGTCCATGCATATTTATAAGGAGATTTGGGAAATGATTTGATGATTTGAACATCATTGGAACTCCTGAAGAGATTTTGTATACAATAAAATATTTGAAGAAAGAATCCAAGATGAAAAATCTTGGAAAGATAAATTCTGCTTGGAATTACAAATTGGGCATCTAGCGAAAAAAATGAGATATGAAGAGATCCTTGGAGGATTCTAAATTAAAAGGCTCACATATTGTTGGTCCAGAAGTACCATACTTAAATTGATGTTTGGGAAATTCACCGATCTCTTTCATGATTGAAAGATGAGCTTTGATATGACAAGAAAGAAAACCCAAAATAGTAACTTTTATATAAGAGCATGAATAACTCGCATGTACAAGATGAATATTTATAAGATTGTATGTAAAAGAAAATTTTGACCTAAAGCCCAAATAGACCAATAAATGATCTTTTATGTGAAAGGGATGTTATGGACGAGAAGTTCAATGATCTTAGAGAATATACAGCAATCATACGAGTTTGTTCATTAAGGCTACGCTTATATTATTTCTAAAAAGATAGTATGTATGATCGAAATTCATCTCCTGAAGAAGATTTTTCCGAGGGTGAGAAATATAATGATGTGCGTGGATGTACTATTTTCCCTTATCATAGTTTTTATCCCATAGGATTTTTGTATGACAATATTTTTAATGAGACATCAAAGAACATACAAATGACAGACACTTAAAAAGGAATGTTATAATGATATATCAAGGTCTATCAATCTCCCAAATGAATGACAATGTCATACATTAATGATATCGAGAGAAACAAAGAGAATGATCAAGATGAATCATCTAAAAGACACATGAGCTGCAGAAGAATGGCGATGTACATGCTCTGCAGATTCGTTCAAGCGAAACTTTGGCGGACTTATTTTGCCAAGACACTTCCAACTACTACTTTCAAGAAACAAGTTCACATCGTCACAAAAATCTCAAGTTATGCACTCATCAGGGGGAGTAAATGCGCGCTGCACTCTTTTTTCCTTAACCATAGTTTTTCCCACTGGGTTTTCCTAGTAAGATTTTTAATGAGGCAACATCTTATGCGCATTAGGAAATACGTTTACTATAATGACATCCAAGGGGGAGTGTTATGAACCCATTAGATGGATGTCCATTATAGGCCCATCTTAGACTCATGTTCTAGAATGTTCAAAACTTACTTGTTCCTCAAGTTCTACTTGTTTTCCAAGTATTGTATTCCTATATACTCTCTATTCTTAATGGAATAACACACAATTCTCTTTCAATCTCTCTTATTCATAACAAATATATCATTTTTGAATACTATTTTGGTTTATTTCTTTATATTATTCCATTTTTAAAAAATAAAATTTCGATGTGGAAGCCCATTTGGTTCAGTGATCGATCAAATATTAATTATTATTTCTACACCAGATTTCCGGTTCGAATCCTAGAAAATGTGAATTATTGCAGATTAATGGAGTAAACTTATTGGAGATTTGTTCGCCGTGGTGCAACATTGTCATGTAGAGCCATTCATGGTGAGGTAGAGCTATTCATGGTCCCGTGTGCCAAGGATAAAGTTGTCTACTGTGTACGTGAGACAGCAAGAATCATCTTCGTGAATCATTATGATGCGGATAGAACTATACGTTGTGGAAAATTGTTTGTGGTATTTTCAAATGTTGCAGCAGATTAGATTCGTTCATCGTAAATGTAAGATCATCATTTGTAATATATTAAAAATAATATCTTCTGATGATGATGTAGCAAAAAGCCAAAAAAAATCTGATAAAGATATGCATGGTGAAATTTAGAAAATAATAATGAATATAAAGATATGTTGTTGACTATATTTGTGTAATTTAAACTTTTAAATAATTTAGGCAAACAATAAGGTTTGCAAAGATTTTCTAATAGCATAAAATGTAAACACAATTAAACTAAAGATTTTTCTTGAGGTTGTTTTCATAAATTCAACTTTACCGAATTGGAAACCAATCAACGAGGTTTAAATGTGTGGTTGGAAAAAAAAAAAAAGTTTATTTAAATTTAAACTTATATAAAAAAGTTTATTTAAATTTAAACTTATCAGCTAATATAGATTGTGGAATTCATAACAATAAATGCTTTTTGGTGGGTCTGGGTACGCCGGACGCACCAAACAAACACACCATTATTCAAAGCCGGAAGCCTAAGAAAAAGCTTATTTTTCATCGCAAGAGATCTTTTGATTTTGATCTTAAAAAAAGGTAAAATTTTTGGAGTAATCCTGTAGATCCATTTAGATCATAATTTTTTGTATAGCAAATTTTGAGAAAAAAATTAAAAAAAAAAAACAAAAAATCCTGTAGGTAGAAGAAGCTTGAGCAGAGACTGAGACACGCTTCTTCTCCGCCATGGATGTAGCTTGAAAAAGGTGACTGATTCAGTCAAGAAAACAAAAACCCATTTCTTCGATTAACCCTTTTTGCTCTTACCATCTCCGGCGACTTCTCGTTGTAACCATGAGTTCTCACATTCCTCTTGATCCGTCATTGAATCCATCAATGACTCCTATGCTGATCCCGAAGCTCGAACCAACCATTGAATCTGCTCAACGGTTGCCTATTCAAGCTCGAGCTGACCCACAACCTCCGATTTCATCTTCTACCTCCAATTTCAACACCACGATTTTAACCTCCGGTTTCCAGAATACTCCGTCCTCAGCTTCCGTCGAACCCAACTTAGACTCGGAGTTTAACACCGTCGCGGAGACTTTCCGTTCCGCGTTCGCTCAACGGCTCAAGCGGCACGAGGACGTCACGGTGCTCGATTCACAAACCGGCGCAATCGTACCGGTGGAGGAGGAAAAGGATCCGGTTCCTTACTCATGTAACGACGCTTCACCGTCCGTCGTTACGCGAAGGCCGAAGCCGCAGCAGCGTTCGTCGGAGCTAGTGAGGATCACTGATGTTGGGCCTGAAGGAGAGAGGCACTTCCGAGAAGATTTGAGGAAGACTAGGATGATTTACGATTCTCTAAGGATCTTCTTGATAATGGAAGATAGGCTTCAAGGGATCGGGGGAAGGAGAGGTAGGCCAGATAGTAGAGCTGCTTCCATGATGAAAGATTGTTTCTTGTGGCTGCATCGTGACAAACGTATCGTTGGTTCGATTCCCGGAGTGCAAGTTGGTGACATTTTCTTCTTTAGGCTTGAGTTGTGTGTTGTGGGTTTACATGGGCAAACACAAGCTGGGATTGATTTTCTTACAGGGAGTCTTAGCTCTAATGGTGAGCCAATTGCTACTAGTGTAATTGTTTCAGGTGGGTATGAAGATGATGACGATCAAGGAGATGTGATTATATATACAGGTCATGGTGGGCAAGATAAGCTTGGTAGGCAAGCTGAACATCAGAAGTTAGAAGGTGGGAATCTTGGTATGGAACGGAGTATGTATTACGGGATTGAAGTGAGAGTGATTAGAGGGTTTAAGTATGAGAATTCGGTTTCAAGCAAAGTTTATGTTTATGATGGGCTGTTTAGGATTGTTGATTCCTGGTTTGATGTTGGGAAATCTGGTTTCGGTGTGTTTAAATTTAGGCTGGAGAGAATCGAAGGGCAGGCTGAGATGGGTAGTTCGGTTTTGAAGCTTGCTAAGACTCTTAAAACCAACCCATTGTCTGTCAGACCAAGTGGTTACATCAGCTTCGATATCTCAAATAGGAAGGAGAATGTTCCTGTCTATTTATATAACGACATAGACAACGATAAAGAACCTTTGTATTATGAGTACCTTGCCAGGGCTTCGTTTCCGCCTTGCTTATTTATTCAACAGAGTAATAATGCAAGTGGATGCAACTGTACCTCAGGTTGTAGTAGTGGCTGCCTTTGTGCAAGTAAGAATGGAGGTGAGTTTGCTTATGATTACAATGGGAATCTTATAAGACAGAGACCGTTGATATTTGAGTGTGGACCGGCGTGTCAGTGCCCTCCAAATTGTCGAAACCGTGTTACTCAAAAGGGTTTGAGGAATAGTCTAGAAGTGTTTAGGTCAGTGGAAACGGGTTGGGGAGTTCGGTCTTTGGATATATTACATGCTGGTGCTTTTATTTGCGAGTATGCTGGGGTTGCTTTGACAAGGGAACAAGCCAACATTCTGACCATGAATGGTGATACAATGGTATATCCTGCTCGGTTTTCGTCTGCTAGATGGGAAGCTTGGGGAGATTTGTCTGAGGTCCTTGCTGATTACGAGCGACCTTCGTATCCTCAGATCCCTCCTGTTGATTTTGCAATGGATGTGTCGAAGATGAGGAATGTTGCTTGTTACATAAGCCACAGTACTGATCCAAATGTCATTGTCCAGTTAGTACTGCATGATCACAACAATCTGATGTTCCCTCGGGTCATGCTTTTCGCTGCTGAGAACATCCCTCCCATGACTGAGCTCAGCCTTGATTATGGAGTAGCTGATGAATGGAGCGGCAAGCTTGCCATTTGTAATTAAAATTGTCCTTCTGAAATAGGCAACAGCCACAGCTCGAGGAAGCTACATTTTTCCAGGTAAAACTAAAGTTAATGGTTATACTAGTTAACCTTGTGAAATAGGCAACAGCCACAGTCTCACAAACGAAGCCTGTAGTGTTATACTAGTTAACCTTGTGAAAAAAGAAACACCAGCAAGAAATGGTTCCAAATGGGTCTTGCATGTTTAAACAAAAGCATAGGTTTGCATTCTTGGATAGAAGAAAGATCATAGCTTGAGACATGTTGCAGGTTGTATTGTGCTATAAAATGGTGCAACTTGGTGTCGGATTTCATTTTAAACTTGGTGTGCGCTGAATGTGATAAGGGTTTTGTTTGAGAGAGTTATATTGTGAGTTTTCTTCTGTTTTGGTGCCTATGAATGGAGCTGGTGATGGCTCATGCACTGAGAAAACCAAAGATGTGCTTCGATGTTAAGGAGTCATATTTTGTTCATCTGAAATTTGATATGCATTAGTTTCTTGCAGATTGTAATCAAGTCGAAGTTGCGGTTGAATCTTTTGCTCTTATTTTGGTTGGTGACATGAAGACAGAAGGAAAGCAATTGTGCAGAACTTAGGTTTGACAGACCCCACTCCTCCCAAGTGTAGACCTTATTAATTGCTTAGTAGTGTTTGACTTTTGGGTATCTTTGCACGTTTGGGAGTCTCTTAAGGATTTTTTGGGGTAATAGTATACAAAACTCTAAAGATGTTTGTCTGTCTGTACCGTTTTGCTCTTGTTTTGTCCCTTATTTATCAACTAAAACAAATGGTGAGTTAGTAGTGTTGGAACTTGTTTCTGATAAAGTGGTTTTTGACCATTTTCCGATGGGTTTTCCGACAAAGACGTTTGTCGAAATGACCGGATTTTGAGCACGATGGAATCGTTGCTGTGAGCACTATAATGTAGTGTATTTTTTTTCAAAAACGAAATTTTTTTGAATGAAAAATATTGGTCCAAATTCGATGCCTTGGAAAACTTGATAATTGGCTAAGTGTAAAAACTAGCAAATATCCCATATTGGATATAGGTGAAATCTTCTTGTATATATATGAAGAAGTCATAATAAAGTTCAAAATTTTGTAAACTACACTATGGTATGGTGTAGCAGAGAGAAGATATACTTAACCAAATGCGTGTGCGGGCCGAACTGAGTCGAACCAAACCAAATTTGGAATCGGACTCAAGAATTGGATTGGGTTTGAAGTTTGGTAAGTGGGTTGTAGGCCCAATACCCTATTAATTTTCTATGTCAAATTCAAATTAAATTAGTGATCGATTATTTTAAGTAAAAATGACTTAAAAAACTTATACTTTTTAAAAGTGTTTATTTAATACCTAAACCTTTTTCAGAAATCATTTTATTCCTCTTAAAACATAAAGCTCCACAAATAAATACTAATTTTTTTTAAAAGTGTTCGTTTAATACCCATATTTTTCAGAAATCTTTTTATTTCTCTAAAACAGAAAACTCCACAAATAAATACCAAACTTTTTTTTTGTCAACTTATGAATTTCAATTAAACAAAAAAATTTGGTTAACAAACAGGTGAAACAGAGTTTACATACATAAACTCTAAAAAGCGAGAAGTAGTGTTGCGCGCTAAACATCTGCCTTACCATTAAGACCGCATAGAATGTAAGAGATTGAGAAAAACGGAAATATGCTTTTACCCCTGAAACACTGTGAGTAACGTGGATAAACCATCTCTTTGTCAGCTCCTCAAATCTACTTTTGAAGAATATCGTATGGATTTTTAGGTGGAAATATATTGATTTTATGGATGACAAAAAGCAATAATGATATAAACACGAGACGAGCTTCAGAGGATATGCTAGACCTAGAGAGTTGGAGAAAGTTAATGAACAATTGCGTTTGAATATCTTTGAGTATGAAGCATTGAATAAACGACTAAGGAAATGTAAACCTAAGCACTCTATTTATCGCAATTTGTTATTTGTCTTCATTGGAATGCGTATTCTCATTCCAGTTCTCATAAGTTTGATAAGTTAATAAGCATTGTTCATATGGAGGATTCGATCACCCTCGCAGTGAACACTATTTTTCTCCATTACACACATCTGTTAGTGATACATAGGTTTTTTTTTTATTCCCAAAATCAAAATGAGACAAGAACAAAACGATATTTATCTCTTCCGATTTATCACTCAAATGCTTGATTATAAGTCATCATGGTTTATGGTAGATTCAGTTAAGTGAAATAGATCAGTTTTATTCAATTTCTTCAATTGCATATGCAACGTCATCTTCCGTTAACGGATTAAAAATGATGTTTTTACAATTTGACGGAAATAACATTTGAGGTCCAAAACGAATATTTTTTTTAAAATTTGGTATTTATTTGTGGAGTTTTATGTTTTTAGAGGAATAAAATGATTTATGAAAATTTTTAGGTATTAAATGAACACTTTTTAAAAGTAAAAGTTTTTAAGTCATTTTTCCTTATTTTAATAATTATAAAATCACAAATATTTTTCCATTTGAACTAAGAAACAGACGTAATGAACGTTTCTTGGGGCTGAGCTTGAGAAAAGCTTATAAAATCAAGATTTTTGCACTTCTCCAAATGCAAAAATCTCCTTCCTTTTGAACTAAAAAACAGACGTAATGAACGTTTATTATGTGTTTCCGGTTTCAATCTCCATTCATTTATTATGCTTTCGGTATTGTTGTATTTCATTATATGTTTTTCATAGTTATCTTTACAAATATCCAGATTATGCCCCTTGTGTCAATTCGAGTTCTACAATGAGCACATCTCTCTCTTTCTAAATTAATTGGTAATGGATTAAGTTATTGAACAATAGAGGGGATTAGGACTGGACAAAATATCTGTTATATTTGCTTCAATCTGTTATATTTGCTTCAATCTATTATTTATTTCGATTCGATTCGATTCGAAAATTATGAATAACTATCATTATATAGAACAAAGCAAATACTAAAAATCAACAACCGTTAAAAAGGAAATAAAGGATAAATACTAAAATTTTTAAAAGAATGCTCATGTATATATAAATGTATGTATAGAAAAATTAATATATATATATATATATATATATATATATATATATATCTTATTATATAAAGGAGAATGCACTCAAAATTATAACTCATTAGATCGTGATATGTGTCATTTTAATTGAGATGATGACACGTGTTAATATACTAACGTATAAAGTTAATTTTAATTTAAATAATATTTCCTTTTTATCTAAAAGTTAAAAGAAAAATACATCATCGCAAAAAAAAAAAATGTCCTAACGTAATAAAAAAAAGTCAATGTCCTTCTGTAAAAAAAATTGCCATTAAAAAAAGAGAAATTTTGTAAACAAAATGTCACTCGGTAAAAGGAAAATTTGTAAAAAATGTCATTAAAAAATGGTAAAAGAGAAAATTTGTAAAAAAAAAAAAAGGAAAAATGTCATAACTAATCGAGAAAGAAAGGAAAAAAAAATACATAATTGGAAAAATTTGTAAAAAAAATGTCATTAAATAAATGTATATGGAAAAATTTGTAAAAAATATTATTAAAAAAAAAGTAAAAGAGAAAATTTGTAAAAAAAAAATATCATTAAAAAAGAAAATTTGTTTCATGTCAATACTTTAAAAAAAAAAAAAAGGAAAAATGTCATAACTAATCGAGAAAGAAAAGAAAAAAAAAACATCATTCAAGCAAATCATGAATTCGAGAGTTCCACAAATCGATCAAATCTATTTTACTTTATATTTTGCCCAACGTGAGTGTGACACGTAGGCAAAATCATAACTCACCAGATCGTGACATGTGTTAATTTTAATTGAGATTGTGACACATATAAATATATTAATATAAAAATATAATACATCATCGCAAAAAAAAAACGTCCTAACGTAATAAAAAAAAGTCAATGTCCTTCTGTAAAAAAAATTGTCATTAAGAAAAAGGTAAATTTGTAAACAAAATGTCACTAAAAAGATAAAAGGAAAATTTGTAAAAAAATGTCATTAAAAAAATATCATTAAAAAAGAGAAAAAATTTGTTTCATGTCAATACGTTTAAAACAAAAAAAGGAAAAATGTCATAACTAATCGAGAAAGAAAGGAAAAAAAATACATCATTGGAAAAATTTGTAAAAAAAAATATCATTAAATAAAGGTAAATGGGAAAATATGTAAAAAATGTTATTAAAAAAAGATAAAAGGGAAAATTTGTAAAAAAAAAATATCATTAAAAAAGGAAAATTTGTTTCATGTCAATACGTTTAAAAAAAAAAAATGTCATAACTAATCGAGAAAGAAAAGAAAAAAAATACATCATTCAAGCAAATCATGAATTCGAGAGTTCCACAAATCGATCAAAGCTATTTTACTTTAAATTTTGCCCAATGTGAGTGTGACACATAGGCAAAATCATAACTCACCAGATCGTGACATGTGTTAATTTTAATTGAGATTGTGACATGTGTCAATATATTAATATAAAAATATAAATTTTCTTTCTCGACATTATTTATTTCTTAAATCAAAGTGTAGTGTAACTAAAAAGAAATAATAGTCTATAAAGAAATAAGACATGTTATTAAAAAAAATTAAAAGGAAATAGTAAATCAAAAAGACTAAAAAAAGAAAAATAAGACAAATTATTTATAATTGTAGTGTAACTAAAATGAAATAATAGTCAAAAAAAGAAAATAAGACATATTATTAAAAAATTAAAAGGGAATACTAAATAAAAAACCTAAAAAAGGAAAATAAGACAAATTATTTCCAATTTCTAAAATTATTAGTGCAGCATATAAAAAATTGACATTATGAGATTACGACATGTTTTGTTAATACTTTTAAATTTATTTACTAATATATTTTGTTAATTTTCTTAACACTAATATATTATGGTTTCATAAATTTGATAGAATGTATTATGCATATATTATTTTGATATGAATATTTTGGGTATTATTGATTGACAAAGAATGCATGGAGTAAAAATATGGTTTCAATATTATGGATGAAATACATGAGTTGTATTGCGAGATGAAATACGTGGAGTTGAAATTCAGTTTGAAACAAAGTTACTAATCAATATCTAAAATAAGTGTGCGAGTGACAATCAAATAAATATTTACATCAAGAAGATTTAACATATATTTTTTACATTTTCATAAATTTTATCTTTATTAAATTTAATCGATTACCGACACGTTTTACTTTGTTTTTTTATCATTTATAAATAAGTTATAATTAAAACCCTGCGTATTACGTGGGTCCTAATCTAGTATATATAATACCGAAACAAACGTATTCAAGAGATTCTAATTATGTTCATCAAATTAAATATATTTTTCTATGAATATTGCAAATTTTATTGAATTTCGATATTTTATATATTTTTAATTATTTTAAAAATTTTAAGGAGTGAAATGGATTATGCGGCAGAATATCCCGATTTAAACGGACGTTCGCCCAGTGGATATTTGATCAGTTGCAGAACGGATACAGATAAAAAAAGTGTCAAACCGAACCAAATGAAGTAGATCATAGTGTGGGGGTGGTTTTACACTGTCCATTAGAACCTAGTCCTGTCTCCATGTAATGATGGCAAAATAGGCCTGTCATTGAGAGACGACTGACAGGTTAAGCACTGACAGGTTAAGCACGTATCTCACCTGCCATCACCGGAAACAAGGGCTAACCACTACGAAGGGAATATGAGAGTTGTGACCCAACAAGAGGAGCATGGATCAGAACAGGGCCAAGTTACGAAAACATTCTCCTATAAATATCGTGCAGAGGCGGAAGGAGAAGGGGATTCAGATTGAAATGCCAAATGGAGAGGGGGAGAGAGGGAGGGAGAGAGAGAGAGAGAGAGAGAGAGAGAGAGAGAGAGAGAGAGAGAGAGAGAGAGAGAGAGAGAGAGAGAGAGAGAGAGAGAGAGAGAGAGAGAGAGAGAGAGAGAGAGAGAGAGAGAGAGAGAGAGAGAGAGAGAGAAGGAAAAGGCATAATGGTAAAAGAGATCCTCTAGTGGGATGCTTTCCCTTATAACCGCTACCGGGAGAGAGTTCCAGCCTCCTATCCCTATGAGCTACCTTTCATTTGTCTTACCTTGATCATCAAAGTCCATGGCGGTGGCAGGCTTTGCTAAAAGGAAATCCCGAGGAATTAGAAAATCTTCCTTATCTCTGTAGACATTAACTTAGCCGACTTAAACTTGTATATATACTCATGTAAACCCTCTGAAAAGGGGATCCGGGATTTAACCTAGCAAAACTCTGTACTTATGCTCTCATACAAAAAGCTTTCTAAGCAGCTTAATAAAAGACGATCTTTGGATCTCTATTTGTGTTTTTAGTTGTTTTTGCTCAGAAATTTCATCACTCTTAACAAATCTTCTACAAATTCAATTAGTGTTGATTCACACTCCCACAATTTGGCGCTAGAAGGAGGGGCAAAATTTTCTTACTCAAAAGAACCACCGCAAAACCGATCCGAAGAACGATGACCAACGACGGAGAGCAAGACGCTACCGAGGTGAGGAACACCGGCATGGAGGATCAGACGAATCAATCCAGGAATGCTGGGGAGACTTCAACAACACTCACGGAGATGAAGATCATGCTAGAGATGCTGCTCGAGAAGGCGGAGGAGCAAGAAAAACTCAACAACACGATGACAGGCGAGCTGAAGGCTCTGGCAACGGCGAGTCGAACCCGTGGGATAGGATCAGGTCTGGATCCAACAAGACGAGTCGGGAGGCACCTCAACCCAACGGCCCTAGATTTCTTAACCCCGCTCAACCAGCCAAGAACCCTTGGAAGATTGTCTCCACTCCATCAAAGCTCAGCAAACCTAGCTTCCGAAATGCAAGGAGAAAGCGACACACCGATCGAAGAGGAGCCCACCCCAATCATCAATCTGGAGGAGGAGAATCGAATGGAGCAAAACATGGAGAGCCGTGATAGTCCCGAACCCCTAGTAGCTGGCCAGACCCAAACTGAAAGATGCGAGGCCATCCCGGAAGGAGATCAAGAGCTAACCGAGGAGGAGGAGAATATACTCTGGGCCGAGCAAGCACGGGTCAACGAAGAGCGCAGAGCAGGAGTCCGAGCCCAGAAAGAAGAGATGGCTATGATGCAAGCAGATATGGACCGAGCAGCTGCTGACATAAAAGCCGTCCGATCCATGATGCACAAAGCGACTAGCAAGGTGCCAGAGATAGATCGTATACTGGAGAAAGCACAGAACACCCCATTCACGGCACGAATTACCAACACGAGAATTCTCGATCCTGGAAAGATGAGAGTTCCGATCTACGAAGGAAAAACCGATCCAAAAGAGCATCTAACGGCTTTTGCTATAGCCAGGGGACGCTCTAATTTCAAAGAAAACGAAAGAGAAGCCGAACAGTGCCTTATCTTCGTGGAACATCTCAAAGGACCGGTGCTCCACTGGTTTTCCAGGCTCGAACGGAACTCCATCAACAACTACAACCAACTGTCTGCGACATTTCTTGAAACATTATTCCATATTCATGGACCCTGGAACATCTGATGCCGATATGTGGACCTTAGCTCAGGGGGAGAATGAAACACTCCGGAATTTCATCGGAAGGTTCAAAACTGTTATGTCCAAAGTGGAAGGCCTGAGTGACAAAGCGGCCTTACTAGCCTTGAAGCGAGCGCTTTGGTTCAACTCCGACTTTCGTAAAGAAATAGCGTTGAATGCCCCCATGACGATGCATGACGCTATGCATCGAGCTGCATAATTCATCACCGAAGAAGAAGAGATGAAAATCCTAACCGAGAAGTACGGGAATGCCAAGACAGCAAACCACTCCCCCAAATTTCAACCCCTTCCAACGCTAGGAAGAACAATCAAGGTTCGTTATATCCAGCACGAGGGAGGTTTTCGAGGAGCTCATAACTATCAAATTGACGCTCCTGGATTCGGTCGAGGAAGAGGCCGAGACCGTGGAAGAAGTTCATGGAGCACATGGACCAAAAGCGATAGTTCCTACGATGAAACGACTTACTGCGAACACCTCCACATCTATGGGCATTCCACTCCAAACTACCGAATCCTAGGCTTGAAGCTTGCAAAAAAATTATTAGCCGGCGAACTTGGAGGAAACATCAGCCTTAAGGATTTCGAGATGGATGTGAATGCACATAGACCCGACCTAATAAAAGAAGATCACACCAAGCGCGATAGAAGGGATGACGAAGCACCGCCCTCCGGATCAAGAAGAAGGATAAGCATGATAATGGGAGGATCTCACTATTGTTCGGATACCGTATCATCAATCAAAGCATTCCAGCGAAGGGCAGACGTCAGCATCAATTGGTCTAAACCATCAAAGTTTCCAAACAACGTGATATCATTCGAGGAAAGGGAGATGATCAGAATCGATAGACCCCATGATGACCCTCTCGTGATCGAGTTAATTATCAACGACTGCGATGTAGCATGCGTATTGGTAGACACCGGGAGCACTGTGGACGTAATCTTCCTCGAGACTCTCAGAAGAATGAATGTAGACCTGTCCGAAGTGATATCTACCCCCAAACCATTGACTGGATTCTCTGGAGAAACCACCATGACTACTGGGACAATCAAACTGCCTGTCCAAGCTGGCGAGGTGACAAAAATTGTCGAATTCTCTGTAGCTGATCACCCAAGGATCTACAACGTCATCATGGGGACCCCCTGGTTGAATTCCATGCGCGCTGCCGTTTCAACCTACCATCTCTGCCTCAAGTTCCCTACACCAAACGGAGTGAAAACGATTCGAGGAAACCAAAAAGAGTCTCGTGCCTGCTTCCTCGCCGCACACAAGCTCAGAAACCCGGTGACCGATCCGACGGCAAGTTGAAAGCGCAAGAAGATAAAAAACAACAAAGAATCGGTGAAAGAGCTTTCCAAACTGTTATAGCAGTTACAGATTGCGGAGGATCGCGAAGAAGAAGTGTCTAAACCAACTTGCGACCCCGTCATATCAGTTTGCATCGACAATAAACATCCAGAGCGATGCATCGAAATTGGAGCAATGTTAGACGAAAAGATTAGAGAAGAACTCATTGCATTTTTGAGGAAAAATATCAACATTTTTGCATGGGAAGCATAAGACATGCCTGGCATCGATATCAGCATAACGAGCCACAAACTGAACATTGACCCAACGTTCAAACCGGTAAAGCAGAAAAGGAGAAAGCTTGGGTCAGACAGAGCTAAAGCAGTGAATGACGAGATGGAAAGACTCATGCGTGTCGGATCGATAACTGAGGTGAAGTACCCGGATTGGCTAGCTAACCCAGTGGTGGTCAAGAAGAAGAATGTAAAATGGCGCATATGTGTGGACTTCACTGATTTGTATAAAGCTTGTCCAAAAGACAGCTTCCCCCTTTCGCATATCGATCCCCTAGTCGAAGCAACGGCAGGGAATGCACTACTGTCCTTCATGGATGCCTTCTCAGGTTACAACCAGATCTTGATGAACCCTGATGATCGCGAGAAGACCGCTTTCATAACGGATCGTGTAATATATTGCTACAAGGTGATGCCATTCGGTCTGAAAAATGCCGGAGCAACGTACCAGCGACTGGTGAACAAGATGTTCGCCGATCAACTCGGAAAAACAATGGAGGTTTATATAGACGATATGCTGGTGAAATCATTAAGAGAGAAGGATCACGTCACTCATCTCAAGGAATGCTTCTCACAACTGAACTTTCACAACATGAAGTTAAACCCGACCAAGTGCAGATTCGCAGTCACCTCGGGAGAATTCCTCAGGCACCTAGTAACTCACCGCAGGATTGAGGCTAACCCTAAGAAAATCGATGCGCTCATCCATATGACTTCACCAAAGACAAAAAGATAAGTGCAAAGACTTACCGGGAGGGTAGCTGCACTTAATAGATTCATCTCACGGTCCACCGACAAATGCTTGCCTTTCTACGATACGTTGCGAGGGAACAAGAAGTTCGAGTGGACGAAAAAATGCGAGGAGGCTTTTCAACAACTAAAGACTTACCTGCCTACCCCTCCAGTCCTCACAAAACCAGAAGCTGGGGAGCCGCTTTTTCTGTACACCGCGGTTTCCGCCACAGCAGTAAGCGGCATACTGATCCGGGACGAACGTGAAGAACAGAAGCCGATCTTTTATGTTAGCAAAACCCTTACAAATGCCGAGACAAGGTACTCACAAATGGAAAAATTGGCACTATCCATCGTCATGTCTGCAAGAAAGCTAAGGCCGTACTTCCAGTCTCACTCGATCGTCGTCCTAAGTACCTTCCCGATTAGGTCTGTTCTGCACAGCTCAAGTCAGTCAGGAAGGCTAGCAAACTGGGCAATAGAACCGAGTGAATATGACATTGAGTATCGCGGACGCACATGCGCAAAATCCCAAGTCTTGGCTGATTTCCTTATCGAACTACCTGAAGAAAGCATTGACAACAACATATAGAGCCAGCCCTGGAAACTCCATGTTGACGGCTCATCCTCCAAAAATGGCTCGCGAGTAGGAATACGACTAACCTCTCCAACCGGCGAACTGCTGGAACAGTCATTTCGCCTTGGCTTCCACGCGTCCAACAATGAAGCAGAGTACGAAGTCCTGATCGACGGGATGAAACTTGCTGGTGGCCTAAAGATCGAGTAGTTTCACGCATTTTGCGATTCCCAACTAGTTGTAAATCAGTTCAGTGGCGAGTATGCGGCAAAGGACGGTCAAATGGAATCTTAACTGAAGATCGTCAAAGAATTAGCTGCGCAATTCAAAGAATTCATCCTTACACGCATCCCACGAGGAAAGAACACTTCGGCTGACGCACTTGCAGCCCTTGCATCAACTTCTGATCCAGATCTAAAGAGAATCATCCTGGTAGAATTCATCCAGCAGCCAAGCATCAATCTGACCGGCGCAGTGAATATCGTAACCCGTTCCCAAGCAGCTAAGCAAACACTAGCAATCACAATCAGACAGGAGGAGACAGCTGAAGTGCTGGAAGAACCGGAACACCCACCACCCACCCAAGATACCAATCCAATGGACGAGGATTTTATCGAAGAATCGGCAGTCGAAGAAAGCAACAACGAACCTATCATTGAATCCCAAACCAGAGACGGAGCAAGCGCAATCCACGATGAAACAGAGTATGGCTACGACAAGAAATGGCTCAACGCAATCAGAGGATACATATACGACGGCGTCTTACCAACTGAAAAGTGGGCAGTCCGTAAGCTTCGAGCCTAGGCGGTTGGTTATGTTTTACTCGATGGAAATGTCTTTAAGTGGAGCTTCTCTGGACCATTGCTGAACTGCGTGGAAGGAAAGGACGCAAGGAAAATCATGGAGGAAGTTCACAACGGTTCGTGTGGCAATCACTCTGGAGGAAGGGCACTACCAATAAAAGCCAAACATCATGGTTATTATTGGCCAAAGATGATCAAAGATTGCAAGGTGTTTTCAGCCAAATGTGAGAAATGTCAACGCCGTGCGCCAATGATTCACCAACCAACGGAAGTGCTCTCATCAATCTCATCACCATATCCGTTCATGCGATGGTCCATGGACATTGTTGGTCCGCTACATCCCTCAAAACAAAAGCGATTCCTTTTGGTCTTGACAGACTATTTCTCAAAATGGGTCGTCGCCGACTCCTATGCCAACATTAAAGATGCATAAGTGGAAGCCTTTGTATGGAAGAACATCTTATGTCGCCATGGAGTGCCTTACGAGATCGTGACATATAATGGATCGTAGTTCATCTCAAATCGTTTTGAAGGTTTCTGCGACAAATGGAAAATCAGACTCAGCAAGTCTACTCCAAGATATCCACAAGGGAACGGACAGGCCGAAGCAATCAACAAAATAATCCTTGACGGCCTGAAGAAGCGTCTTGATGAGAAAAAGGGACGTTGGGCTGCAGAATTGGAAGGAGTACCACCCTAAGACGAGCAACGGGGGAAACCCCATTCGCCCTCGTATATACTGAACAGAGTGTATCATCCCACAGGAGATACATTTCTCAGAAATTCACCGCAGACTACTACCAGAACAAGAAAGGCTCAATCACCTATTGATGCTTGACGAATTGGACTTGATCAACGAATGAAGGAATCAAGCCTTGATCAGGATCCAGAACTATCAGAACGCGGCAGCAAAGTACTACAATTCCAATGTTCGAGAAAGACGTTTCTACGAAGGTGATTTAGTTTTACAGAAGGTTTTCCAAAACACAGCAGAAACGAATGCTGGAAAATTGGGAGCACACTGGGAAAGACCTTACAGAATCACAGAAATAGTCAAATCTGGCGTTTACAAACTCGCCAGCATGACAAATGTTCCAGTACTGAGATCATGGAACGGAATGCATCTTAAAAAGTACTATCACTAAGTTACTTCACATGAACTACGGGCGACTTGATCCCTGCAAATGGTACATAGGCAGCTCGTCTTTAGATGGGTTCAGTTGCCCCTCCTTTAAAAAGGGGAGGGGAGTGGGTACGTATACGTATACTCGTATACTCCCATCTTTGTAATCGAATCTACGATTTATCAAAGCAAAGATTTTAACGATAAGTTTTACTTCACATCTCCCAAGGATCGTTAAGTCTTAACAAAACAAATATATTCGAACAAACCAAACTACAACGGTCATCTCGCCACATCTTCATTATTGCTGGCCACAATTGTGAACTCTCGCATCCATCTCGGATCTAAAATCTCACATCCATCTCAGGAGTAAAAGCGCGCTATACAAATATTCGTTCATTGTCGAAGCGGATACATTTATGGTAACGTATCCGTAAACCGAATTGTTCGCCCTAAACTATACAAAGCATATGTCCATTATCGGAGCGGAAGCGTTCGTGGTAACACATCCGTAAACCGAAATGTTCAAACTAAACTATGCAAACAAATGTTCATTATCGGAGCAGATAAGTTTATGGTAACCTATCTGTGAACCGAAATGATCATCTCGAGACTGATCATCTCATAACTACGCAAACATGAGCTTGTATCCGTTCGTCGGAATAACTGCTTCTCAACAAAGACAATGCAGGCAAAGCATCTATAGATTTATCAAATGAAAGCAATACACCTAGAAGTTTGCCGAACAAAAAGATATATATATATATATATATATATATATATATATATATATATATATATTCATCGACCGCAAGGATCAGTCAATTAAAAGCTAAACAAAAATTAATAGTTCTTACAAGGACTACAGATTGGATAAAGCCGTCCAGGCGCTAAACAAAAAAAAAGGAGTTTTAAGTTACACAAAGAAAAGAGGATCGTAATCCTCCATCATCTCGGGGTTCGTGATCACCCTCTGCTCCAACTCTGCTGGACGGTCGAGTATCTCTTCTCCTGGTACTTTGCCTATAGGGGATACCGTCTCGACACACTTTTTGGCAGCTTCTTTGAGAGTAACTGCATGATCTTTCTCAGAAGATGGTTTGGGAATTTGATCCTCTGAAACCCTCTTCGAGCTTAACTCAGCAATGCCCGGTGTTCCCCTACTAAGAAATCCTGAATGCCTATACTCGCAGCGGCCATTTCCATAGGCTCACCATCATTGAGCTCCTTGAGGATGTCGGAAGGCACAGGAGATAACCTCAGGGTCTCTCTCACCTCGACCACAAGCTTAGCAAATGCCTCGTGGGCTCCTTCCAACTCCTGTTTTTGTTCAGCCAAGTTCTTCACCTAGAGACCGAGAGATGGCGGCTCGGCACTTTGAAGCAATCCTATGAACTGGAGGTTGCCCTCAATCTGAGCTAGGTCGAGCATATTCTTCTTTGGCTCACCATCAATCTCGCCAAGCAGTTTCGCCGCTCGAGAGACTTTGCCTTCAAACGACAACAACATCTCGCACTTGGCCTCAAGAACGGCTTGATCAACCTTTCTCTCCTGGAGCTCATTAACTACTTCTAGCTGCCTCATCAAGCTAGCTATGTGAGCATCCCGCCTTACTTTGCCGGATTCTAGCCGCATGATCCGCTCATCGGCTTCCTTAATGTGCTTCATGTGCCCTTCTGCGTCAGCCTCAAGGTCCTTGATCCTCTTAGCACCTTTCTCTCGTTCAGTGGCATGGTTTGCCTCGGCTTCTTTGAGCTTTCCATCCAGCTCAATGGTTTTCCGCCTAGCATCTTCAATCCTCTCCCAGTCCTTACGGGCTTCGGACTCGTACCCAATGACCATCCTATTAAGATGGGAGATGAACTACAAGATAAACAGAATACTATTATTACCCAAGCTTAAATGGTTCGGGTCGCAATAACGAAAAGAAATAACATTACATATACCTTGACGCCCCGAAGAGACATCTCGCTGTAGGCCTTGTCCCTAAGCAGGGTGTCAGATGGCGAAAAACGATCACCTGGACAGGTGATCTTCGAGAAGATAGCCATAGACGCTGAGGTGTTATTGTAAGTCCCTTTAGCATTTAGGGGAATGGTGGAGAGAGGAATTGCTTCGGGGATAGCTCAAGCTGTTTCAGCGCGTCGTTTTTGCTTTGACACCCCCTCATCCTTGTCATCTACTGATGACTGTCATTTTCTGCTCGGGGCTTTCTTCTCCTTGGCCTTTCCTTTGCCTTTGTCCTTGTGCGGCAAAATTTGAGAATCAGCCGGACGAAGCCCCAGGATGACTCCTCTAGGCGCCAAAGAGGAAGGAGTCCGTTCGGGAAAATTATCAGCAGGGGTTGGTTCGGGGACGATGGCAGTGGCAAGCTGAGGGTTCGGGGGACAAGATTAACTTAACGCCTTTGCCTGCTTCGTTCTCTCTTTCGCCTCTGCCTCTGCTTTGGCTTTCGCAGCAGCCCGATCCCTGAAAGTAGGTCATCCCATGGTCTCTCTCGAGGAATGTGAAGGGGATGACTGCTCAACTGATTGTCCTTCGGAAAGGGCTCGGGCTCTCTCCACTCATCGAAGATTGAAATCTCTTAACCAATTGCACTTGCGAGCCGAAAGCGCTTCGTGAAACTCAGACAGATCGGGAGGCAATGAAAGGCAGAGATGACGCACTGCAAAACAAAAATATTTATGCAAGGTTGGAAAACCTAAAAATGAAAATTGCTAAATAATAGAAACCCGAGCCGTGGCCCAAGTCGAGCAACGGATCGGCTACCAATTTCTCCCCAACCAGACTTGACAAATTGAAGACATTTCGGACCCACCGACATTTCGGTGATAGGAACAATAAAGAAGCAATCTTCCCATTTGTCGTCTTTGGTCGGGAAATCTCTTATAATATTCCTCCTGGATTTATCCGACACATAGTACTTCAACTCTCTCTTGTTACGACGCTGAATTCGAGCAAGTGTATCAGGTGTTCGACGCCAACTTCCACATCGCATTCATAACTCCTGGTTAGAATGCCAACCATATGCTTGATTCCCCGAGCATTGATTTGGGCAATGGCCAGATTGAACTTCCAAAGAAATCGTAAAATAACTTCAGGGATCGGGAACCACAACAGGCAGCGGTGGAAGAAGCTTTCGTAGAGAGTAAAATGATGAAGGGGAGTCGTGAAGTTGAGACACTTCAAATTTCAAAGGATCACCGGAATTGCTGCTAGCCCCCGAGGATTCGGAGAGCACCATTTTCCTGCCAAGGACAGAGGGTCCTATCCCCGAACCACTTGGATCATCCAGATCTTCTGAAATGTGTGCACCAGAAGAATCTTCCCAGCTACAGCTTTGGGAGAGAAACGGATCAGAAGAGAGAGATGGTTCGGGAAGTGAAGACTTCCCTGAAATGCCAAACAAGCGGGTATACAGATCGGGGGACACAGAAACAGATGACTGAGACATCCTTTTGAATTAGAAAATGGATCGGGGTCTTTGGAAGATATAACAGATCGGGATCCCTAACAGCTCGCAAAAGAAAATTTAGGTTTTCTAAGATTCAGAGGACGGATCGGGGTTCTCAGCAGCATATCAATACAGATGAAAGCCTTTAAAAATTGAAAAACAAGTTGAGATCCTTCAAAAAGATCGAGGATCAGATCCAAATCTTCAAACAAACTGATGGGAAATTCAAAGATAGCGGCGGAGCCAGTTGAAGACAGATCGGGAAATTCAAATGTATCGGCGGCGAAGGAAAAACAACGGAGCCTCAAGCTAAAAATTAAAACTTAAAGCAAAAGAGACTAGAGAGAGAAAGAAGAAAGAAGTGACCTGTCTAGAGAGGTTTTCGGAGAAATGAAATAGTGGGAAATGGGAAGTATCGCAAATTATATAGGCAAATGATGACGTCATTCGCCTCGGGAATCAGCAAAAACGCTTGCACTCCCCGATAAAGGTGATGACGTATCAGATTAACGAAAACCCCGAGCCAAGTTTGTGTGACATAGCAAACCCAAACTGGATCCCTCCAAACTGGGTAATACTACAAATACGGCGATTCCACTAAGTGACAGTTCGGGGTCATCCGCAAGTGACGGTTCCGGGTCACTACCAGAGAAATGGTTCGGGATTATCCGCAAGTTACGCTTCGGGATCATCATCAAAAGATAGTTTGGGGTAATTAGGAGAATCGTTGATCTCAGACTCGACCACTTACAGTTCGGCAATAACATCACTGATACTGCCAAGCTGGACGGGATAACTGTTTGGGTCAGATTCCACCTCTTGAAAATCAACGATTAAAAAAAGGCTAAGTATGAAAGAACATTAGCAACTGGATCCCTAACCGTGGTTCGGGTCCCCCTAACCATGAAAGGAGGAGTTGGTTCCGGTGCCCCCTAACCGTGACAAGAGGAGTTGGTTCGGGTGCCCCCTAACCGTGACAGAGTGAGTTGGATCGGGTCACCCTAACCATGAAAGGAGGAGTTGGTTTGGAAGCCCCTAACCACGACAGAGTGAGTTGGATCGGGTCCTCCTAACCATGAAAGGAGGAGTTGGTTCGGGTACCCCTAACTGTAACAGAGTGAGTTGGATCGGGTGCCCCCTAACCGCGACAGAGTGAGTTAGATCGGGTCTCCCTAACCAAGAAAGGAGGAGTTGGTTCGGGTGCCCCCTAACCATGAAAGGAGGAGTTGGTTTGGGTACCCCTAGCTACGACAAAGTGAGTTGGTTCGGATATCCCTAACCATGAAAGGAGGAGTTGGTTCGGGTGCCCCCTAACCATGAAAGGAGGAGTTGGTTCGGGTGCCCCCTAACCGTGGCAAGAGGAGTTGGTTCGGGTGCCTCCTAACCGTGATAAGGTGAGTTGGTTCGGGTGCCATGACCTCGATCGAAGATAGGATGGATCGGGGTCAGAGACAAAGACAACCATTGACACCCGAACCGTGATACAAAGCAATCCCGAGCCGTGAACCATGGTGTCGCCCGAGCCGCAAACCATGGTGTCGCCCGAGCCGCGAACCATGGTGTCACCCGAGCCGCGAACCATGGTGTCATCCGAGCCGTGAACAATGGTGTCACCCGAGTCGTGAACCATGATGTCACCCGAGCCGTGAACTATGGTGTCACCCGAGCTGTGAACTGTGGTGTCACCCGAGCCGTGAACCATGGTGTCACTTAAGCCAAGGTTCAACGATAGGAGGTTGGGCCGAGACAACGAGCCCACGGATTCTAGCCCATAAAAGAGATATGACAAGGTTAAAGCCCATGAATCAAAGTCCATGGCGGTGGCAGGCTTTGCTAAAAGGAAATCCCGAGGAATTAGGAAATCTTCCTTATCTCTTTAGACATTAACTTAGCCGACTTAAACTTGTATATATACTCATGTAAACCCTCTGAAAAGGGGATCCAGGATTTAACCTAGCAAAACTCTGTACTTTTGCTCTCATACGAAAAGCTTTCTCAACAGCTTAATAAAAGACGATCTTTGGATCTCTATTGTGTTTTTAGTGGTTTTTGCTCAGAAATTTCAACACTCTTAAAAAACTTTCGACAAATTCAATTGGTGTGAATTCACGCTCCCACAATGATCCTTGGACATGACACCAAACTAGACTCATTCTTACCTCCCCATTAAACCAACTTTTGTGCGATGACCTGACATAGGCGTCAGATAGTTTTCGGGAAAGAAACCCTTTCTGGTCCTGCCAAAATCATTCCTGACCATGTTACATGTGCATGATCTACGACTTGTCTGCATGGTCATCAGCCATTACTCCCCAGACTTGCATGACGGAATGATGCGTCTTCTTTCCCTTCATAGGATGGAAATTCTACATGATACTCTCGAGGCTGTTCCCAGAAACCATCCCAAGTCTAATACATGAGATTAACGATCCCTGTACGGAAGATCCAAAATCCAACCCGAACAATTGTGCTAGATGGAGGTGGAAAATAGGCGCAACACCTTACCGATATCAAGTTAAAGCACGTCGTGTCCGTTCGACAAAGGGAGAGACCAGGTAGTCGGGCCCTCGTAGCCATGAAGATAGTCTTCATAGAAGTAGTCTTCGTGGACTTAGGGGCAGGTTCGATTGAACCTAATTTGGCCCGATAGATGGTCCAACAAGGCAGTTCATTTCCTTAAACCTTGTGAGAACAATTCCGACAACTGCGCAACCACATCCGGATGAAAAAATCCCGCAACTATGGTACTATAAAGTCTCGAGGTTTGACATGAACGCATCTCAAAATCCTCGGGAAAATCGTGAATCGAAGACGAAGCGGCTTAGTCCTTGGGATGGACGGTACTCACCTCAAGAACAACTAGTGGGACGCGATCAAACGTCAACACGATGGTAGTGAAAGCAAGTAAAGACACATGAGTTAAGCGTGAACGAAAACTTATGAATTAATGGAAAAAGAACCCATACAAGGGATTGGTTGCAAGCACACGGCGAGATGTGAGAAAAAGCAAAAAATGATGGCATCTCATTGAAAGGGATACAATGGGGATGTCCATTAAAAAATAGGCAAATACTCCGAAAACAATAAAAAGAGGGGAGAGGGAGCAAATGGACCGGCCCTAGGCGTGATCTACATATAAAGAGATAAAAAAATGTGTACAGACCATCAACATCCACTCGGCCCAGGCGAACCATTATTTGTTGGACGCCACTTTTCCAAATTTTCCACCCTCCGATGTAAGGCCACCCTTCGTCACACAACCAACGTTTCTCTGCCAGAGAATCCATCAGAAACTGAAACGAGCAGGTCTCCTTTGGGTTTATGTCCAGAGCCAAAGCACGAGTTGATGCTACCGCAACCTGGAGGCGACTTATTTCCTGCTCTCGGAAAGTGCATGTTCCCGACATTCAGCGAAGCGCAACTCGTTCTCCAAAAGCCTGAGACTGCTAAAAGCCTAGCGCCACAGCCCATCCGAATCAGGCAAAGGGTCAATAAAAATGTGTAAGGAGAAATAGTAATCTCGGGGGGGGGGGGAATACCTTGTCAAGTGCTCCATTCAAGTTTGCAGCGGTGCGTGTAACACCCCCGATCCGATCTAAGAACTAGATAGCTCGAGAATGCTACAACTGACGAATACAACGGACGGTTCGACTAATTCCTTAGAATAAATCCAAAGACTAGGTCAATCCATCCGATGTACCATCCCTCTAAAACCCCGGCCTAAGGCTTGCCAACCCGTACTAGAGGATAGAATTGTGTTAGCTCGGACAAAGCTAATAGTATTAGACACTCGTATACTTTTATGAAAAATATTTTTTATTACCTATTATAATACGTCATTGAAATCGTTACCAAAACCATATCAATTGAGAATTTCCGAGTTAAATTTTATATATTAAACATTATGCCACTTTACAAATGCAACGCAAACTACACCGATGGCCTAACGTCCGATGTTCCCTCTTTGGCTTCCCGACTACTGGTTATATGCAAGAAAGATGAGGGGTGAATAATCTAGCATTACTCAGTGAGTCCGGCTCCCTTAACATGCATAATCGTTCCCAACCAAACCCAAAATAACAATCAGCATCCAACAATCAGTCAAGTCACACAATCAATAAGAAGGCATCTCACACAAGATGCAATTAATCACAGAACAGTCAAACAAGAACCAACAATCAGGACCAGACACTCCATAGGAAAAGTAATCAAGGAATTGATTACACAACAAGGACCACCAAGTCTATATGCAATGCAATCCGGATTCCACATCATCATCAAGGCCTTGTAGTCCCTTCGTCCATTCTCGGTCACCACTTGGTATTGTAGCCACAAAGGTTAACAAGATCCCAATTCACCGCCGAACTCATACACCGTCCTGTATACACGACCATGGGAGCTATCCACGTATCCTCCGTGTTTGCGCGGTTATCCCATAGCATCTGGTGGTGTCGTTAATCGCGACCCATCCGGGAACGTCAGACCGTCTCACAACACTAGGTTATTAAATATGCATCTAAGGATAACATGCATAATAACCCTATCACATTCACATTCCATCATTTAGTCTCAACATTAGCTATGCTCAACTAAATCATAAGTTAGAGACTCCACACACATCATTCTCATAATTATTCATTACAAACTCAACCACGTAATTCAACATGCATATCACTTCAACAAGTGCTTAATATAATGCCATTCAACAGGCAGTATACTTCAATGAATAATATCACCAAACAACTCAACATGTATTCCAACATCTAATTTCTAAGAACCTCAAGCAACACTTTTAACTAAACATGCATAATATCCGTATAAAAGGATCAGCTCAATCAATTTGCAGTCCACCTGCATACACTTTGTTAGCGCTCAAACCCATATTTTTACCGAGTTTTACTACTGTTTACCGATCAATCATGCACATCCATTTCTATAGGTTTTCCTTAGTAAAAAAAATCAGCAACTCAAGCATATAATTCTATCATGAACGTCAACGGCTATAAAGCATAAAAACAAACAACCAACGTGTGTTCAACATATCAACACACGGCAAGCATCACCGCACTCACAGTCTGATCGGCTAGAAAATTCAAGCTATGGCACCGCTGACCCGTTCACCATCTTAGATCCCAGGATCCTGAGACGAGGAATACGAATCTATCTTAGACAACAAATACTTAGGTAGCAAAATCTATCATCTGGACAGAAAGGCTTACCACCAGTTCATGTGCTATCCACGAGTTTTATCCCAAAAACTCACGGCATATCTACTCAGCCACTACCGGCGTTCTGATTTCGCTGGTCTCCCTCTATAAATATTTTTAGGTAGGAATTTGGGCAGAGTTTCTATCTACCCAAGGGTTATATTTATAGGAAACCCCAAGGAAAAACTCGCCCAACTAGTTTACTGCCAAGTGTAGAGCATGCTGCCGCATGACTGACACATGGCAGTCCGGATCTGCGCCCCCAATCCGTACCCTGGGGCTTTCGGCACATGCAGATGCATGCAGGACACACGGCAGTCCAGATCTGCGACCCAATCTCTGTCCATACACGCCCAAAACATGCACCCGCATGTGTTACACGTGGCAGATCGGTTCTGCGATCCAATCACTGACCAGTGTGACCCACACACGTGTCTGCCGAGACCAAAAACTATTTTACGCGCCTGATCTGAATTTTTCTCGACCACGGGTCGTACTGCATGACCCATGGGTAGAAATTCCTCGACCCATAGACTTTTCTCGACCACGGGTCGTACTGCATGACCCATGGGTAGGAATTCCTTGACCCAAATTGAAATTTCTCGACCCATAATCCATTTTACACCTTTGTCTACCTTTCCAAGTTAGAAGGCCTTGGTCTTGATCCTCGGTTCCACCCCGAGCACAAGTACTTGCTGGGTCGTTGCGACTAGAACTTCCGACCTAGCTTATCGTTCCACGGTTAAACCCAACTTAGGCCTATTTCTTTTTGATTCAGATCGTTCCCTTGATCTAGGCCTAAGTAATTTCCACTTAATGATCTCAACGTCCTATGTTGGCTTGGATTGGATCGTGGTTTGTTCGTACAGTTCCATTGCCTCACTGCCTTGATCAAACACCAAATTTCTCCGATCCATTAGAGTTTTTCTTTGACTGAACCTTCTTTTTAAGTCTTTTGTGGTCGTTCCGACTCTTCTGGTCTTGATTCTCAACCTTTTAAGGATCAGCTCTCTGGGCCATCCTTAGCCCTTATCAGGGTTATTACAGTGCATCTCTACCCCTCTTTCGACATAAGGGCACGAAATGGCAAAGCGCTCCGGTCGCTACTAGAGTCACGAGTTACGGGCGAATGACCCTTAGATGATGATGACGACGAGGATAGTTCAAGGTGCAAGATCGGGACAGATCTACAGGAAGAGGTCCAACGGCGCCCCAAGGGAGTTTCCTGAATAGATGAGGCCCTGGACGAGGCGGTAAAACTCGATCTCTTTGGAGGACGGCGAGAGGAAGAACCCACCTCAAACTCTCGTTGGCGTCTGGGAATCGGAGGGACTTAGGCTTCATGGAGCCTCACAAAGAGCCCCGCAAAAGCTGGAAATAAAGAGAAGAGTAAGGCCGAAACGACTATAAGTGCCAATGGAGGAGCTAGCCGATATCTTACCAAGATTACGAAGTGGACGGCTTAGAGGGAAGCCCACAAAACTCTCCATGAGGCAATCAGCGGACAAAAGGAATGATACATCCCTGACACCCTCATTAAGTGCAAGATATTGCTCCAGCACCCCGTCGTCAGAGGAGTCCAACTCCACAGCGACTGCCACACAAAAGGATACCCTATTAGAGAATGACTAAAAGGGACCAAAAAAGACATATGATGAACAACCACCTCTGAAATCTCATGGTCACTTCGATGACGCCACGATAACTAGACTCGAGATCCAGTGGGGACGGTCCAAAAAAAGAATCGACCCATCCAGTCTCGGATGTTGGAATAATCCCCGATCACCGGCGATTTCGCGTTCTGGCATGCATGGCTTCCCAGACTTACATGACAGAACGATGCATCTCCTTTCCCTCTAGAGGATAAAAATCCTACCCGATACTTTGGGACTATTCCCAGAAGGCATCCCAGGTCTAATGCATGAGATCAATAACCCTTGTACGGAGGATCTGAAATCCGATCCGAATAGATCGATAACACAAACATTTCATGATATCCGCTCCACGTCCATCCTTAAAAGGAAGGGATTGGATTTAGGTAGTTCGTATACCTAAAATTACTAGCAAAATTCTCGCTAATTCATGTAATCTGAATCATTTTAGATAATTTCATGTTGCGCAACAATGACATTTGACCCGATCTATTCTCGCATTTGTTAATGGTAAGAATTGTATTGTATTGATGATAATTACAGTTGAGAGGAGAGATGAAGGAGCCGAGATATTAAAGAGGGGGAAGAGAAGAAATGAAATACATAAAGAAGGGGAGATTGAGTAGAATATATGATACGATGTGATATATCTCTTAATAATATCCCATATGATGTATCTCTTAATAGTATATTAGGTTGCATGGAAAATTCGTCCGATATCTATTTTCCGTTTTGAAAATGTTTTAGGTTTAGAATTTCTTGGGAAGGCAGGGAAACACCGCGAAAACGCGATTTCTAATAATCTCAATTTGGAAACACTATAAAAACATTCAATTTCATTATGGAAATGCGGCGAAATTTTTTTATTTATTTGGAAACATAATAGCAAATAGTTTGGAAACGTATGAATATATTTGGGATGCATATGAAAAATGTAGAAGGTGATCAATTTGATTTATTAGATGACACTAATCTTGAGAAATTTAAATATGAAGTTTTTTCTCTCGACAAAAAGGAGTTGAAGGCATATTTTTTGATGGAACTGATAAAAATAAGCATGATGAAGATAGTCTAAATCTTCGATTTTGAGCATCACAATCTTTATCTTTAGTTGATCTATTTAATATTTATGTATAGGATTTGTGTTGTCTCAAACACTTTTCTTAATATGGTTTTAATGCTTAATGTTTCATTATATATTTTTATTATATATATATATATATATGTTTCCAAAACGTATATGTTTTCTAAATAAATAAAAAATATTTCCGCGTTTTCAAACATTTTGTTTCCGTGTACCCGTTTACAATTCCATGCAATATACTAGTATCTTGTGAGTCAAGTCCTAGTTGCAACTAATTACTTTGATTTTTTTTAATTTTTAAAAATTGATTATTATTTATTATTAAAATATTAATATTATATTATTAAAAAAATAGAAAGATAACGGACGTTATCTTTCCGTTAGGTCGAGGGTGTTAAATGAGTATCGTTTTGAAAGTTGATGTATTAAAATGATCAAAGTAATTAGTTAGAGTATTAAACTGGGTAACGAAAAAGTTTGGGTATTAAAAAACTTATCGGAATTTAGTTGGGATATTTTTATGGAATTTCTCTTCTTTTTATCTTCTTCATTTTCTTTGGCTTCTTTCGATTTTTATTTTCTTTAAGGTTTAATTTTTCCCAAATCGCAACGAAAGAACGGTAGGTTAATTTATATTCTAGTTATCGTTGAGCAAAATTTATAATTTAATTTTATAAGTACTTTCTATCGATTTGCTTCTAATTTTAGAAAAATTCAGCATTTACTCAATTGATTTATATATAGGATGAACTAATGATATTTTTTCATTACCAGGTAACCGATGGAAAAATATTTTTTTTAAAAATCGGAATCGATATCTCAAGATGATTTGGAGAATTTGCCTTGGGATCCTGGAGATAGGAAAAGAATATTGGAATATCATCCTAATGAAAGAGATGAGGTATGACGCAAATACCTGATTAGAGGTCCTAACAAACCTCGTGGTCATAAATTTCCTAAAACACCAACTGGGGATAAATTGAGACGATTCAATCCATCTTGGTTTGATGACTATGGCGATTGGTTGGAATACAGTGGGAAGAAAGAGAAGGCATTTTACTTGTTTTGCTACTTGTTTAGAGATTACACTAAAAATAGAGGTAGAAGCGATGAATTTGTGACAAAGGGTTTTGATACTTTGAAAAATCCAAAGAGATTAAGTGATAATGTGGGATCGGTGAATTGTTTTCACAATAATGCATTGAAAATGGCTGATAATCTATTGAGACAAGGTCAATCAATTGTTCACGCTTTTTATAAGCAGGATAATGCAGCAAAAAATGAATACAAGATCATATTAAATGCTTCAATTGATTCTTGTAGCTATTTGTTACAATACAAATTACCTTTTCGAGGTCATGATGAAAAGGATGGTTCAGCTAATAAGGGAATTTTTTTAGAGCTTCTAAAGTATACTGCAGAAAAAAAAAATGAGCTTGAAAGTAAGGTTGTGATGGAGAATGCTCCAAAAAATAATCAAATGGTGTCTCACAAAATCAAGAAAGATATAGCACATTGTTTAGCAGAGGACGTTATTGAATCTATTATTCAAGAAGTTGATCATGATGTATTTTGCTTGTTAGTAGATGAATCTGCAGATGTTTCTGATAAAGAAAAAATGGCAGTGGTTTTTCGTTTTGTTGATGGAAATGGGATAGTCAAAGAAAGATTCATTGGTCTGATTCATGTTAAAGAAACATCTTCTTCTACTCTGAAATATGATAATGATTCATTGTTTGCTAAACATGGATTAAGTATGAAAATGTTAAGAGGCCATGGTTATGATGGAGCAAGTAACATGAAATGTGATCTCTGATTTTGAGAGAAAATAGTTCTGCATATTATATACATTGCTTTGCTCATCAGTTTCAGTTGGTTGTCGTGGCAGTTGTTAAAAAATATTTTGAAGTCGGGGATTTTTTTTATATGATTTATGTTTTATTAAGGGGATTTTTTGATATGATTTATGTTTTATTAAATGTGGTTGTAGCTTCTTGTAAGAGAAAAGACATGCTTCGAGAAGACCATTGAGAGAGAATCGAGGCAGGAATCAGTGAAGGCGAAAACTCAAGACAGGAAAAGGATTGAATCAAGAGCTTTCATTTCAAAGACCTGGTAATACTCGTTGGGATTCTCAATACAAAACCTTACTACGATTGGTTTATTTATTTTCTTCGATCATTTAAGTGTTGGAGTATGTCCAAAGTGAAGGGAGTGATGGAACCAAAAGACGCCAAGCTAATGTCTTCTCAAATACTTTCACAACTTTGACTTTGTGCTCTACTTACAGTTGATATTGCTTCTTCTTGGACTCACGAATAATTTATCAATGGGTCTACAAAGGAAAGAACAAGACATTTTGAATGCTATGTCACTAGTAAAATCAACCAAGCAGCAATTATGCAAGCTCACGGATAATGGATGGAATTCTTTTATTAGTAAAGTTTATTCTTTTTTTTGAGAAGCATAAGACTGAGTTGGTCATAATGGAAGAAGATTTCGTCGATCCAAAGAAGCCAAGAAAAAGAAACAACATAACCAACTTGCATCATTATCAGGTGGAATACTTTTACACTATATTGGATATGCAAATTCAAGAGTTTAATGACCGTTGGTTATGATGAGGTAAACACTGAATTACTTGGTTGCATTGCATCTTTGAGCCCCATTGATTCATTTCACCATTTTGATCAGTTGAAAGTTATGAGATTATTTGAGAGTTATCCAGAAGATTTTAGTCATGTTGAGCAGATATCTCTTGAGTATCGATTTGGTCTCTACGTCGACAATATCCAGGAAGATGAAAGATTTGCTAATTTGAATAGTCTTGGAGATCTTGCATGTGTGATGATGGAGAGACGAAAACATCTTTCACATCCTCAGGTTTATCAACTTTTGAAGCTAGTTCTGGCTTTACATGTAGCAACCGCTACAGTTGAAAGATGCTTCTTTGCGATGAATATTGTGAAGACTACCTTACGGAACCGAATAGGTGACCAGTTTCTAGACGATTGTCTAGTTTGTCTTGTTGAAAAAGATTTATTTGATAAAGTGACAAATGAGGTAGTGATGAAAAAGTCCAAAATATGGAAGAACGTAGGATAAATTTGTATAATTCTTTTACTATCGTAAGACTTTTTTTTATGTTCGTTCTATTTTTTAAAATAAAATTAGTTTATAATATTGTGCCCCGAGTTAAACATATTTTTGGATCCACCCCGGAAATAAATAGATCATATTTCATGGTATGATCAACCGAACCATTAGCTGAGAGATTGGAAAGGAGGTCAGATAATTTTATTTCTCTTACGTTCGGTAGCACCACCAACCTCAATCTATAAAACTTGAACTTGCAGTTTCATCTACTTTTCTAATCTTTTCCATAGAGAATAAAAATTAAAAATTAAAAGAAGTAATTTTCATCATCATGTGTTTGTTGCTGGCTCAAATACAATGAAGATATTAACAATCTAATCATTAACCAAAGGCTTTAGCAAATGCAGTTGCTGTTTTTTGTTCATCAAATTTTTGTCTTGATCTTCTTAAACAAAAATTATTGATTTCTTGGATCTTCTTTCAAAATGTCAAAATTTATAACAAGTCATGAGACAAAAAAAACCCATAAAAGAATTGGAAATTGCTGTTGTGTTGGAAGTTGGTAACATCTAAAATTAACCAAAAAACAAAAATGACGTATTCCTCAAAAATAGCAAAACACTAACCACCACCACAATTTATCTTTCTCTCCCAACTTTTTTTTCTAAACGTAGCCTCCCTAATTAAGAAAGAACACACATACACAAAAAACGGTTAAGTGTCTTTAATTCTTCCAACTGTTTCTCAGAAGATAAACATGAACACAAACCGTGACAATAAATCGTGAGTTTTTGATACCTCCAATTTCTCTGATCAAAAGAAAATAAGAAACCCATCTGAAAAAGAAAATAAAAGTATTTGACAATGACATCAAAAATGATGATAATATAGGCAAAGGTGGTAAGAAGAAGAAGGAGAAGGAAGAAGAGGCAAAGGGCATGGAAGACGGTCGTAGAGGATCATCTTCAACACCACAACCTCGTAAGATCATGGTGATTGCTGATCCAACCCGTGAATCCGCAGCCGCTCTTCAATATGCTCTTTCACACGCCGTGCTCGAGCAAGACGAGCTCATTCTTGTCCATGTTGAAAACAATGGTGGCTCGTGGAAAAACGCTTTCTCAAGTTTTTTGAGATTACCAAGCTCCATCTCCTCCTCCTCTAGCAGCAGCGGGACTTTTTCCGCTGCTGCTAACGCTAATGCAATCTCGGCTGCAACCGCTGCTTCCTCTTTGGCCTCTGAGATTGGTCAAGGAGAAGGGAATTTTCTTGAACAGATGAAACGGATATGCGAAATCGCTCAGCCAAAAGTGCGTGTGCACACCGAGTGTATAACCATGGAAGGCATCAAAGCTACAGCTATTCTTCTTCATGGAGACAAAGTTGGCGTTGATGTTATTATCATAGGCCAACGCCGGACAATCTCATCCTCCCTTCTAGGGTATATTTTTCTCTTTCTATAGACATGGCCGGTCCAATAAAAATGATGATCCGAATAAAAAAAAAAACTTTAGGCCTCTTCCATATTTATTATTCAAAATCTTACACAAGAATATTAGCTTAAAATATGTTTAAAATTGTAACTACAATTCTTTAGTAAATGGAAAAAAAAATTGCTGACTCTAGAGATAGCCATTACTTTAAAAAAAATAGCTCTCAAAAAGAAAAAGAAAAATTGGTGGTCTGAATCCTTTTCTTAGCTTAGCGTGATTGTTCTCCGAACCGGACCTTTCTATAGATGATTTCTTTAAGAAAAATCATAAGAAAGATTTGTAAAATATAAAACATAGAATGATATGTTTGGATTTGACAGATCGAGGCGGCCCGGAGGGTCTCTAAGAGGATCAAAAGGAGTAGACACAGCGGAATATCTAATCGAGAACAGCAAATGCACTTGTGTTGGTGTACAAAAGAAAGGTCAAAATGGAGGCTATGTTCTAAACACCAAGACTCATAAGAACTTCTGGCTCTTGGCATGATCATGCATTGCTCCTAGTCAGTTTTACATGCTTTCAAGTAGCTAACAGAAAATGATGTGACAAAAGTAAGAAGAAATATAAAGGTTGTTTTTTTCATGATCTCTAAATTCTGCCAATGAAGTGTGTGTTCTTTTATATGTTGTTTTTTAACCCTTCGACCACGGAATTGTGGGTAAAGCTGTAAAACCTAAGACACGATCAGCTGACACCAATGACACATTAAATGGATGCAAAAAAATCTAGAGAGATGTTTCAAATTTGAAATTGGAGCTTTTATGAAGCTCAGAAAGTGACATTCAAAATTTCTATTGTCTTTAACAAAAAAAAAAAAGCCATACAAATTTTCAGTGAGTTTAAAAGCTATTGTTGTTTACAAATTTGTAGTGAGTTTATCTATTTCAAATGATAGACAAAACCACTGGCAAATACTATAAATTTAACATTAAAAAAAAAAGCGATTGTTGTTTGCAATTACAAGAAATACTCACACTGAAATATTTTGCCATAAAAAAATACAAAGAAAATAAAATTTCACCGTTATTTTTAATGTATAAAAAAACTAAATGACTAAATTTGAGATATAAAGTGATATTTTTTCACATAATGGTGCAAAAGGCAGTGAGATTTCCGACAGCAAGTGCAACTTCCATTGCTCTTAACGCATTCCACCATCCCATCTGCAACCACACTTCCCCATTAGATTTTCATCGATCTTTTCCTCATTAGTCTTATTATTACAATAAATGCAAAAGTCGATATTCACTAGGTACTTATATTTGTTTACATTTTTTAGTTTTACACAGTTAATCTGTTTATAACACTCAATTAATTTGCTTATAATAATAGTGTTAGGGATGAGAAGGCAAACAAATCGAACTGAAATCGAACTAAGTTTTATTTTGATCCGATATCGATCAAACCCAAATTTAGTGAAATCAAGTCATATCGAACAGACCAGACTAAGCCAGTAATCCAAGAGCCGTAAAAACACCTGAATTTGTAATTAAATGATCCAAGCAAAAATATATATTTAGGCCTATTAAGTAGTGAGTTTAAAAAACAAAAAATGAAACAATGATGAAAAGGGTCGAAACTCATAACCTGAACATACTTGAGCAATTTAACCACTAGTCTAATTGGAGGTTTTTATGAAAATAAAGGCCTATAAAATATACAGAAATATTTAAGCCGCATGTCCAAACTTCTAATATTTGATTGAGCTCATGATTGGCTCCTGCTTAGACGAATATTCTTAAGTTTTATTAACTCATAGTATTAGATAAAACAATAATCTGTATTGCTCTACTGGTTAGGGTGATTGATCGAATTAAATCAAACTCAAGAAATTACTATAAAAAAAACTAAATTAAAGAGTATAGTTTTAACATGTAATTATAATATGTTAAAACTATGGATTTTCTAATTAAACAAAACCAAAATTGAATAAAATCAGAATAGATTCAATTATGGATTTTCTAAATATTGAAGTCTTTGAAAACTAAACATAAATAAGAATGCCCACCTTTACAAATTAAAAATAATAATAAATAAATAAAATATGAAAAAAGAAAGATGTCACAGAGACTTACATCCGAGGGCTGTTGCTGGGCTAGGTTGTCGTCATCGTCAAGCGGCTGCTGCACCATCTTTCATTTTATTGACAATATATGAACTATTAGTTTTTAATTGTTTGCTTGTTTTCCTATTTTTTTCTGTTTTACAGTTCTGGCTATTTATGAATGTTGAAATGTATTTATGTTTGTCTCGATTTTTTCATTTTTTCATTTACGATTTTTAATTTTTTAATTTTTTTTTTTGATATAATATAGTATTTAGTACTATTAACTTTGTAGTATCAATACATATTTTATGTTGATCTTAGTTAATGTATGATTTTATGATATAAAACCCTACGTGAAGATCAAACAATCTGTATAACCGTTGCTTCCTTTGGAGTGGATCGTTGCTTTTCCGTGCCACTTCTCTCATATGCCAACTAGAGCGCTTTTTAAAACACTATTGTTAGTATATTTTTTTAGTAGTTGTCAATTGTAGCCTAGTTGCTTCGTTTGTTTTAGTTTTGTTCTTATGTTGTATTTACATGATGTTTTCGACCAGTTTAAATAAAATTTCTTTTATCAAAAAAAAAAAAAAATCCAACAATCTAATTATACATATTGTTTATTCCTAACGTCTAGATTTTTGTTTATTTAATCTCTATTGAAACCTTTTTTTGTTCTACTAAAAGTTTTTTCTTTTGTAATTATGTTGTTTTTTAACTGTTTCGTTATTTTATATTGAAGGTTCATTTTCTGACTTTTAGTATGACTTATTTTTTTTAATAAAACTGAAATTGTATTAAATAATTATATTATTAAATAGTTTAATGTGATTTTTGATGATGTGGATACTCTAAGAGAAAAGAAAATTTTTCCAAATAATTGTGTTATTAAATTTAGTTTAATGTGATTTTTGATGATGTGGACACTCTAAGAGGAGAGAAAACTCTCTCGTTAAACTCTCACTCCTAGTATTAACGCGCAAGATTTCAATTTTAAAACTTCTACAATATAAATCATTAAATATAAATATAATTATTTTTAAAGATAAATATATATAAACATTTATATATGTAAATTTATTTTACCAAATGATATACAACATAAATATTATCCAAGGTAAATTTTTTCTTTTGAAAAGTAAAAAATCGCTAGTTGTCACGTGGTGATAAAAGTCAGTTGAGAACTTAGCGGGAAAATGAATCAGACTTGACGACCATCCCACAACCCTTTATCCCAGAGAGAGTTCCTTCCATATCGAAGTCCCATGAGAACATCTCTCTAGAGATTTTGATGTTGACCATTTACCCAATCGTAAAAATTATTAAATGCGTATAGGAAGATAACTCCACAAGGTAGCGAATTTATTCTTTAACACTCATAAAAAATAGTCTCAAATTCTAAAGATGTATTCTTAAAAAAAAAAATCAAATGCGAATGTGCTAAATGTGACGTAATGTGCTAAAATTACTTTACTTTTAATGGCTAACGTGAATTTATTTTTTAACACTCATAAAAATAGTCTCAAATTCTAAAGATATATTCTTCTTAAAAAAAATGATTTTTTGTCTTATATCCAAAAAACCTTATATAATATTTCATTTAAAAATTTACGCGAATATGTAAATTTACCACTATTTTTCAAATAATACATGTTATTTTAAAAGTCATCTACATTCTAGAAATGTTTAATACATATTTTCTCTTGAAAAATGTATATTCTTATTTTGAGTAAAACTTTTTAAAATTTTGCATTTACTGTTACACCTAAACTTGTATTTTCTTTATCATAAATAATTTCTAAGTGTTGGAAAATAATTGTCATTGCATTTAATTTTTTTTATCGTGATAATTTTTTATCGTAATCATCTACAAACACTACAAAAAAAGAGTTGTTTTGTATCACTTATTTTAAATATTTGTATTACTTATAATTGATGCAAAAGAATTTTACATCACTTAAGAAAGTGACTCTGAAAGTGGTGATGCAAATATTTTATATCGGTTGTACAACAAACGATGTCAAATATTTGCAGCGATTGTTGATGTTAATGCGTTTCAGTTGCAAAAAGTGTGTTAATATTTACATCAGTTAAAAAAATGACGTTAATATTTGCTACGTTTATTTTGAACATACAACTATCTGATTTGATATTCATCTATATTCACCTTTTTCTTTTATATTATTTTGTGTTGTAATTATTTTTATATTTTTTTTTTTTTAAATATTTACACATTAACTCTATGTGAAGATACAACTATCTAATTTAATATTTATCTAATCTATATTCACATTTTTTATATATATTTTATGTTTTATGCGTCGTAATTTTATTTTTTGTATTTTAAGGTTTTCGTGAATTATTATTTTCATTCAATGAAAGATAATAATTTTAATATGAAAGTGTATGAAATAATTGAGTCATTAAGTTCATTTTCAATGTTCTTATTTTCTTTTTTGATGATGTGGATTTGATATTCATCTAATCTATATTCACTTATATTTTCATATTATCTTGTGTTGTAATTATATGTTTTTGTGAATTATTGTTTAATTTGTTTTTATTAAATGAAAGATAATAATCTAGTAAGAAAGTGTGTGAATTAATTGAGTCATTAAATTTATAATGTTCTTATTTGCTTTTTTTTTAATGATGTGGACACGGAGAGAGAACTGCCTAATTATATATATACCATGATGCTTATTTCATCAACTATCTGATTTGATATTCATCTATATTCATCAACTATATATAATTTTTTGATCAAGTTAATATATATATATATATATATATATAATATTTATCTTATTCGGTCTAATTGTACGATTCAACCAAAAATCAAAAATTAATTTTTTTTTACAATTTGAACGTCTATTAAGCAAAACTTTATATTTTTTTAAAAAATTGATCATTTTTATAATTCATATGTGGGACTCTCAACACCCGCTTCTTTATAAATATAAAATATTTTCAACTATATAATATACTTTTTCAAAATTTTGATCAAGTAATATAATTTTTTTGTTTTATAGAGCACAAATTAATTAATATTAATTTATTATAATATTAATTTTTTTAAATAATACTTTTCGTTTTTCATTTATCCGTTTATAAAAAAAAATAGGTTGAAAATAGATTCTCATAAATGTTTTGTTCTAATTAAAAAAGAAATATACGAATCTATTTAAAATTAAAAAAAAAAGATATTGGATTTGATAAGTAAATTAATTAGAAAATTGTTTGATTATTCTACCCTTAAAGAAATTATTAAAATTGTCTATTTTTCAATGGCATTCTTTGTAATATCTTATAAATCTAAAATTAGTTGCCTAAAAAGACTTCTCCAATAATATTATAGAGATGATAATTAATTTATGGTATTTTATGTTTTAACACAATATCCAAAGTTTAGATATTTTTTTGGTATAATGTTTAGAATATTTCGCAGTACATTAAAACGTTTATTCAACATTTCAAACTAATGCTCACATCTAAAAAAAAAACAATCAAGAACTATCAATTAAACGTGATAAAACGCTATTATATACCTATAGCCGCTTTTGCAAACGCCTCAATAAAAAACGATTGGTAAATAGAAAACGTACCAGAGGAAGATGGCTACGCCTAGATCGTAATAAGACATAACTATCCAAGAAGAGACCATGCGGATGACTATACGTCCGCAGCATATAACACTTGACGCAGAGATCAAACGTGTCACCACCACATGGCGACTCGAAGCACGTGACACACGTGAAGTGTAAACCATTGAGAGGCCGGAGGCACGTGCGGCAGCTAACGGTCCGGGTCCGAGCCACGTAGTAAAGCGTCAAGACCTCCCAAAAGTCGAGCTGACCGTCTCCGTTTCGGTCTAGCTCCTGGAACATCTCGGGACAGACCCAAGCTAGACCCGCGGTTTGACGCAAGAAGTTGGTATACTCTTGAAGGCTGACACGGCCGTTACCGTCACCGTCCATTGCCCGAAAAAACTGCCACGCCAAATTCTGTTGTTCCGTGGAGCCGTTGTTGTAATAAGCAATCGCGGCTTCGTGGAGCTCATCCATTATTGAGTGTATGATTATGAAAAAGATAAGACAGAATGTTTCAGTGGATTGACAGACCTGTGGTAAGACAAAGACAAAAAAGGTAATCACTGGTTCGTGGTACATAATGAAGAGGAGACTTTTGTTTAGGTCAATTGTCAATGTCTAGTAGTGTAGTGTGTTAGTTTAGGGCGTAAACCACAACTTGTTCCATGTGATATACAATTAAAGCCTGTATATACATGTGTATTAACTGACTATATATTTGCATTTTTTTTGGGGTTAAATTGTATAATTGCAATCGTTGTGCATATATATTTGAAACAATATATAGAACTGAATTTGTTATGATGAATTAATCATACGCGAATGTTCATCGCATTCTATCAAAATTGTTTGGCAATGAATTGGATGGACCTTATTGTTAAATTACATGTGATCGTTAATTATGGTTTGGTTCAATTGGTAGCTTTATATTTAAATTTTCAATGTAAACTCTTTTTGTCTGGAACGTTTTTTGCTCTCCGTAACTCCAAATTAGATAAATGGTTTCAATTGTAACCGTGGAATCTGACCGGGTAATTGACGTTGGCAAAATTTGGTGGATAATAGAATGTAGTTTTTGGAAGAATTTGGTAATTAGCTGAGTACCTGAATAATTTAAAATTTGTAAGCAGGGTAACTTACAATTTTCTTGCGGAACAATTGAAAATTATCCGGCATAATAATTGGATAATTGTGTAGAATGGTCCGATACAAGTACCTGAATTTGAAAATTTGTAAGCAGAGTGACTTACAATTTTCTTGCGGAACTATTGAAAATCATCCTGCATAACAATTGGAGATAATTGTCTAGAATGGTTTCACATGAGAAATTAACGTGATACAAGTATCCCTCATTGAAAATATATTAAGCGGGACCCCATTTTTCAATAATAAAAGCCCTATACTTCCTTTCATTTTTTTCTATTATTTTTTAATTAATTAAAAAGCTGGCAAGGTTTGGAGAAAATCTACAAGATGTCTACGAAATGCTGGTAGAACTGGTAATAGTGGCAAAGTAAGATGCCTGTAAAACGCTGGCACAACTAGGTAAAGTTAGCAGAGCTGACAGAATTTGCAGATGATCTGCAAAATATATGCGAAACGCTAGCTGGATTTGCAAGAAATCTGCTAAATGTCTGCGAAAACTGGTAGAGTTTGCAGGAGATTTGCAAAATGTCTGTAAGACGCTAACAGAGTTGACATAATTGGGAAAGTTTGCAGGAGATCTACAAGATGTCTACGAGACATTGACATAGTTGACAGAGTTACAGAAACCGAGAGAGTAGGCAGAGTTTGCAGGAGATATGCAAGCTGTCTGCGAGACGCTGGCTGAGTTTGCAGGAGATCTGCAAGATGTATGTGAAAGCTGGCAGAGTTTGCAATAGATCATCTACAAGATGTCTAGGAGACTCGCAGAGTTGTCAGAGTTGGGAGAGTTGGTAAGTTTGCAAGAGATCTGCAAGACGCTGGTAAAGCTGACAGAGTTTGCAGAACTGCTGGTAAAACTGACAGAGTTTGCAGAACTGAGAGAGTGCGAAGAGTTGTTTGCAGGAATTCTGCAAATTTTATACGAGACGCTGGCTGAATTTGTAGGAGATCTGTAAGATGTCTGCGAAACCTGGCAAAGTTTGCAGAAGATCTGCAAAAAGTTTGCAAGACTCTAGCATACTAAGAAGTTGCCAAAGTAGGCAGAGTCAGCCACTGCAAGAGGTCTTTTTTGTCGGCTCCATTTTTTTTATGCAGTTCTTTTCGTCTTTTATAAAAAAAATAAATAACTCTGTCAGAGATTTGCGAACTATCTGTCATATGTGTGCCAAAATAACGAAACTTTAAACAACAAAAAATGAGGAAAAACTATTTTTAAATTTGCTAAAGACATTATAACATCCAAATCATTGTATAACTTATTGTTTAGAAATTTATTTACGTTAAAAAGTTGATGGAAGTAAAAACTAAGAGTTGTAGTTTAAACAAAGAATTTATTACCAAGGATTACTTGGCAAACGATTAGTCTTCGTTTATATTTGATAAAAAAATCATTTGATGGTTAATTGTGTATACAGTATAACTAATGGTGAATTAAACTAATTTTAAATAGATCAATGTAACACTAAAATACCGAATATATGTAAAACTCGAAACCCTAAACACTAAGTGTTTTGGTAAAGTCTACTAAATCCTAAATTCCATGTAATTATGTATAACAAAAGCTCTTTTATGTATGTGGTAAATCTTTAGGATTTAGCAGATTTTATCAGAGCATTTAACAAAATACAAGACCAATACAATACTATCATATAATATTAAAAAAACACAAAAAGAGAAATACTTTTAAAAACTTAGTAATTAAGTAATAGATAACGCCACGGCCATGTGTTTATTGAAGCTTTGTTGGAGACAATGGGTCATTGCTCTTGGTGTAGATTCGACCTGCAAATATTTTCATTTATACATGAATATCATCTTACCGAGATAATATAAGTATTTTGGCCAATTAGTGAGTGTGGTTCAATAGTATATTCTCTTGTTTCATCAGTTGTTTTTTTGGACCTAAATCGAAGGTTGGCAGAGTTTTAAAACAAGGAAAAAACTTTCAAACGAGCAATTGAAAATTTACCCAGAAATATGGGGAAACCCGAAGCTTCAAAAGGTATATATATATATATATATATATATATGACGAAAATCGCTTAGATTTATGAAAATGAGAAATCGTGAGTTTCCGCGAGTTAAATATAAGATTTCTTCGTAGAATGAAAGGGATCTAGATTTTTGGCTAAAAGTTGAAGATGAAGATGACAAATTTGTAAATATCTTCAGTTTGGCAATCTATATTAATTTATTTTAAAAAAAAACTAATGGCATTTTGGTTATTATTTTTAAAATAGTTGAGTAAGAGATAGCTAACCTTGAATTTGGTCCACACATTAGAATTTTTTTTAATACCTACCATACACATATAAAATCTCGTAGAAACATTCTTAGTAAAATTAAAACTTTTATCAAACATGAATTTTTTCTAGAGAAATTTGCTTTTTTGGATGGTTGGTGGTGACCATGACTCTAATGTACTCGTCTACTGATTGTTACGTTCGGGGCACTTTTTCGTGAGGTAAGTCTTTGAGAACCAAATGTAACATGCACTATATTGTTCTGTCAATATCTCTTCAGATATCAGTGTGGTGTCTTTTGTGGATACTCTGGCGCTTAAGTGAGAAAACGACCATGTGACTAGCCGAGAGAACAAGAATACTGAAAAATGAAGAGAAGGTTTGTGTCGAACTGGATCCAATCAAAAATGATTCCTAGATCAGTCTGAAGTTTGTTGGGCCGATTTAAAAAGTAAAACGAAGACTTGAGTTCTTTATAGAGCTTTAAATGCTTCCGAGAGAAAAATGAGTGTACGAAGATGAACCAAAGAGATGTTGTGAATGCCAAAGAAAAAATGATCCAAAGTTATGAGATTGAAGAACAAGTTTTTTAGATGTACAATATGAAGAATAAATTATTAGATGTTTTAGATTATAAATGTATGTATGTGTATATATATATATATTGTTGGGGATAAAATAATTTTATTTGAGTTAAGCGAATTGCTTAATGCCACGTGTCTTTAGCTTAGGCGAATCTTTTAACGCCATTTGTGTAGTTGGTCTACTAGACCGAGCCTTAGAGGTATTTGGGCCTGAAATAATAATGGTCCAACTAACTTGATGGGTAAGGCCACTTGTAACTGATCCCGTCCCGGGTAGTGTGGCACGCTACCAGGGATGATCTAAATCAGGGACTGAGTGGTCAGACGAACTAGTATCCCATCAGCACCCGGATGCGGCACACAGAGTCCGAGTTCCCATATAAGAAACTCGGGCTAGGTATGAAATTTCTTCCTTAAGCGCGAAACTCAAAATCTTTCAAATATTTAAGCTAAGTCTTCAGTTAAAGGGTAAAAACAATTTTCACCTTATGCATATTAGGGTAAAAGTAAGTGGTCCCGCTCAAAGAACGATTAAAGCACAAAGGACTGATCCCGAAGAGCACCCCGGCGTCAGACCCGTTGCACCAGACGCTGCCACCAATACTTAGTGATTCTCTCATTTACTTCAGAAGGAGATCTGATTCTCTCCCGAGAAAACTCATACTCAAAGCCCATTTCTCTCGAGACTAAGGCCCAATCCTTCGGGATGTTACTCTCTTTCTAGCTGTTTAGGGTCATTCTTCTCTGGATTCTTCCTGGACTTCTCTCTTTTCCGGTCATTCTTTGACCGTTTTCTCTCTAAATACTCTGTTCCCGTTCGTCTCACCGTAAATTTTCTTTCAATACGTTCTGATACACTGTGGACCATCCGTTTCCTTGCTCGGCCCGGTGTCACCTTTTTCACTTCTCTTTCTCATTTTCTGGCCCTTTTTCCTTGCTCTCCACGACTCTCCCGTGGTCGTTCTTCTTCTCTCTATCTTTTTGCTCTTTACTGACTTGAGCATCGGAGAGCCGTCTGAAAACACCTCCAATCGTATTTTCCCTGTCTTCACATGTTTGTTGATTGCGCAGGAGTTGGTCCTCCTAGTGGTTGTTCAAGAGGATTAAAAAACTCCGAAATAATTTGGCGCTAGAAGGAAGAGGAGGGGGGGGGGGAGTGCTCTTTTAAATCAATAAACGCATTCAAATTTCTTCCGACGTCTCAGATCCCCCCACCCCAAAATTCACAAGCGCGTAGCCATGGACAGCACGTGGGAACATCATGCGCCAAGAGTAATTTGAAGACAAGAAGATGTTCGTTAGAATTAAATGGATCTGGAGCCCCAAACGCCGTCGGAAGATCTTCGGCAAGCCCTGCTTGAGAATCGCCAACAACTAAAGGGCGTGTTGGGGGGTAATAACCGCAGAAAAGGAAGAACGGAAAGGCCCTACGAGGGAAAACCTTTCCCAGGCGCGGATGCAGAAAGGCCCAACCAGTAGAATGGTAGGGCAACAAAAAATTATGGGGCACCTGAGCAGCATTAGGTTCCTTTATGGAGAAGGTGTCCTGTCAGAAAAATCCAAATGAAGGAGATCCCTCACATATCGACGCTGTCTTCGAACCGATAATTCCTATGCAGCTAGGGGGCAGAGGATACCATTCAGCCAGAGAGGCCGAAAGGACATTGTGGAAAAGCCCTACGATCTTTTTCACTCATCTTATGAATGGCCTGAAGGGTCACATCCACCAGACGAGAAGCACCAAGGAAGGTGAATTAAAGATAAAGGCAAAAATGAAGGGACAGCGACAGCAAGAATAAAAGCCAAGATGGGGAAAAAGCCTTCTTTGTCAACAAAAACAGGACTCGCAGAAACGGAACGACGCCGGACTGAAAGAAAAAAGAGAGACTCTTGCAAAGATCAACAAGCCGGAGGAAGAGATTCTCTAAAAACCAGGCAACAAGCGACCAAGCCTGCCGGAAAATAGATACGGGCATAACATCCATCGTCGGGAGTCAAGTCTGAAAATGTGACGACGCGAATTGTAAGGAAAAACACTCGATAAAAGTGTGGAAGAAGAGAAGGAGCGTCACTACCACGTGCTATTGCCCGTCACTAAAGCCGGAGCAATACGGTGGGTGGATTTCTCCCTGTTGGCAAGACAGGAAAAAGGTTGGCCCACTTTGGTAGAGACTCAGCGGCCCCCGAACGAAGAAACGTAACCTCCTCACCTGGAGCAATGAGAAAGAAACTGGAAGACCCAGGGAGTGGAGCAACTTGATCTGGGTATAAGTCAGAGTCGTACCCCGTTCACCGGAGCGAAGTGTCAAGCAGCGTAACAAAAGAAATACGAAATATAATGCAAAGTATAGAAGGAGAAAGGTGGTTCACATTCATAAGAGTATAAGTACAAAGAAGTCGACCAGGAACAGAAGACTTCAAAAGAGATGGCGGCCCACACAAAAATTCCCCCAAAACTAAGAAGAATCCGGGGATCGAGCCCGCTTTCGTCACCTAGAGCTTTCCGGAGCACCAGAGGGAGTCTGATCAGTCCCAACAGTACCACCAGGGACGTTGACATTTATGGGGGTGGTGCTCCTTTCATCCAGCCTCTGTCTTAACATCTCGGCCTCGGTTCCAGCCTGATCTCTCTTCAACTCCAAGACCCAACATCTGCAATAGGCAGGACCGAATGCCCCAGGAATCGGTGCCCTAGGTCTTGACATGTCCAAAAGCAGGGGAACGTACTCTACCAAGTTGAGGCCGAACCAGAAGGCAAATAGAGTGCTCACCGACTCTGTAAGAAAATAAGAAAGGGGAAAATGACGCCCGAAAAATGTGTAAGAGATAGACAAACACAGAAAGGATGGGGACGATGCCGAGAAAGGTTATCTGAGCGCACGAATAAGTGTTCATGGGATGCGGCTAAGGAGATCCTTTCTACTATCTCACCCAGCAACAGGAAAGAAGGCTCGCGAAAAGCCTCATGAAGCTGGTACAAGTCTCCGGGAAAACAGCGATAAGGGGGCATGAATGAGGAAGGGACATATGAGAAAAGCACGCAAGAGTCAAGAATCCATAGGGACATTAAAAAAAAGAATCATCGGAATACAATTAACAAAACATGTCGAAGTCCAATCGGTGGGGAGTCTCGCCGGGCCTTCGTGACGAAGGAATATGAAGCGGTCCTCGCCTGGAGGAAGAACCAGGTGCATAGGAATGGTAAGAGGGGTATGACGATCCCAACCCATGTGGTGAATCAGTTATAACCTGAGAGAACTAGCTCTTAGTCGATGGACGTTGAAGGCGCTCACGATCATCTCCCGTGAAATATTTATGCCGGTGAGGTCAGAAAGAACCTGGAGAGCATTAATCAACCCCCGGGCGCGAAATTCCAATGAGCGGGGGCTAACTGGATCAATTCGCAGTAGTTCATCATCAATTAGGAAAATTTAAAACGAAACCCCGCCCGAAAACTTAACAAGTAGACCGTGGTACAACCAATCGGGGGAGAAGCTGGGTCATCGTCTTGAGAAGGGAAGATAATTCAGCAAAGGAGAGGGTAAAGAACCTCCCCTCCAAGGATCGTGGCAATGTCATTCTCGAAGTGCCTAGAATCGAACGAATCAGAAGCTGGAACCGAAGAGGATGAAGCGGAAGACATGATCCAAAAAGAAGAAACGAAATATTCAAGAAATCTGATTGTAGGAAAGAAGAAGATGAAGAAACAAAAGCCGAAATCTATTGAAGAGCAAAGAGAGATGATTGCGGATGGAGGAAGAAGAAGGAAATCTCTGATATTTATACATCAGAAGGGGAAAGTGACTCGGTGTCACCGAACCAAAGCGTGAAGAGGAAGAGACCCTATCCACCGTCTACGTTTCAATCATCTTGCGAGTCTACGCAAGAAGCGAGGAAACTGCAATGATGAAACCGCCACTACACGAAACCAGAGACGGAGAAGTCGTATCGCCACGCCGCCCAAGCAGTTAATCAAGAGAGAAATCGCGGCCCAAACCAGCAAATCCCAACAACAGAACAACGCGGTACTCTCTTGTTCAACACATAATTAAAGATAATATATACATATATACATTATTTCCCTACGAGAAAAGTTATCTAAAAGAAAGAGGCCTAAGAGCCCAATTAAAAAGAAGCCCATGAAGGCAAAGCTATAATATCTATAAATATATAAATACATATATAATCTCTTCCCAAGAACGACAAAAAGGGATACTCTCCGTCTCGTCGCGGTGTATTCCTTAGTCCGATCGGAGAAGAGAGAACTTACGACAAGCAGCAAACGACTGGCAAATCCATAATAGCGATCAGCCCGATGCCAGGTTATCCCAACCTCCGCGGGAGTTTTCATGTCTCTCGCAAGGTCTCTGGACTCAGGTTATCGCAATCTTCATGGGAGTTCTCTTGTTTCCTACCAGGTCTCTGGACTCGGGTTATTGGTACCTCCAAGGGGAATCTCACTACAAGGAAACAGGGGATGAGTGACTCCCAAAAACGTCTCAAAAATTATCGTAAAGTCGCAATTTGCGATTACTTAGGGACTGGAATAAGTAGTCGCAAATTTTTCGTCACAAAATATAATAGTCGCAAAGTAGTCACAAATGAAGGACTAAAGTGTGACTGTTTATATTAGTCGTATATTAAAGACTACTCTATGACAGAGTTTGGTAGTCGTACTTTTGAGACTAAGTTGTGACTGTTTTTATAATAAGAAAATTGTTTTATTAATATTAATATTATGTAATATATAATAAAATTAATACATTTATATTTAAAAAAATAGAAAAAAATAATAAAAACAAAAATAAAATATAAAATATAAAATATGAAACATATATACATATCTTAAAACATAAAATATCATTACACAAATCAAAATTTTTAATCACCTAATTTCTAAATTCTAATCAACTAATTTCTAAAATTCTAAAAGCCTAACTTCTATTCCATTCCAAGAACCTAACTTCTTCACCATCAGCATTTCCCATGTAAGAGCCCCCATAAAGGAGAGAAACCCTTTCACCTCTTCTATCATTCGCTCTCTGTCTACTTACATGTACACTCTCCTACATCCTTTTCCCCATTCTTGCAAATCTTCTGGCTACTCCGAAGATCACCGCCTTTGTCAACATACTAGTATCTTTGGTATGTTTTTCCCCGTTGGCTTCTCTGCTGTCAAATCCCTCTCATTCATGAACTCCTCCACACTCACTTTGGTGTTGATTTTGAGCCATTGATGCGCTTGGCGATAAACCTTCTCTTGCTGCTCTGGCCCTCTGATATGCACGTAAGCCTGGCTCTATTTTCTTCACCGCACCCCACATTTCCTGTCTGGCCCCGAGCTTTGCAATCTCCCATGGTATTCCCATATCTTCATGGTGAAATAGTAGGACCTCACACGATGTCATCTCACCATTCCCTCTTTTCGATTCAACTACACAATGATAAATATCCAGTTTGATTGAAAATTAACAACACTTGTTATAAAAGATACAAAGTTGGTTAAGTACATGACAATCGTAGTTAGTACCTGCACGGATGCACCAGCTTGAATAGTTCAAGTTGACACGCCGTGGCTTGCTTTATCTTGGTACAGACGGGTATTGTACTCCCTGAAACAAATACAAGAGAGATTTACCTATTATAGACACATGAAAAAAGTGGAGACTACACCTTCAAATCCAACAATATCTAACCAAATACATATCGACAAGAAGAAGACTAGTTAAAGTTTGATATCTGCTTGTGAAAAAGTGGAGACTACACCTTCAAATCCAACAATATCTAACCAAATCCAAATCCATATCGACAAGAAGAAGACTTGGTTACCTTAGTGATGCAGTAAAACACTCGGCCGACATCTCATATTCGACGGCCTATAACGTACTCCTTGTCGCTACAAAAGAAGAGGACCTGCAATAGCGCAACGAGAAGATACTTGTTAAGAGTCAAGAGAAGAAGAAGCAATGAGAAGAAGCAAAGAGAACAAGTGTGTACCTTGCGGACCCATTGCACAAGCATAGTGCCAGTGTCCCCGCAGTCTCAAGTGTAGAAGAATACATGAGCATATCATTGTGAATTGAAACTTGGAGAAGAAAAAAGGGTACCTGAGGATCTCGCCTCCAAGCTTGATAAGAGAAGGAGGGAGTTGAGCTCTGGTTGAGCGGGTCCATCATTTGAATCCAAGTAGGACCGCTATCTTTGACCTCAACCAACCTCCATAGATGCCTAAAATCGTCTTCCGTTACAAACCCATATTTCTCTTGGGGAGGAGGGCTAAGGGGAAAAGAGTGGGAATTGGTTGGAAGCTGAAGGTTGAGGGGTTGAAAAAGGTGAAGAAAAAGAAGAAGAAGGGGGTGAAGAAGAAGAAGAAGAAGGAGGAGGTGAATCGTTCGATTCGGTGAAGGAAATCGAGAGAGAGCGATGAATAGATGAAGATAGAGAAGGAAATTGTCACATGGTAACAAAGAGATGCAGATTCAGACCCAAATCAGAAGAGAAATGGAAGAGAAATGAAAGAGAAAAAGAATCTGGGTCAATCGCCGGAGCATCGAGAGAGAAAGAACAAAAGTTAGGGTTTGCTAAAATGATTTGGGAATGTGATTTCGAGTACTTGTCCTAGGTTATAGTCCCTAATTAGTCCGAAAGTAGTCGCAAAATATATTTAGGAGAGAATAATACGCGTCCAAAAGCCCAAAATATTTCATCCGAAGCCCAAATTTTTTCAAACCTTAACATATACCAAATTAGAAAGAAATTAACTTGGTCATAAAACAGTCGCAAATTTATTTTGGAGTAGCAAAGTAGTCGCAATTTACTGATACTTTTGTGACATTATTTTGTTAGTCACAAAACTATACCCTAAACCCTAAACATTTAGAATCAAAAAAGTGATCCAAGTGATTACCCAATCAGTCTTTTTCTATTTTTTAAGTATATGCAAATATTATAGACTAAACTTACACTAATTAACTAAATTTTGGAAAAAATTAAACTTAAACAAATTTTAGATTGAAAACATATGTAATATATGTTAAAATGTTATGTAAGATGCAAAGATGACTTTATCAAATTGAAAGTTATAAGTTTTCACAAATTATATTATATATTTAGTATAACAAGTAGTTCAAATCTATGTAGATACTTAAAACTACATATGTTTACAAATATCTTTTGTTGTTTTTTCAAAATCTATTACCAACTTTTAGTGACTAATTTGTGAGTATTCTGGCACGATCACTAAGAGTTGCAAAGAAGTCGCAATTTTGGGACTGATTTGCGACTACACTTTCTGACCAAAAAGAGAGTCGCTAAAGAGTCTCACTTTGCGACTATATTTACACAGTTGAATAATAGTCTTAATTTAGTCGCTAATTTAGGACGTTACGCGACTATATTAGTCCGTCATAAATATGCGACTGATTTGCGTCTATATCTTCCGTAGTCGTTTATTAATCGCAAATTGGTCACAAAATGGTCGCAAAATTTTGCGACAAAAAAAACAGCCACAGAAAGTAGTCACTCATCCAGTGTTTTCTTGTAGTGTCTCGAGCCCTCCCAGGTCTTTGGACTTAGGCAAAGGCTTTCAGGAATCTCGTGTCCACAGGTCTCCGGACTCAGGTTCCGGCCTTCATTAGGGTTCTCATTCCTTCAAGTCTCCGGACTCAGGCTCCGGCCTTCCCAGGAGATCTCGTGCCTCTTAGGTCTCCGGACTCATGTTCCAACCTTCATGGAGTTGTCCATAACTTCCAGGTTTCCAGGTCCAATATACTTGTGTTTGAAATTGCAAGAAATAAGGAAGGAGAATCGCATTCACGATTCGATATTTCTTTTAGGTTTTTGAGTATACAGGGAAGGAGAATCGCATTTGCAATTCGATATTTCTTTGAGGTGTTCGAGTATACTGGCAAGGAATGTGACTCTTCCGTTGCCCGAGTCCGCTACTCAAAATCTTTCAAATATCTAAGCTAAGTCTTTAGTCAAAGGCACCTTATGCGTGTTAGGGTAAAAGCAAGTGGTCCCCGCTCAAAGAACGATTAACGTACAAAGGACTGATCCCGAGGAGCATCCCGCGTCAGATCCGCCGCACCAGACACTGCCACCAGTACAGAAAAGGTCAGGATCAGCGTATCAGAACCGTAATGTCGGCCAATTAGTATGAGAAGACAAAGTTAGTAGGTGAAAAGCACTGGAGTGCATCGTGCCGGGTCAAATTCGAGAATCCAGAAAAGACCCAACAAAGGATTTTTCCCAGACATCTCTCTTTCTCGATCATTTTTTAACTGTTTTCTCTCTAAATATTCTGTTTCTGCTCTGTCTCACCGTAAATTTCTCTCTCTATATGTTCTGATACGCCGCTGACCATCCCTTGCTCGGTCCGGTATCACCCTTTTCACTTCTCTTTCTTGTTTTCCGACTTTTTTTCCTTACTCCCATGTGGCTGTTCTTCTTTTATCTCTTTTTGCTCTTTTTTGACTTGAGCGTTGGAGAGCCATCGGAAAACACCCTTCTAATTGTGTTTTCTCGGCATTCACGCATTTGTTGATTGCGCATGAACTGATCCTCCAATGTTTGTTCAACAGAATTAAAAATCTCTAAAATATATATGTTTTATTTTCTTATCAATATAATAATATTGTTCTATGTAATTTATAATTTATTCAATACATAGTTACAAAATAACAATACATATTTGTAATCTAAAAAACTATATTTAAATTTTCAATAACATATGTGGATCACCTATTTAATAACTCTACTTAAATATACTTACAAAACTTTTACAAGACTTTTATATTTTCATTTTATTATTTTATACACAATTAGTGAAAAATAATAATATTAATAGTATATTATAATCATAATGGACTAGATATGAAAAACGTTTATTTCGTAAGTTAGCTTTAATAAATATTGATATTTCATTATCAATATATAAAAAAAAAAAATATCTGTAATTTAATACATGTTATATACATAATAAAAGATACCAATTTAAAAAAAAAATAGAATATGCAAACGAGAAACATGCTTTTATTTCTAAGAGAAACTATATTTTGTTTATGTAAACATAAATTTTAATTTTCTTATTCAAATAAAATTATTTTATTTTAATATAAGATAACAATTTGAAGTATTCAGTCCATATAAATCGATCCAAACCATACTCGAAAATTGAACCATATTTTAATATATGGTCTAATTGAATTTGTTATTTGTATATTCAAAAAATATATGACGAATTTTATTCTAAAAATTTGATCTAAAATCTAAATTTATTTGAAAATTAAGAATATAGTTGATTAAAACTTGAATACGAACCGAAATTAAAACATACCAAATCATCAGCCATATTAGACTATATTTTTATTATGGATACTATTATTTATAAACTGGAAATCTCAAAATCTGAAAATTCCAACCCAAATAGAATCTAAATCCGGATATTAAATACATTGGCAGTTTTTAACTAAATAATATTTTTCTAATTTATTTGGTACCTAAAAAAAAAATATCCCTCGGTTTCAATATATAATATGTTTTGGAGAATATTTATTTCAAAATATAAGATTTTCTCATATTTCTATAAAAATTTTAAATTTATTTGTTATTTTTGTGATTGTTTGTATTCTGAATTGTTTTTAATTAAAATATTAAAAAAAAAATTTTCATGATTAGCTGAGTTATTTTAATTAAAATATTAAATAAAGTTTTTTGGGAAAATAAATTTTTAGTTTTCGTACTTTTAACTAAAACATCTTATATTTTGAAACTAATAAAATGTTTATTACGTCTGCACATGGTACGAAATATCGCCTAGAGTTATTTTATTTGTATAATTTGCCCCAAACATTTTTGACAAATTTTGAGAAATATCACTTTTATGATACTATATTTTAAAAATACCATTGTTTGCTGTCCATTTTCAAAAATATCACTTTTATAAACGTTTATTAAAACTCAAATTTATAAAAGTTTTTAAAACATGTTTTATAAAATTTTATAATTATAAACTTTTATAAGGTTTATAAAGAATATTATAAGATGATTATAAGGTTTTATAAATTTTTATAAGGCTTTATTAAGTTTATAACATATTTAAAATATTTGATAAACTTTTATAAAATATGTTTTATAAACTCTTGACCTTATGAAGTTTATAAAAATGATATTTTTGAAAACGAACAACAAACAGTGGTACTTTTGAAAAGTGGTATCATAAAAATGGTATTTTCGAAAATTTTCCAATGTTTTTTGTTAACAAGAGGTTCCAGGCCGGAGCCCGGGTAATCTCATCAAATGAGTGTAGCCGTCGAATTATTTATTCACCAATTTTTTAATAGGTATAAAGCGTGATACAATTTTAACTGGCCAAATGAGAGTACAAGTATTCCTACTGAAAATCAAAGTTAAGAAAAACAAATTTACGTCTTATTCTGAAATCTTTTATCAGTAGGCGACTACCGTTTGGTTTATTGTCCCAAACGTTGCAAATAGTTTTTTTTCCATTCGAAAATTAGAATTCAAAACTTAGACCGTTTATATAAGAAATCCTCTCTGAATCAACCAACTAAACTAACAACGTTGAGTTAATATAACTATTGTATCCTCTGTTTCATCATTGTGCACAAAATAAAGAGTGAAAAGAACGTGGAAGATTATCACGTGGTGAACAAGAACATCTCCGCCAACCTACAGACTCGACCCTTTTTATCTAACAAAAAGGTTCCATCTATTATAACCCTATTTTATTCTCTTAATTAGTGCATAATATTGAAAACAAGTTTTATTAAAGCAAACGTAAATTAAAGCAATCGTCCTAGCTTTTTTAGCATTAAAATGCATAAAATTTTACTAAAAGTTATTTATACAACATTTTTTTTTTTTTAATTTCATTAACTAATTTTTTTGGATGGGCCTAGTTAGGAACCCAAAACCAAATGAAAATATGGACCAAACCCGCAACATGAAGAAATGGTACAACGAAAATTCTAATTTCTGGAGAACCATTCGACCATCACTTTGCCGCCGCCGCAGAACACATAAATCCGGGAGCTCTGAACCGCCGGCTAAGGAGGTGGGTCTGGTAGGATAAAGCGAAACACCCATGCAAGGAACGACGGCAAGGAAGAGGACTTCCCGAACAATACTCGCCAAAGAGTTTCGAACCTCGAACATGCCGATAGAGCCATGAAATAGAGAGGAGGGCCAACTGACCGGAGAAGAAACACATCCTCCGATCAAAGCAGGGGATGCAGCATCACCCTCCATCGAGTGCAGCAAGCAACGAGAAGAAGTGAACGGAACAAGACAGATGCAGATCCGAAACCCACACCACAACCGGCAAGAAAAAACATAGCAAGGGGCAAAACCTGGAACGAGACAACAGTTTCTCCTTACCACGGAAGAGAAACAGCGGGAGAGGAAAAGGTCCCATGGAGAAAAAGTCGCCGGGAAAACGCAGCCGAGGGATAGATCCACCTTCCTCTAGCAAATCTGTCCTCAGGAGAGACATCCGACAGCCTCTGACCAAGCGACCACTACGCCACTCCAAAATCATGACTTAGATCCACCACTACACCGCCGCACAGATCGAGCCTCAACGATCAGGTAGAGGCAAATCAAACCGGATCCCTTTCTCTGAGATCTGGAAAGATTGCCGCACCTAAACGCTAGCATAAACCGCCTGCAGCCGCCACTTTGCTACATAGAACCACCGTCGGACAGAAGAGAGGCAGCCATAGATCACCGGAAGAGGGAACTTCACCACGGATGAAGCACAGTAGACGGCAAAATGGCGAAGGTGTAGCATCTCGCAACGCCGGCTAAAGCTGGACGCCAGAGAGGCAAAACGGGAAACGGTGGCATGCGGCTAGGGCGAACTTTGGTTTTGTAGAGAGAAGGGAGAGAGAATTTCTCTCTCTACCTACTCCGTTTTTAAGTTTTTTTATACAACATTTTGGTATGTGCAAATATCGTTAGAACATTACCCCGATCCTATTATTATAATGGTGCTAATGCAATTAGATTGAAAAAAAAGCATACCATAGAAATTTTGATCACCATGAATTTTGACCGAAATTTAAATTAATATCTAAAATATGTGAAAACTCTAATCTTTTTCTTGCTTGCAATTTATCAATTATGATTGAAATTCTAGCAAAATAACTCAAATCTAATTTAAACTTACAAAAGGAAGATTCAACCACTACACCACCATATTTGTTTTTTGCTATAATTTGAAAATCTTTCTATCTGCTAACAAATTTCAACTATGTGAGACCATATTTGAAGGCAGACGTCGGAAATAAAGATATGTGTTTAAGTTTTAAAATTTATAATTAACCTATATTTTTGTTCATGTGAAGGAAAATAAAATGTTTTTTTTATAACAAGATAGATTATGAATCAAAATCCGGATTAATCTCTAAAACATGTAAGAATCTAAGAATTTTTATCATTTAAAATATCTACGGTCGTTAAGAGAAATCGCAATGATTTTTCGTATTTAGTGAAACTCGATCTCTAACTTTAACCTTGAAGAATTGTGTCTTTAATCTAAAATATCTCTTAAGTATGCTAAAGCCTCTAAGGGAAGTAGAGGGTCTCAAGTTAATGTGTTGATGAGATCCTCCTCACTTGCACGTGCGTATTAAGTCACGTGTGAGAGTTTGTTGTAAAAGATAAGGCTGAGTTATAATGCCCTTATCTTCTTCCCTTAGCTCATATCGATCTTTAAGTGAATCTGTTAGAGGATCGAGAGAGAGAGAGATAGAGAGCTAAAGGCTAAGAGATCAAGAGCTCGATTTTGAGCTGGTTCTAGTGGATTCCGGTTGACTTTCAGCGAGACGTAGGGTGCGGTTTGCCCCGAACTCGATAACTCTGGTTTGTCTTTACTTTCTTGCATACATCGATTCTCAAAGCGGTCGTTAGATTCAAGCTAGGATTGCTACTAGATCTAGGTCGTATTCGCACAAATTGGTATCAGAGCCCAGGTTTTGGGCAAAGGTTCGATAGATCGGTGAAGATCTGAGATCGAGGAAGAATCAGAGAATCGAAGATGTAAGGGATGAAGATCGAGGTCGATAAGTTCGATGGATCTAGAGATTACGGTCTCTGGAAGAAGAGAATGCTTTCGCATCTCAGTGTTCAAGGTCTGAAGGGTGTTCTGGTTAAGGCTGTACCAGAAGAAGTTGATGTGGAATCAGAAACGAAGGATCCAAATCTCAAGAAGAAGAGACTCACAACCGAAGCTTCAAGACCAGATCGCTGTGAAGGAGCGATGAACCTGGTCTTCATGAATGTTGGAGATCATGTATTGTGGAAGCTTGATAAGTGTACTACAGCTGCGGATACTCTCGAGACTTTGGATCAAATGTACATGACAAAGTATTTGCCAAATCGTGTACATTCACAGCTCAAGGTTTATTCCTTCAAGATGCAGGAGTCAAAGTCGATGGATCAAAACATCGATGACTTCCTGAAGTTGGTTGCAGAACTTGGCAACCTGAGTATTGAAGTACCAGAAGAAGTCCAGGCTATACTTTTTCTCAATGCTCTTCCTAACAGGTACAATTTCTTGAAAGAAACTCTCAAGTAGAATAGGTTAGGATTGAAGCTAGATGAAGTGGTTAGTGCAGCTAGGTCTAAGGAGTCAGAGTTTAAGGATGCTCCTAGATGTAGGTATGATGGTGAAGGACATTATGTCAGAGGAAGAACAAATACCAGGAATTTTGATTCTAGTAAAGGTAAGAACAGACCAAGATCTAAGTCCCAAGATGGTAAGAAGATCTGTTGGATCTGTGGGAAAGAAGGGCACTTCAAGAAGTAGTGCTACAAGTGGCTGGAGAGAAACAAGGGTAGGCTTCAGGGTTCAGATAAAGGAGAGTCTGCACATGCCAAGGATGATGCTCATGATCTGTTTGGTCTTATTGCCTCAGAGGTTAATCTATCACAAGAAGAAGCTGATAAAGAAGAATGGGTGTTGGATACTGCATGCTTTTTTCACATGACACCAACGAGGGATGTTTGCATTGAATTCAGAGAGTCAACATCAGGGAAAGTGAGAATGGCTAATAAGACTCACTCTGATGTAGCAGGGATTGGCTCAGTAAGGTTTCAGAACTATGATGAGACAACATTTATTCTCAATGATGTGAGATATATGCCTGACATAGGCGGAATCTCATATCTATGGGAACTCTGGATATCAAAGGATGTGAATTCAGAGGTGGAAATGGTAAGGTCAAAGTGATCAAGGGTTCTATGGTTGTTATGAAAGGTGAAAGGAAAGGTAAGGATGCACTCTACATACTACAAGGGTTTGCTAAGGTTTCAGAGGCTTGTGCTTCAGAAGGCAAGTAACTAGTTCAGAAGGGTTCAAGAGATAAGACACAGTTGTGGCACAGTCGTATGGGTCATGTTGGTTGGAAAGGTTTAGAAGTTCTGGTTAAGAAAGGCTGCATTGAAAGTGGCAAGATTTCAGAGGTTAAGATCTGTGAAGATTGTGTTATAGGGAAGACACACAAGACCAGTTTTGGTCCAGCTAAGCATTTCACTAAGGAGAAGTTGGACTACATTCATTCTGACTTATGGGGTTCACTAAATGTTCCTCTAAGTCTAGGAAGATGTCAGTATTTTAATTCTTTTACTGATGATTGGTCTAGGAAAGTATGGGTTTATTTTCTGAAGACTAAAGATGAAGCTTTTGACAAGTTTGTTGAATGGAAGAAGATGGTTGAGACACAATCAGAAAGAAAGGTAAAGAGGCTTCGTACAGATAATGGTCTTGAGTTCTGCAATACAGGTTTGACCAGTTTTGCAAGGATGCTGGTGTTGTAAGATATATGACCTGTACTTACACATCGCAGTAGAATGGTGTTGCAGAGAGGCTTAACAAGACCATAATGAATAAGGTCAAAAGTATGCTGAGTGAGAGTGGTATGGGTCATAAGTTTTGGGCTGAAGCAGCATCAACATCAGTCTATCTTATCAACAGGTCTCCTTCATCAGCAATCGACTTTGACATACCAGAGGAAAAATGGGCTTCAGCTGTACCAGATCTCAAAGGATTGAGAAGGTTTGGATGCATAGCATATGTGCATTCTGATGAGGAGAAGCTTAACCCAAGAGCAAAGAAGGGTGTGTTCACAGGGTATCCAGATGGTGTGAAAGGGTTCAGAGTCTGGTTTTTAGATGAGAAAAAGTGTGTCATCAGCCGCAATGTTGTCTTCAGAGAGGATGTGATGTACAAAGACATCAAGTCATACGTGTCTCCAGGTAATAGTCAATTAGTTTTAACTAACAAAACTGTGAGTTTTGATTTTGCAGGTTGTGATAAGGATCCAGTGAGTCAAGCTCAAGGTGGAGCTACAACAGATCAAGCTCAGTCTGAACAGGAGCCTGATAAGTCAGAAGCTGAGGGAGCTGGGCCAGGGTCTGAATCACAGGAGTTAGAGGACTATTAGTTGGCAGAGATAGAACTAGAAGACAGCCAAAGCCATCATCCAGGTTAGCTGATTATGTTGTTGATGAGGATACAAAAGAATGTGATATTGCAGGGTTTGCATATCTAGTAACAGAAGATGGTGGAGAGCCAGAGCCAAAAGATTATCAGGAAGCTATGAGTGATCCATACAGTGATAAATGGACATAAGCTTCAGATGAAGAAATGGTTTCATTGATAAAGAATGAAACATGGATACTAGTGGATAGAGTGAAGACACAGAAGCCAGCAGGTTGCAGGTGGGTCTTCAAAAGGAAACCATGGATAGTTGGAGTTGAAGGTCCCAGGTTCAAGGCCAGGTTAGTGGCTAAGGGATACTCACAGAAAGAAAGTATATACTACCATGAGATTTTTTCTCTAGTGGTGAAGCATGTCTCCATCAGGTTCCTATAATCAGTAGTGGTACATTTCGACATGGAGCTGCAACAGATGGATGTCAAGACAGCATTTCTGCATGGCTACTTAGATGAAGAGATGTACATGGAGCAGCCTGAGGGATATGTTGATAAGAAGCATCCGGATGAGGTTTGTCTACTCAAGATGTCTTTGTATGGCTTGAAGCAGTCTCCAAAGCAGTGGAACATGAGGTTCAATGATTTTATGAAGGTCAGTGGATACAGCAGGAGTGAGTATGATAGTTGTGTATACTATAAGAAGCCGAAGAGTGGAGATTATGTCTATCTACTTCTGTATGTAGATGACATACTTATAGCTTCTAAGGACAAGAAGCAAGTGTGTGAGCTGAAGGTTTTATTGGGTTTTGAGTTCGAGATGAAGGACTTAGAAAATGTTAAAAAGATACTTGGGATGGAGATTATAAGAGACATAGTTAAGGGCACACTGAGTGTGTCACATGAAGGGTATCTTCTAAAAGTACTGGAAAAGTTTAACATGGATCAGTCCAAGCCAGTGGCTACACCATTAGGAATACATTTCCAGCTCAAGGCTACTACAGAAGAAGAACTTCAGGAGCAGTTTGATTTCATGAAGAGCATTCTGTATCAAAGTGCACACTGATATACTCCATGATTGGTACACGACCATGCCTTGCTTATCCAGTAGGTTTGGTGTGTAGATACATGAGCAAACCCAACAAGCACTATTGGCAAGCAGTGAAGTGGATACTGAGGTACATCTGTGGATCACTGAAGAGGAAGCTGTGCTATAGAAAAAAGAGGATTTTGTTGTCAAGGGTTACTGTGATGATGATTATGCAGCAGATAGAGATAGGAGACAGTCAACTACTAGATTAGTTTTCACAGTAGGAGGTAACCCCATTAGCAGAAGATCTTGTTTGCAGAAGGTTGTGGCTTTGTCAACCACAGAAACAGAGTACATGGCTTTTACTAAAGCAGCAAGAGAAGTAGTGTGGTTAAAAGGTTTAATGGTGGAGCTAGGATTTCAACAAGAATCAGGTGAAATACATTGTGATTCTCATAGTGCAATAGAATTATCAAAAAATGTTGTGTTTCACGAGAGACTAAGCATATAGCTGTGAAGTATAACTTCATCAGAGAGCTGATCAGTGACAAGGAAGTAGTTGTGTTGAAGATTGCTACATCTCATAATCCAGAAGATATTTTCACCAAGGTTTTACTAGTTGGGAAGCTTCAAGATGCTTTGAAGCTACTCAGAGTTACAGAAGACTGAAGCAGCTTGTGCTTGAGGCACAAGGCCGAGTGAGTTTACTCGGGGAAGCTTGAACAAGTTTGATTCAAGCAGAGATGAAGCTGAGTGGGTTTACTCAGGAAGATTAAAAGCTGAGTGAGTTTACTCAGGAGGATCAGGAGCTGAATGAAGATCATTCAAGGAGCTCTGAAGATGAGCGGGTTTGCTCATGTACCGGAAGTGGAATCCAAGTCAAAAGCTAGAACAAGTGTAAGAGATTAAGGACAAGGTGTAGAATTGAAGAATTGTGTCCTTAATCTAAAATCTCTCTTAAGTATGTTAAAGCCTCTAAGGGAAGTAGAGGGTCTTAAGTTAATTTGTTGATGAGATCCTTCTCACTTGCACGCGTGTATTAAGTCACGTGTGAGAGTTTGTTGTAAAAGATAAGGCTGAATTATAATGCCCTTATCTTCTTCCCTTAGCTCATATCGATCTTTAGGTGAATCTGTTAGAGGATCGAGAGAGAGCTAGAGAGCTAAAGGCTAAGTGATCAAGAGCTCGAGTTTAAGCTGGTTCTAATGGATTTCGGTTGACTTCCGGCGAGACGCAGGGTGCGGTTTACTCCAAACTAAATAAGGCATCAATTCTCAAAGCGATCGTTAGATTCAAGCTAGGATTGCTACTAGATCTAGGTCGTATTCGGACAAACCTACGCAACGAATCTCTACCAAACCATTAGACTACAATAATTTTTCGTAAATGTTAGAACTATGCCTGGGGGTTCGGGTATTCGGGTCGGTTTCGGTTCTATTTTTTGGTTTTTGGGTATAGAGATTTAGGAACCGTTCGGATATTTTAGATTTTCGGGTCGGTTTTGGTTCGATTTTCGGGTCGGTTCGGGTAGGCTTACTGAACCGGCTAATAACCAAAAATAGTCGGGTAATTTTTGAGTTTCGGTTTGGTTCGGTTTTTCGGATAATTCGGGTAATTTTCGGGTAATTTCAGATAATTTTCGGATAATTTCGGGTAAATTCGGATATTTTTTTGGTAATTTCGGATAATTTTCGGGTAATTATCCGAATATCCGAAATTATACGAACTACCCGAACTAACCGATAAAATAACAAAAACAAATTGTAAAATTTACCCGAACCATCCGAACATACTCAACCTATAACCGAAATATCTTTAGGTTATTTTATATTTCGGATATTTCGGATACCCATTCGGTTCTCGGTTCGGTTCCGATTCGGTTCGGATACCCGCACTTTGAAAATATAGGAACCATTCATGTATTTTAGATTTTCGGACCAATTTCGATTCAGATATTTTTAGGTGGTTTCGATTCGATTTTTTGGTTCCGATTAAAAACGTCGAGGGCTAGTTAGAACACATATCTCTAACTTTAATCTTCTACTCATTCTAACAAAACCACTAGATTACGAGTGTTGGTTTGGTCGGAAATAAAAATGTTAGAACTTAGAAAAAGAAGTATCACGTGATTAAAGAGCTAATGTCACCAACCTATAGACTCTATTTCTCTTCCCACTCAGTCAACGCAGCCTTACACTTGTAATCGTGATTGAAAGACGAATTTATATAACCTTAGGTTTAAGTTTAACACAACCCCCACATCTTCACAACACCGCACACATCACACCGAGAAGAAGAAGAAGAAACCATGGCTTCCTCTGTAATCTCTTCCTCTCCCTTTGTCTGCAAATCCTCCAAGGTTTTATATCATCATCATCCTTCATTTCTCTCTTCCTCTTTCTCGATTTCGCATTGTCTCTCTGCAATTTTCGAATTTCTCAAAGTTTTGTTTTTTGTCTTGATTTCCGGCAGAAGGATTTGGGGTTTTCTTCGTTTCCGAAATCGTCGCAGATTTCGATTCATAGATGTCAGAAGAAATCGATTTCACGGAAGATCGTCTCGGTTATGGCGCCGCAGACGGAGCGGTCTCCAGGCACCACTGGATCGGTATGCGAGCCTCTTCGTGTCTCTCGTGGCATGTTTTTCTGATTTTCTCATCAGTTTTCTTTACATGGGTTTTGTGGGATTTTTCCATTTTCCAGGTGAAAACTGGGATGACGATGACGGAGAAGATCCTGGCTAGGGCAGCAGAGAAGTCACTAGTGGTACCTGGTGATAACATTTGGGTTAATGTTGATGTTCTTATGACCCATGATGTTTGTGGCCCTGGTGCTTTTGGTATCTTCAAGAGAGAGTTCGGTGAAAAGGCTAAGGTATGCTTCTTCTTCTCTCATGATGTCGCTTTGTTTCGAGCTTGCTAGTACTACTAGAATTCAAGAAATGATGTTGTTGTTGTTGCTGGTTTACCATGCAAACTGGGAAGAGCTTTTGATAGTTTTGAATCTTGCTATGATTATATATTATGTTGCTTTGTTGTATTGTTTTCAGCTAGTTTGAGAAGTTTGTGTTATTTTTGTGTTTAAACTTGATCACTTTTGCAACCTTACTTATTGTGATTGGTGCTTATACGCTGATGAAGGTTTGGGACCCGGAGAAGATTGTTGTTATACCAGACCATTACATATTCACAGCTGATAAGCGTGCAAACCGCAACGTGGACATTATGCGGGAACATTGCAGAGAACAGAACATCAAGTATTTCTATGATATCACTGACCTTGGGGATTTTCGGGTATGGTGGTTTTGAACTTTCTCCAATGTGTCATTTTAAATTAAATTTCTATCTTGTTTGCATTTGGATGAAGTTTAAGTGCTTTCTTTTCTCATCTGTAGGCTAATCCTGACTACAAAGGTGTTTGCCATGTTGCACTTGCACAAGAAGGTCATTGCAGGCCAGGAGAGGTAACAATCGCTGGATAGGATTGGCTTTGTTCTGATTGAAATTGGCTTTTTTTTTGTTTCTATTCTAATTGATGTATTTCCTTATGGTAGGTTTTGTTAGGAACAGACTCACACACATGTACTGCTGGAGCATTTGGTCAATTTGCTACAGGGATTGGAAACACTGATGCTGGCTTTGTGTTAGGCACTGGAAAAATCCTCCTTAAGGTTTGTATAATAGCTGATTCCTTTGCTTCTCTATGCTATAGTTTTGTTCAGTGTGTTAAATGGAAATCAGTGATGCCTGTTTCAACTTGAAAAAGTCTTGTTAGAATAGTTTCCCCCTGTCCAACTTGTATAACCCCAACTATTGTTTCTGAAGCTTGTATCCTGATTTTTCAGGTTCCACCAACAATGAGGTTTATCTTGGATGGTGAAATGCCCAGTTATTTGCAAGCAAAGGATCTGATTTTGCAAGTGAGTATATGTCTTGCATCATTTATTTCCATTTCCAGCATCTGAAATCTTTTACAGATCAATTTTGACAGTAGTCTGAGGTGCATATGCAACTTTTGATGTGTCCTAGTCATATCTGCCCCAAATTGCATATCACTGAGAAGTCATTTTCCAATCTACATTAATAGTTCAAGCTTTCTTTCTGTAATTATTTCTCTTTTGGGATTCTATCTGGCGTCTTTCTTCTGAATATTGGACTTGCTTCCATATTTGTAGATCATTGGTGAAATATCTGTTGCTGGTGCAACTTACAAGACGATGGAGTTCAGTGGTACAACTGTTGAAAGTCTGACTGTAAGAAATTATTTTGTGTTTTTACATGATGGGTCCCTTCTCCTATGGAATTTAATACAATAATATTTGGCGTATGATGATTTCACTAATTTAAAAATCTTTGCTACAATTCTTTTTGCCTGCTAGATGGAAGAAAGAATGACATTGTGCAACATGGTTGTGGAAGCTGGGGGAAAGAATGGTGTCATCCCTCCTGATGCGACAACATTAAATTACGTTGAGGTATATGTGCTGTCTTGTTTTTTCTTGTAAATCAATTTTTTTTTCATGGGAAGTTATGTTGAGGTACTCTTTTTCTTATATCTTCTGCAGAATAGGACATCTGTACCCTTTGAGCCAGTATATAGTGATGGAAATGCAAGGTACAATCACATGGTACCCTAAATTTATAAACAGCGGGACGAGTAAATATGGATTTCTGGTATCTCTATTTGAATTACTAGTGCAGCTGGAAATAACTTCACTACTCTGGATATGTAACACAACATGTTTCAAACCTACTGTTCATATGAGTAATGCAAGTTGATAGAATGGTGTCTCTTCAAGTAATTTTTTTTGTGTTTTGGTGGGGAGCAATCTTTAATTGGGGATTGCCTTCTGCAGTTATCTCTCTGTAGTTTAACCTTCCTTTTTCTAATCATATTTTCTGTTGTTTTCTTCCATAGCTTTGTCGCAGATTATAGGTTTGATGTGTCAAAGCTGGAGCCTGTAGTGGCGAAGGTGGGTTTACCATGATTACCAATTTAGTTGAGTAGTTTTTTGCCACTTCAGGTTATTGTAATTGTATTTGCTATTGTCAATGTTTTTTTTTTTCAGCCTCATTCTCCTGACAACCGGGCTCTAGCAAGAGAATGCAAAGATGTGAAAATTGACAGAGTATACATTGGTTCTTGTACTGGTGGGAAGACAGAAGATTTTATGGCTGCAGCTAAACTTTTCCTTGCATCTGTAAGTTCAACTTGTTGACTGTGTTGTTAGTCGAGACATGCTTACCACTGTTTGGGCAGGAGGCTTCAAACTTCAAACTTACAAAACAACCTGTTATCCTGTGTTCTTGATCTGAGCAAATACTTCATTGAATTGATATGTTTAAAATCAGCCGGCAAAAGTTTTCTTAATTCTTTGGAAAGCATTGTTATGCGTTTTGTTTTTTTTGCTGGCATGTTGTTTGGTATTAAGAAAATGTTGTAGATTCTTTGTCTAAGGTTGTTTTCTCTTCTCATTGTCGTTTAGCCTCATGGAAAATCTGCTTGTGTGTTTGCAGGGGAAGAAGGTCAAAGTCCCAACTTTCCTTGTCCCGGCTACTCAGAAGGTTAGTACTACATTTCGACATTGTTACTATCTCAAGTGATTTTGCTTGGTTTTATCACAGAATACAAATATCAAATGCGTTGTATCTATCTGGTCATGTCTTCAGGTGTGGATGGACGTGTATGCCCTCCCAGTACCTGGATCAGGTGGTAAGACGTGTGCACAGATATTTGAAGAAGCTGGCTGTGACACACCAGCTAGTCCTAGCTGTGGTGCTTGCCTTGGTGGCCCGTCAGACACCTACGCTCGTTTGAACGAACCTCAAGTATGCACCTGTTTCTTACCTTATCCAATTCTTTCTGCCCATTCAAAAATTAGTAAATCGCTAGCTATCTCGATAAATGCTGAATCACTTCTAAAAAAGTATAAAATCCCTTCTGTGGATTTCATTATGCATTCCTGATCTACTTTGAGTTGCAGGTATGATTGGGTAATTCCTTTTACTGTGCCAAATTAAAACTCTTATCTAGTCTAGTAAATGTGTGGAGGTTTGTTCATAGAAGAAACTAACAGAGTTTATTTGTTGCGAGACTGACAGAGAAATGCGTATTAAAAATGTGTTACAGGTGTGTGTATCAACAACGAACAGGAACTTCCCTGGTCGGATGGGGCACAAAGAAGGGCAGATTTACTTAGCTTCTCCTTACACCGCTGCAGCCTCGGCTCTAACCGGCTATGTCACTGACCCGAGGGAGTTCTTGCAGTAGGCTGATAATGGCGCTGTGTCAAAAATCCAATGCTGCATCAGAAGAACATTGTTAAATGATATGGGCATTGTGAACTATATGTATGTATTTCCTTATTTTGCTGTTGAACTTGTAGTTTCAAACTTTTTATGTGTTTGAGATTGTCAAAAATAAAGAGAGAGAGAGATAGAGATAAAAGTCAACGCTCATATTCTATTATCTCCATTAGTGATTGCAAAGTTAAATATTGGCTATTAGATATTTTCAACCAAAAAAAACTACGAATGTTGTTACTTAGGGACTAAATAGTAAATCATGCGTTATATTATTTTGTGGTTTGCAATTGCTGGACATGCGTAAAATATAGATTCCAATAACATTTTTTTTAATATATATGTTAAATGTATTATATTCCAATAATATAGGCTAATAAGTCAATAGATTCCCTAGGAATTTAAATACAGAACCATTGAAACAATTGTGTAGAGAAAGGGAATATAGATTTGGTAAGAAGCCATTGAATCAGTAAACCTGACGAAATTTGAGTAAGAGAGAAGTACATATCATACGGCCTTGTCCTGTCCATGTACTTTCTCCAAAGGCCAGCCTGGATAATACAAATTTACTCTTTAATAATTAATATTATTATAGACTAACCCTCAATAATGTGTATTTTATATATATATATTAGATTAGAGAGGCAACAATACAATTGGTCAGGCCCCATTGACTCGGGAAAAGAGTATATAGGTGGAGACATTTCAAGGCCGAGGCTGTTTATGAGGAAGGTTGTACCATATATTTTAAATCATTTGAGTTTGAGAAGTTCTTAGATGATTTCTATGATTGAGTGAATTTTACATGGGTAAAATGTCTTGACTTATAATAGTAAATATGTATTTATATAAGTTTTGAATAAGTATGGAGAAAATTGATTTATACCAACATATTTATCAACCGTAATATCAATATTTCTAAAAAAATTTAGTTTATTACTTCTAACTAATTTTTTTTCTTTCTAAACCACTTTAAAATCATTAAAAAGCATCACTTAAAATATTTCCAATAACAAAAGTTTAATTCTTCTGCTAGAGTTGGGAAATACATTTGCAAATTTTCAAAAATATTTTGTACTATATGGCTAGCATGATTAGTAGTTCTTTATCTGTTTATTTGGGTTTTATTTACATTATTGCATATAGATTAAGAAACCCTCAAACCCCAAATAATCATTGTACAGAACCTAATAGATTATTATAGTTCTCTCTGATTTCCAGCAAAATTATTATGCACTTACAAAATATAGAGTATTAATATTTAATATTTAAAACCTGGTAACATAGACGCATATTATAATTATTTTACAGAAAGATCTTCTTTTTTTATAATTGGAATATATTTTGGACTGAAATCTAGATTAATCCTCAAATTTTGTAAAAAACCATGTATTTTAAACACTTAAGGCTTTTACAATAGAGGTCCGTAAGTGGTGGAATTCAAATCTCGGGTCTAAATGGTACAGACTAAATCTGGCTGAATTGCAGAATTTGGCTGAATTTTTGGTGATTTTTTGCGGAATCTGGTGGAATAACTTAAAACTTAAATGGTAACGGCTGAATCTGACTGAATTTTGCTGATTTTATTTTAAAAAGGATTAATGAAAAAAACTTATAAATTCATCCAAATTCATCCAAATTCATTCAAAGTATAAATAAATTTTCTTTTTAAAAATTCCTCTGAATTCTTCTAAATTCCTCATTTATATTGTTATCTAGGACCCTCATCATAGATCCACACTAAAAAATTTCACTACTCAAACACCGCACCACTAGACCATTCCACTCTTTAGTTAAATGAATAGAAATGATTTTATTTTTTCATTTTTTTTTTACGTAATAACTGATTAGTTTTAAAACGAGATCAAACAAAATGCTTCAGCTTAAATTTATGGGAAAATTGGAAATAAAAGATTTTTTTTTAAGTTTGTCCATATATACCTTTATTAATGAGGTTTGGTGATTTAAACCTTTGTAATAATTAAAATACTATTATGCCTATAATTTTCATAATTAGAATTTCAGAATTAGAAAATTGTTAATTTCCAGAATTGGAAAATTGTTAATTTTCATAATTAAAAAATTGTTTTCAGAAATTAAATTTAGTATTTTCGAATTCAAAAAGAAATGGGTTCAAAAATTAATGTTTCACTCTTTTAGTTAATGATCGAAAAATTAATGTTTCATTCTTTTAGTTATAGAGTTATAGTTGTAAAAAAAAAGAGCATGTTTTCATATTATATGGTAAAAGTTCCAGGGTAATAGAGTTTCTTGAACTCAATCATAATGTTATATATACAAAATAGAAAAATAAAACGAAACGAAACAAATCTAAAAAAATTGCAAAAAATCAAACGAACCAAACAAAGCATTTAACGTAAAAGCATTAAACCAAGCTCAAAGCATTTTGATTATTATACTTAATCACTTTGATTCTTCTCTGCGTACAAAATTCTTGATCTTATAGTAATCAAATTCATATAAATTTCACCCATAAACAAATTCATATTCATTTGTATTTGTTGATATTTTTTAAAATTATTAAGAGGAAGAAAATGGAGCAGAACAATTTGAAAAATTTAAAACTGGTGTATGGGGAAGTAAATCGCCACGTCCTCATCAGAACAAATCTGGAAGGCCTGGTCCGCCTGGAATCAACTATCTTTATCCTCTGATTTATCGAAATGTTCATGTAATGAAGTAGGAAAAAAGATAATCATTTGAAACATTTGAAATTTAAGGTAATAATCTGCTCTTGTTATATCCCAAACATAAACCGGTTATAAATTGAATTGAATTTGGAATTAATTATGGGAAAACATAAACCGGTTTTAAACATAAACTAATGAATTCGCAAGTATTGGACAATACTAAAAGTTTAGACACTTAGTTTACTGGACAATACACATACTCTCTTGTTCCTTATCAATACGCACAACCGTATCGTACTCTACCTTTTAAAATACCCAACAAAGTTCTGAAGTTGTCGCTGGCTCGTCATAACAACAGGAAGAGAATCAACGCTTAGATCAATTGGTAGATAACTGAATTCCACATCAACCATACCCATGTTCAATTCTGTAGTCTTCAGAAACCATCATATTGAGCTCTTCAAGAGTTGTAGTGGATTGCAAAGTAATTTCGCACGTTTTTCTTCATCAACCATAAATCTCCACTCCTTCTTCTCAAACGATCGCCATACACCACATGTTACGTAGATCTGCATCATGTTCAGTTGCAAGTTTATTGTCACAAAAAACTAGGTATATAGAGAACGATTATTGACAAGTTTATTGAATTCTGAAAAACAGAATATTTATTCTAAAATCCGCATAACGGAATCTAACAATATATTCGATTTCCTAAACTACTAGATTCAGTTTGAAGATTTCAAATATCTAGTTTTCTTAATTTTCGGAATTTTCGGAATTCTGAACTAATTTAGAATTGTTTTTCTAAACTTTGTAGAACATAGAGCAAACAGAAGAATACGTATTCCGCCATTAGTAGAACTAACTTTTGTAGACGACCTATTCTAAATTTTGTTAACAAATGTTAGATAACATATTCTAACTTTTGTAGAACATAGAACAAAGTGCAGATGATCTATTCTAAAATTGTCTTCTAAACTTCGTAGAACGTAAATGTATTCTACACTTTGTAGAACATGTACAGTGCGTAGATTACATAATCTGAACGTTCTAGCACATGTATAAAATGCAGAAGGTATATTCTAAACAAAGCAGAACGAATTTTATAAATCCAAAATCTAATATATCGATTACCAAACAACAATCGCACATTTAACAAAAAGTCTTATTCCTTTGTTTTTCACGTGTTTGACAAAAAAAATATTAAATTTTTTATTATTTATACAATGGTAGTTTAGGTATAAATGTGAATTTTGAAATAAAGGTATATATGGACAAATTGAAAAAAAAAAACATCATTTATTTCCAATTCTCCCTAAATTTATCCTACTAAAATGACGACTTTTAGTTATTACTCCCTCTGTTTCACAAAGAGTGTAATTCTACGATTTTTCACACAAATTAAGAAAAATATTAAAAATTCTATTATACCCTTTATTAATATATTAAATAATTTTTTTTCTCTAATTAATACATTAAAATAAAATGGTTAAAACTGAAATTTTGTCATAAATTCCGCATTAAAAATACAAAACGACATTTTTTTTGAAACAAAAATAAAGTCGTAGAATGACATTTTTTATGAAATGGAATCGGTGTTTTTTAACAATATGCAATACGTAGGTTTGAATTCAAGAAGTAACACATTGATGGTAATAAAACAAACCAGACTACAAGTTTTGGCCAATGACTCATTCGAGTTAAATTAAAAGTTTCAACAGCCGGCAATGCGTGTAGGAGACGCGTCCCTACCACATTAAATAAGTCTAAATCCACGACTTGTTGAGTTTGTTTAAAATCAAGTCAAAGATATTATTACGCTTATAAAGGCCACGGGAAGAAGAACCATACAAACACATCTACTTAAGCCTATTTCTCTCAAGTGCTATAGCCAAAATATATCAAAACACAAAAAAAAAAAAAAATGGATGGCGAGGAACAGCAAATAGATGGTGAAGTTAATAACCATGAGAACAGGTTGAAAGAAAAAAAGGTATTATTTCATTCCACTTATTAAGATCATCTATATATCCTTTTCCTCTAGTTCTATATATATATATCTACGTACTTCTACAAAACGTTATAGATGCATAAATATAAGTACATATACAAAATTTAATTCCCTTATACGGTTTGAATTGATACAAGCATCTCGAACTAAAATAAATAATCAGAAGAACACTTAAAGTTCATGATAAGAAGAGAGTCATCGTGAACTCCAAGTATTCCAAAGCGGAGATTATGTATTATTATTTTCTATAAGAGAGTTATTAACATAAATGATTTTGATAAATCAAGTATTAACTCTCGTTTATGTCTACATATATAGTCAACAAAATCATATATATATATATATATATATATATATATATATATATATATTTCACAACACTTTTTTTGTTTGTTGAATTATTGATCAGAAATCATGGGGAAAACTGTTTCGGCCGGATTCTTTCAGCATAGAGGCCGGAAAAACTCCAACGAATACCGGTCTTCCGTCATTGGTGTGTACCCTAAATTTGTGTTTGATATTGGAGAAGATTTGCTAGTATATATACATATATATAATTTATATATGGTGATTGGTGAATAATAGATGGGCTGGAGAACGACAATGAGTTTGGCATTTCAGAGCTTAGGAGTGGTGTATGGAGACATTGGGACATCACCATTATATGTGTACGCAAGTACTTTCACTAGAGGCATCGATGACACAGATGATATCATCGGAGTTCTCTCCATCATCATCTACACTATTACTCTCGTCGCACTTCTCAAATACGTTTTCATTGTTCTTCAAGCTAACGACAATGGCGAAGGTATCTTTTTTCTTCTTCTTTCTTTCTTTTCTACAACGGTTACGGTTGATATGTCATTATAAGTGTCCTTTTAAAACTTGTTTATACATATTAAAATTATTTTACTTTTTGCTAATGCGTCATGTTTCAAATAAGACAATACAACTTTTTTTTTAATTAAGAAATTGAATGAATTCAAATATGCTTTAAAAAAATACAAAGTAAAATTCTTTTTACGATAAAAATAAAATCATAGAACAATCTTTCTTACGAAATGGAAATAGCTTTTCTTCGGATCGCCAAATATTGGGAACGATACATATAAATAATGTAAATTAAAGTATGCCTCAAATTTAAGGTTTATATATGATTAATTTTGTTGCACAAAAAGAAAATATGATTAATATTTTTTTATATAAATTATATATTTAATGATATAGAAAGAAAAGAAATGTAACGTACAACTTCACTTATATTCTCTAAATAATTAGTCAAATTATGATGGATGGTCGATGGAGTAAATTGTAGACTTATTGAACAAGCAAGCTGTATTACCATATAGCTTATATGATAGAATTGATGTTATAATTTAAAGGTACAAAAAAATATACGCACACGATGGTCGCGCTTTTATTGGATCCACATTAGGATTCAGTAGATCTATAATGATGTTAATCAAGAATCAAACTTCATTAGTTTTTTTTTTTTAATATATAGTACAATAAAATAAACTCAATTATTACTGTTGACTTTTTATTATGTGACGCACGTCCTCCAGAGCAATAATTTTGTACGATGTCGCATGTTGACCATTTTATAATGCGATCCAATAAACGTAACTATTCTTGTTGCCTAAGCAACGCAAGTCTTAGAAAGTCAAGAGTTCGTACGAGTACGCCGTTGACTTTTATATATATATATATACGACGGATTTGTAATAAATATTTATAATCCGTAAAACAAACCAAAAGTGAAAAAGTGAAAAAACACGTGAAAGAAAAACAAAAAAAAATTGAAAACGCATATGCAAAACCACCAAAAAAGATTCTTAACAATTATTTATTTATTTTGAATCTCCTATCTTTTTGTTATTTGGTTTCCAATTAAATTTTATCATATGTGTTTATATATTTAGTTGTTCATATTCTTATTTGAATTGAGTTTACTTTTTATTATTTAACTATTAATATTTATGTTTGTCATAGTAACTTATTGTAGTATTGCTATTTGAATTAGTTTTACTTTTGTTACTATATTTATAATTTAATATGCAGGTTTATAATTTAATATTTTATAATCCGTGATAAAAACCATAAACAAAAAATGCCGACGCGAAACCACTATAGAGAAACCTAATAGTTATTTATTTTTATTTTTTTCTTAGTTTTTTCTATAATTTGAATTTCAATTAATTTTTGTCACATATTTCCAAATAATTCCTATTTGAGTTATGTTTACTTTTTATTATTTAGCTACTCATATATCTATTCTTTTTCTTCAAAATCTTCATGAATTGATTCTCAATACATTTATTTTTCTTTATCATATTTGATTTGCCTTTTTCTTTTCTGAATCAACATATTATATTTCTTCTGATGAGAAATGAATTATAAATATTTCATCAATTGTTTTTTTGTCTCTATAACTTTCACAATTCTCAAACATCAATTTTGTAAATTTAACCGCGTCCACATAATGGTAAACCTAAAAAACTCACAATAAAATGCTCATTGCACATAAAAAAATAATGGTACTATAGTTTTTAATTTGTTTTTGTAATCTGCTTCAAAAATATAATGGTATATTAGGTTTTTTAATTAAATAGAATTTTTAACACGTGTCAAAATCTAATTAGTATATTAGATTTAAAAAAAAAAACTCTTTTAATTTGTAATATGCTTCAAAAATATAATTGTATATTAGATTTTTAAATTAAATAGACTCTTTTAACACGTGTCAAAATTCAATTGGAAAAAAGAATTTACACGTGTCAAAACCTTATCGACAGACTTAACACGTGTCGGGATCATGTTAATTAATTACAAAGTAGGCGCATCAAACTATATATATATATATATATATATATATATTATATAATATTTTTTCGTTATTTTAGGTAATAATGCTAATACTAATTTTTTTTTTTTTCATTTATAACCAATATGTTAATAATGTCGAATGTTAGTAATTCTATATATGTTGTTTTTCTTAACTTTGTTTTCGTGTCTATGTTATGGAACTAGAGATACAAGTTATAGATTAGTGTCATGATCACAAAGTTATACAAATGATTGCAAAATGATAAATTCAATTTTTGTTGGTGAACAATAAAGATCTCAATGAGTTTGGGCCCTGAATTCGGTATTCATTCTTTATCTTATTATAAACATATACGAACTTATTGCCCCGAACAGTATGTTAATGTTTTGGTGATGACAATAATAATAAAGTTTAGGATGTACAATATTCGAAACGCAGGAGGAACATTTGCATTGTACTCATTGATATGTCGGTATGCGAAAACGGGACTAATCCCAAACCAAGAACCAGAAGATAGAGAGCTCTCAAACTATACACTTGAACTTCCAAATACACAGCACAGAAGAGCCCATAAGATCAAAGAGAAGCTCGAGAATTATAAATTCGCAAAGATCATACTCTTCCTCGTCACTATAATGGGTACTTCCATGGTAATTGGTGATGGTATCCTTACTCCTTCCATCTCAGGTAACTATGGACCGACATGAGGTCTAAAACCATCAATCGATCATATGTATTTGATAACATTCGAAACTAACAAATTTCCATGTTTTGTTTTATTAATTTGATCCAGTACTTTCAGCTGTGGGTGGAATCAAATCACTCGGGCAAAGTAAAATTACCACATTCATCTTCTCTTTTATTAATTGATATATGCAACATTAATCTAACGTACTTAAATGTGATCTAATGATATCTAAATGTGCAGACACGGTGGTGGGTGTTTCGGTCGCAATCTTGATTCTTCTATTCGCATTTCAGCGTTTTGGGACGGATAAAGTTGGATTCACATTCGCTCCGATCATCCTCATATGGTTCTTATTTCTGATCGGAATCGGCCTCTTTAATCTGTTCAAACATGACATCACCGTCTTAAAGGCACTTAATCCACTATATATCATTTACTATTTGAGAAGAAGTGGTAAACAAGGCTGGATTTCACTTGGAGGTGCTTTCCTCTGCATCACTGGTGAGAGTCCATATTTATTATATAGACTATATGCACTATTACACGGTGATAAAATCGTAAATAAATGGATGTTGAATTTGGGTGTGTTTTAAACAAATAACAAGATTATTACACATGTTATAAACAAATAGCATCTTATTTGAACTGATAACACAATATTTTACTGATATCATACAATTTTTTGAAAATGCGCGTGAAATCAACATCCACTTACTTATATATTTACGATATTATGACAACATCAATTTTGCAAATAAACTTTCAAAATTTGGCTATCTAGCAAATTGACCTTATTATATACTCCACAAAAACTTCTTATATGTTTTATATTTTAATACTGAAGTTTAATTATTGCCTAATGATTGAAATGTAAATATATACGTTGAATTAGGGACGGAGGCCATGTTTGCTGATCTAGGTCATTTCAGTGTCCGAGCCGTACAGGTGATTTTTGTTTTCCGTGTCTGAATGCAAAAAAAAAGAAGAGGAAACTACACATATATGCTTTTTTGGTGTTTACGTTACTGACCAAAAAAATTCCAAATATATAAATCGCAGATGAGTTTCTCATTTGTCGCATATCCGGCGTTAATAACGATATATTGCGGCCAGGCTGCGTACCTCACTAAACATAAGTCCAACGTTTCAAATACATTCTACGACTCAATCCCAGGTTAGTTTAACTCAAATTGTATAGTTTCAAATATAAAAATAAAAATTAAAAAAGTCAATAGGACATGGTGTAGTGGTTTGGTCGAATGTGTAGAGGATTCGCACTTTGTGTCCAGGCCAGAGTCGAATTCCACCATATATGAAAATTGTTAGTGATTTTCTCTTAAAACTCTCAAACACTGTAAACTCATTAAATGGCAAGAGTATCCGACTTTCTAAACATCTTGGGATTAGTCCGGGTTTAGGTCCGGAAAACCTTAAAAAAACAAAAAAATATATGCTACTATAATGTTCTTAATAAATGTTTATAATTAATTTATTAAGATATATGTGAACGTTTTTTAGCTTACATCTCAAAATCAATGATGCTATGTACAGTATTTCTAACAATATAACATTGGATGCAACTTATCAGATCCGTTTTACTGGCCAACATTTGTGGTGGCGGTCGCAGCATCGATCATAGCTAGCCAAGCTATGATATCAGGCACTTTCTCAATCATCTCGCAGTCTCTACGTATGGGTTGTTTCCCTCGAGTGAAGGTGGTTCACACCTCGGCTAAATACGAGGGACAAGTCTACATCCCCGAGATCAACTACTTGCTCATGCTTGCATGCGTCGCTGTCACCCTCGCCTTCAGAACCACCGAGAAGATAGGACACGCTTATGGGATCGCTGTCGTAACCGTCATGGTCATCACAACCTTTATGGTGACTCTCATAATGCTTGTTATTTGGAAGACTAACATAGTGTGGATTGCTATGTTCTTCATCGTGTTTGGCTCCATAGAGATGCTTTACCTATCATCGGTCATGTACAAGTTCACCAACGGTGGGTATTTACCGCTTGCGATAACAGTCGTTTTGATGGCGATGATGGCGATTTGGCAATACGTTCACGTCCTAAAGTACGGGTATGAGCTGAGGGAGAAGATTTCCAGTGAAACAGCTATACAAATGGCTACTAGCCCTGACGTAAACCGGGTTCCAGGGATTGGTTTGTTCTACACGGAGCTTGTTCACGGTATAACTCCATTGTTCTCTCACTATATATCGAATCTTTCGTCCGTCCACTCGGTTTTTGTCTTGATATCGATCAAGTCACTTCCCGTGAGCCGCGTGACATCATCAGAACGATTCTTTTTCCGTTACGTGGAGCCAAAGGATTCCGGGATGTTTCGGTGTGTTGTGAGGTATGGTTACAAGGAAGACATCGAGGAGCCTGAGGAGTTCGAGCGTCAGTTTGTTCATTACTTGAAGGAATTTATCCATCACGAGTACTTCATTTCCGGAGGAGGAGGAGGAGGAGACGTGGACGAGACAGACAAAGGAGAGGAACCAAATGTTGAGACTACACTTGTTCCTTTGTCTAACTCTGTCCCTTCGTCGGGGCGGATCGGGTCCACGCATTCTTCCTCGTCGAACAAGATTAGGCCGGGAAGGGTCGTGCAGGTGCAATCCGTGGAGGATCAAACGGAGTTGGTGGAGAAAGCGAGAGAGAAAGCAATGGTTTATCTAATGGGAGAAACGGAGATTACGGCGGAGAAAGATTCTTCTTTGTTCAAGAAGTTTATAGTGAACCATGCTTACAATTTCTTGAAGAAGAATTGTCGGGAAGGAGACAAAGCACTTGCGATTCCAAGGTCGAAGCTTCTAAAAGTTGGCATGACTTATGAGTTATAAGATTCCCTAATTCGTCCTTTTTTTGTGAGTGTGTGTGTTTTAAGTTCATTGTGGCCTAAATGAAAGTGTCTCCATGTGACCATGTCTAAGGGACACCCTTGGTTTGTTTGCTTTTTTTGTTTTTTTTTTTGGGCAAATCAAATATATTATGCCATAAAGAGTTTACAAAATACAGAAATATTTTCGATAAACTATTAACGCAAGTAAAGGAAACTGATATCAAGGAGTGGAACGTAACTATCCTTTCGGAAGTTTTATAAGCTAGCAGATGAAATCTGTTATGTCCCCCTTTCATACACTTGTTGTTGGTTATCATCTTGTTGATGAAACTCCAAAATGCACAACGCATTACTTTGACTATAAGAATTAATTGAATTGTTGTTGGAGATGTTTCTAATTTTTTTCTTCTGGCATTCCTGTAAGAAACATATTACCCCACTTGAAACCTTGGATATCAAATACATATTTGTACTTGCTTCCACCTCGTCTTCTCTTTTAATAAGTCCATTCAGTGGTCTTCTCCCTCACTTGTAGAAAGCACAGCAGAAAGAAAATTCAACAACTCCTAGGATGATATCATGCCGCATATTCAGCCTATTTTCCTCCATGAATAACATAAAGAAGAAAATTCGGTAGAGATAGCGCCAAACATTTTTTGGGATAAAAAATCCCAAAAATTGTACAACAAAACGCCATCTTATTAAATAGATGAATAATAAAACCCTCGAAGTTGAATGATCTCTATCAGAAAATTCTCAGAAGATTGCAATTCTGATCAAAATCAATTTAACTGCCGAGAAACAGCTCTTCAAAATTGAAGAGGAAGAAAAGGTCTTTGATAACCGAGAAGTCGCCATGACCCGCTGTGAATTTTTTTCATGCGAGAAGAAAATCACCGACGGAAACAGTGGAGTAAAAGGACGAGAGAAACAACGACCAAAGACCAAAAACGGAGAAAAATTTCGGTCGCGTTTGGAGCAGAGAGATAATCGTTTCAAGACGGTGAGGGATTACGATGGGAGAGACGGCAGTCTAAGGATAAAAGCAATCATAATAAGAATTTCAATCACTGTCTTCGTTGCACCCGCGAGAACCGCCTTCGTTTTCCATAGAGAATCGCTCTCTAAATTCATATTTCATAGAAATTATGGGGTATCATATGGGAAGAAGAACAAATTATTGTAATAGAATAGAAAGAGTACGACTGACACCTCCGGTGCTCGGTGGTTACCGGCCGCCGTGATTACACTCTATTCAGCCCAAAAATCGAAGGATTCCGAAAAACTTCATTTTTTTTTGGATTCAAGTCATGAATCTATTTTTATGTGATGGATCTATGATATTCGCTACAAAAAAAACAAAAAAAGCAAGAAAAATGATTGAAACCGTGAGAAAAAAAATATACAGGGAGCGGCGGGCTAGGGTTTTCAGCGTGGCTCTAGGAAGAAGACGAGGGCAAAAGAGTCATTTACTATTCATTTAATCGAAATCATATATATGAAAGGAGGTGAACCCTCTCCAATCCTTTGCCACGTCAGCGTCCAGTTGAAGGACACGTGGCATCTATTTACTAAAAATAAAAGGGAACAAAATCTCGTCCACGAACCTTCTTCCTCTTAGACGTTTGGATTTTTTCAAATGCATAGATGTTTTGTCGACCTCTGCCTCTTCTCTTGGCCGTTCAACTCCCAGTAAAACAATCAATTTCCTGTAAAATCAATGACTCCATAGCGGTGCAGAGACTATTGGAAAATCAACACGAGCCTATTGGGAAATCGACCATTTCTCTCTTTCTCCTTTGTCACTGTACCATCACGGTGTTAGAATATAAGAATATAGGAATATAGAATTAACATAACTCTCTACGGATATTCATAATCTTACACACGGGACCATGCTCCATCTCTCCATTTTAATATTTTCGTATTCGAAATTAAGATTGTAATGATGAAAGCAAGTTTCATATGTGCTATATCCGCTTCAGTGTTTGTTGGAAAAGTTGAGAAGCGGCGATCGGGCAGATGTGAAGATAATCGAGTGGCAAGGATTCGACCATGAGCTCAAGCGGTTATGGAGTTTTTCTTCTGCTATGAAATTAGCCACACAGAGGATGCGAAACCTGCTACCGAAAATTGAGCCTCTTATTCAGGTTTTACTCTCACTCACTAGAGTTTTCTTTTGAGGTCTTGAACAGTTTCAAAATGAAATATGAAAATTCATATTAGTTGCAATATTCTTAAGGAATGTGAATGAAGTTTATGAGTTTCGAGGACCAATTATATGGCCATTGACCGTCAACTAGGGCCTTAAGATGATTGGTGTTTGTAATTCCGTCTCCTTGTGGTAAAATTGTCTTATGTTGTTTACTCTTAGCGTTTGAGACTTGGCACCATAATAAGTTTATTGTTAACCATTTGGACTAACTAACAGTTGCTTATATCTTACTATATCCACTCAATGAGCTTTACTTGTTAGTGGGCGGGCAGGTTAGTACTGAATCATTGAGACGCATTAACCAAGTTCAAGACATGCGTCAGAAGCTGAAAAAGCAAAAAACAAAATTATGGTGTACAAGACATCATCAATTGCTTGCAAAGTTACTGAGTTAGAAAGAAAAAGGAGAATCTCGTACACAAGTCAGATCTTTGCTACAAGGCGGCACATTCTTCCCTTTCCATCGCTAAAAGCAGACTGCATGTATTATCTAATTCAATGCGACATAATCTTATTAGGAGGTCAAATGCATCACTTGTACATTTGCTATTGAGCCTATGGTGTTTGCCTATTTCAAATTAGTTGCATAATTCTTTGCTCCCCCATGTTTCCCTTCGCCCCTTCTTTGATCAATTAAGTTATCCTCATTCAATTGCTTTTCAGTTCTATTATGAGTAAATGATTTGATGTTAATTGCCTCAAGAAGACAAACTAATTTCTTGCAATATATTTTCCATGCTATGACCAATTGGCTAATAATTGAATAATTGGTGTAATTTAAGTCTCAAGATATATTATTTGTTACGGCGGGGAGTTTTATAATTTATGTATATTTCCTTTTCTACTATGCTTCTTGTATTCATACGACTATAAAAATAGAAGATTTGAATGAAGATATTCCTCAACTTTTTTGTATACCATAAGGTTTCAACTTTTAATAGTTATTTAGATTGTAACAAGAAAAAATCAAGATTTATTGAGTCAGAAAATAATTATTAATTATGATTGATGTAATGTTATAGGATGAGTACAGCATCACTTGTGTTGAGGCCAAGACAAGTCACTCCAATAATCTCCGCAAGAACAGAGAATCATACACTGACTTTGAAGTGATGAAAGCGGTTGGCATCTCTTAGAACAATCACTCTCTCTGTGAGCTTTGAGATGAGTTTGGTTGCAGCGTGACAGTCTAAACAGACCCGAAGATTCTTTATGATCCGGATTTTGGTTCATGGTTCAGTGCCTATGATTCCAAACAATGGCTAGCCCCTCGCTGTGCCTTCGTTGGCCGTTCAACTTTCACCATCAACTCCCTTTCTTCCTCCTCCACATCATAGAAGGCCAACTCAGTCTCGGTTTGATAACCAACTTACATCATCTTTCCTTTGAGCTTTTCCAGCTTCTCATAGATTGCGTTTGCATGTGGATGTGACTGACCACCTGAGGTAAAGACATGAGGTTCTAACCTATTTCTGTCAAGGTATATCCAGGAGCTTTATGTCCAAGAGCTTTGACCAGAGGAAGATTTGGGAGATTTGTTACCCTTGCTAATAGGCTAACACGTTTATTGAATATCTAGAAAGCAAGTAAAAAACACCAGATATTTACGCGTTCAGCCTCTACTTTCAATGTGATAGTAGTCTACTCACGCCGAGATTGCCTTTCCGGAAAATCCACTATCAAATCGGAGAAGAAGAGGTTAGAAGCTTACTTTCTCTCTCTTGCTTACAATCGCTTTCTCTCTCTAAATACACCGATTAAAAAAGCTTAGAAGCTTAACTCTCACTCACACACAGCTAAAGAAACTTCAGACGCTCTTATAGCTCCTTCAACCGTATTGGATTAGCAACAACAAGCCGTTGCAACCGTAACAGAAAAGAGAGCACCGCTAAGCTCAACACCTGAGCCGTAACAGAGCACAACGGCGAGGTTTTTCATAATGAACCAACACCGCTTGGGCCCAAAACTGAAACACACGAATCGGCCCATTGACTTTACCTCATTTCAACAAGAACAATTTAGATCATGTTCCTATGATTGTTCTTTTTGATCTATAATCATCTTTGCATAAAATAATCAGACTTTTTAATAACCTACTGATTTTATATGAGCTTTGAGTATTTTAAACACCATTTTGAAAAATATGATTTGCATATAGTTTTTTTCAATGGTAGAACAAAATGGGAATGCACTTGATTGAGTTTAATGTAAACTCAGTGTTCCATAACGATTATTTACCGACGAAGAAACATACTTTATTTTGTGTATTACACAATATATTACATAAGAAACTATCAAATTAAATGTTATATGACATTCAAAATATTACAAAAAGAAATATGAACAAAGAACCCGCGCGTATAACAAAAACCTTAGAAAACACATCCCATATGCATTGAACTCGCAACATCTTGACTAATTTTAATAATATTAACAACAAGGCCATGTTATTTTATTGTGACAATTCGCCAAATATAATATATAAACATGTGTATAGATAAAAGTCCAAAAATTAGTTTCCGATTAATTTTCAATTAGTCCCTGATTTTGTCATTAAGCGCTAGATCTACCTTCACCGACCGGTTAACACCTAGCTATTTTTTGAACATTTGATTTTTAGTAATGTGTAAGTTGTTACCTTTTGTTTTGTGATTGTCAATGTGTATTATCAGCTTCACTAAGTAAATGATTTATTTTGTTTCTCATTAAATTTTAAAATAAATCCACATTATTTCATATGGAACTAAAATTTATTTGACGTAAGCGATCATCGTATATATTAATTTAAAATAAACAGAGAGCATAAATACCAATTTTGTTTTACTTTTTTTTTTATAAGTGATGTTTAAGTTTTTGCACACAGATTAAAGAATCATTTAATTTTACTTTTTTTTTAATTAAAAATGTATCAATTATTATCTATCTAAACACAATTCAACAAATAATAAAATAATCTGCAGAATTCAAACAGTTAAAAACAATATAAATTAATTAATTTTATATAGAATAGTGAATATATGCTTAATTTGGAGAAAAAAAAAAATCCTCAAACATCGTTAAAAACAATAGGGAGTACAATTTTTATAAATGTACACCTACTGTATACACTTAATTCGTATTTCCTAAAAGTCCTCTTTTGGAAACATTCTCTAATCTAAATCAAGCTGAATTTTATTCCCCAACGACAACTTTTTTCATTCCCTTACGAAATCCTTCTCTTCTAAACCGATAACATATTTATATAAGATTACAAATAGATTAATGAATGATTATAATCTGTTTAAAAACTTCTAACACCACATAAAATTTCATAAACGAAATTATAAAACCTTACAAAATTTGATCAAGCTTTAGAATTCAAAGTTTGTTAAACCTCAAATGTATTTAATTAGCGTAAACTAGATTCTAATTTTAAAATGTTAAAAATACAAATTATTGAATATAGATATAATTATTTTAGTTTTATCAAGCGATATACAACTTTTATATTATTGAGGATAATTTTTTTTTTGAATGGCAATGAAACGCTAAGTGCTACGTGGTAATAAAACTAAGTTGTAAACTTCATGGGAAGAGGAAACAGCCTCGATGACCATCCCACGACCTTTTATTTCAGAGAGATTTCTTTTCATATTCGTCTCATAAGGACATTTCCCAAGAGGCTTTGGTATTAACTATTAACCTAATCGTACATATCATTAGATGGTGATGCACACATAATGCAATCCCACATTAAATACGAATGTTCCAAATTTGAACTAACATTTCTTTCGTCATCTTCCAATACGCATTCGTTCTCCTCCCTAGATCTACTTTTGTTTCGCCTCCCTATGTTATTGTTACCAAGAAAATATTTCATAATCTTGTATTTACTACTTTTACTCATTTATTTACTTACTTTCGTTTTGTAATCTAATTTTAATCTCTAATAATTATAAGTAACAATAAATATAAATAAATATGAATCAAATGAACATTTACTATGTTTAATTTTGTTTTATGATGTGGACACCCTAGATGGAGAGAGAACTCCCTAATTATATACTCCCTCTGTTTGTTATTAAGTGATATTTTAAGAGAATTTTTTGTTCAAAATTAATTGAACTGTTTAAATTCTGCAGATTAATTTTTTATTGGTTGAATTGTGTTGGGTAAATAAAAATTAAAAGTTTATTTAAGAAAACAAGAAAAATAAATTGATTTCTTAATTGGTATGCAATAACCTTAAACATCAATTATAAATAAACAGACATCAATTATAAACAAACAGAGGGAGTATATGATTACAAAATAAAGTGTGCATTTGCGTTCATTAGATTAACAAGATACTGTAAAGTAAGATTCAACATGCATGGTTATAAATGAATTTATAAAGAAGTTATAAAACATGTAACATCTGCATCGAGAATTTAAGTATTTCTTGCATACAAAATGTTATAAAATCTTGTAAAACATATAACTATTCTACTTACCTGTTCAGGCAGGAAATATTTCTCTTTGAAAAGTGGATAAGTCCTCTAAAAGCGATACCAGTTTGTCCACTGGGAAGCAAAAAATACTAATGCCTTCGAATTAATGGGTCTAGAACAAGGATGGTTTTTGGGAGCAATGACCTCTTCCGAAATAGGAGAGAGAAATAAGGTATTTATAGAAAAATTACCTTTTTAATTGGTCCCTAGGAGTTGGCCAATCGAGGATATTTTATCATATTCACTCGGAGCAGAAAGGTGATGGTAACTCGCGATTTAAATACTTTTTCGTGTCGCTTGGTGTGTCATTTAAAGGGATGAATTATATGCAAAAGGTCATTATAGTCGACATAGAACAGTTAACCGGGCGTAATATGGAGTGATTACTCATTGCGTGTGCTCAAGATGAGAATTTCCAATCGCATTTGGTGTCGGTGAAACAAATGCTTCATGTATTTTCTTTGATAAATTATCATCTATAGTGAGGATTTGATGATTGTGTCTTACATGGACTCTTTTATTTATAAGCGGGTGAGTTCTATTTACCCGAAAGCCACGCACTGGGGCATGTGTAGTACACATGGAATGAAATATTGCAGCAAAGTATAAGAAGCAAGAGTTGTCTAGTTTATCCCTAAGTGCAACTAAAGCGTATCGAATTCAAGATTTCAAAATACTTTGCTGCGTTAAAAAAACGTAGTAGGGAATGTGCTAAGTTTTTGGAGGATGTTGGGTTAGATAATTGGACACGATGTTATTGTAAGGGAGATAGGTTCAATATGATGACTAGTAATATTGGAGAGTCTTTGAATACGGTGATATCAATAGCAAAGGGTATTCCAATAGTTTATATGGTGGAGTTTTTTAGATCAGTCATAATGCGTTGGTTTGAAAGCCCGACGGATAAAGGGGAACACATATAAGTCGTTGGTGATGCCAGCGGTGGATGAACAATATTTGTTGGAGTTGCCTGAAGCATGAACTTTTTCAGTGCTGAGGTCTAGCTCTTGGAGTTTTCAAGTGACAAGCAAGGATAATGAACAATTCATGTTGTGCTAGACGAGTGTAAGTGTATGTGTCTTTCATTCGACAAACTGAACCATCAGCAAAATAAAAAAGATAGACAACAAATATAATCTAAGTAGGAGGGATGATAGCCAGAGGGATCAGGAAAAGACCGTAGCTATAGACGTCAAGCGCTAAGTTCTTCCTCAGATGATCCACAACAACTTCGTTAATGTAGACCATGATTCCTATCGCGACATTCTTCCCAGCGATTTTCAAAAACTTCATCCAGCGATTTCCAAAAACTTCATCGGTAGAGGACCACAGTCTCCCGCTCTTGTAATATGAGCTACTGGCTTTGGACGCACATACTTAAACGGATAGGTTTCCATGTTGTGGACATGCTTGTAGACCGACCAATCAGATACAACAAGTGACTAAATAAGGTAAGCTAAATGATAATTTTTTATTTTTAAAGTTGATATTTGGGGTCTTTGCATGAATTTAGACCTTGTTTTCATTGATTCCTATCCATATTTGCATCATTTTGTTGTCTTTGAGTCTTATTTAGCTTTAGAATGCATTTAAAGTTTATGATTTGTGTTTGTAAATTTTGCATATTTTTGAATTTTTTAAGGTACATTTGGAGACTTAGGAGTGTGTTGGGTGCAAAAGAAGTTTGAGGGATAGATTAGATCAAAGGAAGATGGACCAAACATGAAAAAGAATAAAGGATGACCCAAAGATGTCGCACCAATCGGGTGCACCCGATGGAAACACCACCGATGGAGATCTCACTCGAAAATGCCAATCAGGAAATCTTATCCTGCTTCACCAATCGGGTTGTAGACCAATTTAAGTGTGTCCGATTGAGTGTGCAACGAGTTGAGTTTTCTAGATTTGTGTTGACTTTCCCAATTGACCGGAATCCGACCGGGAACTTTTTATGATCTTTTCTTTCCTATCCAATGAAAGTTGATGTTAGGATGATTAGTGAACTTAATAGACCTAATAAGAATGCTTGTTAATTATTTAATTTGCAAATAAAATTTTAGCTTAATTAGTAATTAACAAAGTTGATTAGTGCCACGAAAGTGGATTAATCCTAATTAAGTGCTACATGTTCTAGGATAGTGTTTGATTTAACCTCTTACATCATTGTTTGATTGTTAATTCATTCTTATGAAAGTTAAACCCATGGTCCAACGCTTTTCTCTTGTTTTCCTTTTTGCATTTGACTTTCTTGCATTTCTTAGCTTTTGAAAAAAAAAAACAAAAAAAACAATTGCTATAGATTAGTTTGTGGCTCGCATCTCTTGTGTTGCAATCTTTAGTCCTTGTGGATCGACCCTTAAGTACTCCTCCGTATTCCATGCACTTGTGGATTATTTGAGGCTTTATAAAATTTAAAACTTAAGCGCATAATTGAATCTTCGCTCCCTAGTGAAGGTAAAATTAGAGCGTGACAAAGGTCCTATTATGCAACTAAGTGAAATGAGCAAAATGAGAATGCGAAAAAGACAAACAAGACTAGATAAGTAGACAAGGACTAAACAAGATCAAAGCAAACAAGCAAAATATAAATAAATTCAAATTGCAAAAGTCAACTAAAAGTCAACACAAAAGAAAACGATTAAAGCTTGATCAAATATGAGAAAATATGGGTCTTAGGCAAAGTAATTGACTTGGTATGACTAATCAGTAATTAATGATGCTTGATCAAACAAGCAAGCTCAATTCCATTACATGGATCACACAAAATAGACTAATTCATTTCCATGAGACTAATCCACTTACTAATCACTTAATTAAGCTAATCTTCCAATTGCTATTAAGAGATCAATAATCATTAAACACAAGTCCATAATTTCAACTAATCATAATGTCAACTAATCACTTTAATCATCAATTTGCATTGGTTAAGAATAAAAAGCAAGTTTAAGAATTGTCTAAACATTTCATCACCGGACGTGAAATATCCATATCCTAGGATTTGATTAGATAAGTCATATCTAGCCTTAAACACATCCTAAACATTAGAAATCATAAGAATCTATCCCTAGACATTATTAATTATCCATTAATCATCTACTAGGCCCAAAACCCAATAATGGACAACTCACTAAACATAAATAAAAAAGCAAAGATAAACATAAATAAAGACATAATCATAAAGAGAATGATAAAAGATTAAGAAAACTTCACTAGATTATGAAAAATGGAAGATCAAAGCACAAAATCATAAGAAAGTGTTTTTGAATCTAAAAGAGGCAATTGCAAAATCAAATTTAGGTTTTTCCAAGGTCTAGAAATGTATTTATAGTGCAATAAAACGGACACGGGTTGATCCGGGTCAAGTGGGAAAAGTCAACGCAAACTCAGAAAAGTCAACAGTTTGCACTCTCCATTGGGCCATTTGCAATGGGCAAAGTCCCGATTGACCAGACAAGGCAATTTTTCCAGAATCGTAGTTTGGGGTGTTGGCCCCATCGGTCAGTTTCAATTGGGCACGCCCGATTGGTGGTGCATCTTCACTTCCTTCTTCATTTTTGACATGTTTTGTCCATCCTTCCAACCTCAATCCATCTCCTAAGCCTCCTTTCCATTGAATCCACTCCAAGAACTCCAAATGTACCTAAAATTACTTAAAAAGATGCAAAATGTACAAACACAAATCCTAAACTCTAAAATAAACATAAGACTAAATGAGACTCAAAGTGGATGAAAGTAATGCAAATGGTATGAAATGAGATTGAAAGCAAGCAAAAACATAGTGTAAATGTATGCAAAAATTTCAAATATCAACTCTCCGGACTTGCCTTTTGTTTGTCTGCAAGCAAACAAGAAAATACAATCCGAGAAAGAGGTTTAAAAATGGGGACTCAAATCTAAAAGAGACAACTAAAGAATTCAATAGAATGTCCTTAAGAGAAGTTAAATGATGCACAACACTCTCTACTTAAGGAAACTTTGTCATACTCATAACAATTCACTTTTACTCTTAATCCCGAGACCAAAAAGAATTCTCACCATCAATTGGCTCTACTCTTTAACATTCATTTACTTATAGATTAAGCGCGGTCTAACAATGGACATATTGATCATTTCCAATCGGCTAGAAAGAAACAAGGCTTAGGGAATAAGTATTTGAAAGACAATTTCAATTATTTGGTGACTAACTCTCGAAACCAAAGAATGCAAAACACATCATAAAAACAAGGAAAAATAGAACAATTGATGCATACAAAAGTGATCTTCAAATCTACCCAACCCTTTGATTGAATCTAGTTATTCTACCCGTGCTTCCCACTCTCATTCTCTCAAGTCAAACCTTGACTCAAATGCTCTTATTAGCAAGATATCATCATTTTCATCATTCATCCACACTTTTTTCATTTCTTTTCTCAAACTCTATGAAGTTTTTATTTTTTTATTCAAACTCTTTTCTTTTCTTTTCTTTTCCACTAAACATACTTTCTTTGATTTTTTTTTATTCAACAAGTATATTTTTCTCATTACATACTTTGAGCTATTCTTTTTCTTTTCTTCCTAGAGTTCTCTTATTCATTCCCAACTCAAACATTCCTTCTTCTTTTCTCAAAACCGTGGCTTTCTTTTCTTTTTCTTTTTAGCCATTCACTATTTCTTTTTTTCAATCACATTCCCTCACCAAAACCCAATCTAGTTGCTATCCTTTAAACGCAAGAGACTAGCCTAATGGAAGACCATCCTTGTCGTTTCCTTCTTACAAGATTTTATATATGTAGGCATTTTTCAAGAAGATTCCTCAATCAAGCAAACAATGAAGGGTTAAAAGAAATGGTTAAGGTTAAAGGTACATAACCACTCTAAAGATGAGAATGGCCATTCGAGTTAACAAAAGTGGCAAAAAGAGATAAGAAAACCAGAATGTATATGTAAAACCATGGAATTGATTTCAAGGTCCAAAGTGAGAAATTAAAGTCAAGTTTATGGTTCAAATTGTATGGAGAAAGTTTCAAGATGGTAGGGACTTTCAAAGTTTTATGATCCAAGCAAAGCTAATCTCCTACTTCAAGAATGTTAAATGCATCGAGAAAGTTCTAAGAAGGGCATTGAATTGAATTTTAAAGTTGAGACTTTATGAGGAAAGAATCATCATTGTCCCCTACGCAAATTCAATGCAACCTAAAATGTTCTAGACTCAATCCTACTATGCAAGATGACATGTGAAACTACATGCATTTTTTTTTTAATTTTCAATTTTTTCAATTTTTGTTTTGGTTTTTTGGTTTTTTCGATTTTTTTAGACAAATGCAACAAATGTGATGCAAGACTAAAAAAAAAAAGAAAAAAACAACTAAAAATGCATTAGCAAACCAATGTCTCCCCTCCGGACTTACTTCTCATCGTCTCAGTGAAATAGTAAAAACAAGAAAGAAGACAAGACACAAAAGAAAAGAAAACATGAAACAAAAACGGTATTTACAATGGATAAGGTGGTATCTTGGAGCTTAGAACAACTCGTGAGGGTATTGGTATGGAGGTGGTGGCGTTAAACACGTGAGACAGTAGGAGGAAGTTGAGGGCGTTGTCTGTCCTTGTGTGAGTGTGTGGATAAGGGAGAGAGCAACACTGTGTTGTGCCATCCGCGTACAATAAGAGGTGGGCTCCTATGTCCATGTAGAGAGAAGATACTCATAGTCCATGTACGCTCTTTTGGGAAGTGCCTTCTAGTCTTCTAGGTTTACTCCTATGTCTTGAAACAACGGAGTGAGCATGCCATCAATATAGATTTTCGGGTTTGTACTTTGATCCCTTTCATGCTTTATGTTGATTAGCTCCTTGAGGAAGATGGAAGCCGGATTTGTTGGTGGGTTCTCTTCCTCAATCATGTCGCTCGGGTTTATCCGCATTTTCCTCTTGATGGCTTGGTGCAACATCATGAGCTTAGTCTTGATTGTGGTTGTTACTTTTTCCCTAGAAAAGATGGTGTTGGCTAGGAGTTGGAGAGTATATCTCACCGTCAGGTTCTTCGCTTTGGACAACCGAGTATAGTCTTCCCCAAATGGTTCATTAACAACGATGTTCTTCTACACATTAGACTCTTGGTTGAACTCTGGTATATCCTCATAGTCTTTCCTTGAGCACCCGTATATGCGGCAAAACCTCCTCATTGAAAGCATCCACCTTTTTCTTATTATGATAAATTGGATGGACAACTTGTTGTCTTCACTATAGACAAGAGAGATTTTTGAGAGGAGGTCTTTGCAAGGTTGGGGATAGGCTGTGTAGTCCATGATTGCAAGGTTGCCAAGACCCATGTTACCGAGAAGTTCATCCACGTTGTGTGTGGGAGTCGAAACTCACATAACTAAATTTGGTTAGGAGAAATAAGAGAATGAAAATTTTTAAGGATGAACCACAAAAACAGAGAGATCCAAAGATGGTTTTTATTAAGCTGTTTCGTAAAACTTTTGATACAAGAAAAGTGCAGAGAGAATAACAAGTGTTTAGCTAGGTAAAATTGCGGATTCCCTTTTTGGGAGAGATACATGCTTATTTATACAAATCTGGGTCGGTTAGGACGAACCCTAAAAAGATAAAGAAAACTTCTTAATTCTTCGCAATTTTCCTTTCTTCATGTTCATCCTTCCTTTTTCCTCGGATTCTTTTAAGTCGGCTGGATATCGTGGACTTCCTGCTTTGGTTATTCGCCTCGGCCCATCGAGTATTGGACACGTCGCCTCGGCCCTCCAAGGCCCGCCGTGGCTCGTCGTAGAAGCAAGCCGAAGTTCTCGGCTTGTCTTGGAAGAATGCCGAGGCTGGTGATGCCTAGCCGAGCCCTACGGCTTGTCGTGAAGAAGACCGAGGCCCATGATCCCTAGCCGAGCCCTACGGCTCATCGTGAAGAAGGCCGAGATCCATGATGCTTAGCCGAGCCCTACGGCTTGTCTTGAAGAAGGCTGAGGCCCATGGTGCCTAGCCGAGCCCTACGGCTCATCGTGGAAGAAGGTCGAGGCCCATGATGCCTAGTCGAGCCCTATGGCTCGTTGTGAAGAAGGCTGAGGCCCATGATGCCTAGCCGAGCCCTATGGCTCGTCGATTTTTCCAGCTAAGCCATGTGGTTTATTGGTTCGGCTAGGCCCAGATTTGTACGATTTTCACCTGTTGACCTCAAAAGGGTGAAACCTGACCCCAACATTTATCCCCAGCTCGCCAGTCTCAGTGTTGATAGTGACGAGGTGAGAATGGTCATTATTGGGGTTAATACGCCAAGCCGGTTGGTGAAAATGTAATGTCGAGCTGATTACTGAATCGTTGTGGCCAAACCATGATGTTGTCGAACCGTGATGCTGCCGAACCGTGATGTTTGTCGATCTGTGATGTTACCAAGCTAGTTCGTTGATGGTGCCGAGCCGTTTCATTACTCGCCAAACATTTTAAAACGAGGGGTGGCCGAAGCAATTTGACAGCTCGATCGACTCCTTGATGTGGACACGGCTCAGTGATTCATCGTTCCTTGGCAATAATTTTGATTATCTCTGGAATGGTAACCGAAACTGCTGGTTCCCGAGGTAAGATGATGTCACACCTTGTTTTTAATGCCTATATATATATATATATATCAGATCTTCATTTGATTTTTCTCATAACTTTATTTCTCCAAAAATTTTGCAAACATGTAGCTCTCTTCTCTCTCATCTTTTCTCTCTTTTTATGTTCAAGTTTTGGCAAGGGTTTTTTCATTTTTTATCTTTCCGCCGCCGAACCCTTAAACTATCTGATCCACATTCAAACAATTCCACGGCCGTCTTTAAACTTTATGATCCATCTTCAAAGATTTCCGGTGAGCCATATAAATTATCCGATCAATCTTCAAAAAATTTCGGCGAGCCTTCAATCTTTCCGACCCATCTTCATATGGGTCACGACATCGCTCAAGATCTTTGAAGTTCCCTTCCTCTTGCTTCGGTACTAAGTGTCTGGCGTAGTTCCGAGCCACAAACTTGATGTCGTCTACCACCGAGCTGGAAGATTCTATTGGTTCGGCTACCTCTGCTTCATTGCTGGGTTGCAAAGTGGTACTATCTCCACAAGTCACCGAGCCAATCAAACATGATTCTCCTCCGGGTCGGATCCATATCGAGGTTCCATCCTTGATTGATGACCCAATTGATGATGTGAATGCCGAGGTGAAAATTGAGTATGAAGACTGGTTCTTTGACCCTGCCGCGGCGAGGTGTACACTAGAGAATTTGATGGGGAATTAAGAAGCAGGTCCCTCTAATGGGCGAGCCGCACCCTCAAGAAGGAAAGGCAAGGCTAAAAAGAAACGAGCCGATCCTGCGCTAACACACGGGAAGCGAGAAGATATCAATGATGATATCCCCACTACAGGACGTCAGGGAAGGGGAGGTGTGTATTGACGCCGCCCACACATTTAATAAAGCACGAAATCATGTCGTTTCACTACTCCTGTGCAGTTAATAAAAGCAACGTCGGCCCAAGCCCAAGTGATCAAACAACCTAACTCACCCGATCTCCACTTCGCGTCCGTGGAAGTACAAATTAAAATAGTAATAAAAGTAAGTAAAATATAAATATATACTTCTTATGATTCCTTTCCTTTATTATCTGTATATATCCGCTAAGGAAAATAGGCCTAGAGACCCAATAAAATAATCCCACAATAATTGGAGAATTACAATTGTCGGGAAGGCACCATAGTCTCCCAAAAATGCCCTGTTTGGAGTACTGCCCCGATGCAATTCTGATTAAGAGAGCAGAATTGGTCTCCCGGCACTACCCTCCGGAATGCTGGATATGTCTAGTTGTCTCCGAGGGGACATGTCGCTTGACTCAGGCCCTTGGTCTCCGCGGAAAGTTCTCATGCTTCCCACCAGGTCTCCGGTCTCAGGTTATCGCAACCTCCGAGGGGGATCTCGAGCAATCCCAGGTCTCCGGAATCAGGCAAAGACCTTCAGGGATCTCGTGCCCACAGGTCTCCGGACTCAGACAAAGACCTTCATAGGGATCTCGTGCCTACAGGTTTCCAGACTCGGGTTCCGGCCCAGAGGTCATGGATGCATTGCTTACGGCTACGTCCATGACCGACAACGGGATGAAAATCTTGAGCGCATGATAGATCGACTGCATTCAAGGTTGGAATCCCGGATAAACTTGTGAACCCGAGAGAAATCTCATGTTCGACCGTCGCCTGAACCATCAATTCAGGTTCGAATAGCGGGTTTTTATCATAATTTGACAATGGAAGGAAGATCTTAGGCGCATGATGAATAACAAATGTGTCTAAGGTTGGAATCCCGGAGAAACCATGTGGAAAGAGAGGAATTCTACCCGTCATCCAAATTGACATTTCGGGTTGAATAACAGATTATATTCCACAAATAGGAGGGAAGTCTTGAATATGCGGTCATATGACTGCGTTTAAAGCTGGAATCCCGGAGGAACACTTACACTTATACTTGAAGAAATAAAAGAGCAATATTATTCCGTCGTCTGAGCTTCCGACTCAGGCTAAAACGACGGAGGGGGTAATTGTTGGGGATAAATAATCCTCTTTGAGTTAAGCGAATCATCTGATGCCACGTATCACAAGGCACAGTGGGACCCTTAACGTCATTGGTGGAGTATATTCTTCAATAAAAGCCCTAGAGAAGTTTGGATCTGAGTCTACAATTGCCCAAACCGACAAGTAAGGAGGACCAAGCCAATGCCACAACTCGGGTAGCGTATCCCGACACCCGGAGTAACTGGGACCCGGAGCTAAGAATTCAGGAGAACCAGCGCTAAGCATCGTCACCCGGAGATGAAGCACGGAGCCCGAGTTCTCGTATCAAAAACTCGGACTAGGTATGAAATATCTTTTTTAAGAGCGCCAAGTTCAAATTCTTTCGTGCCAATATTTGAATCCTTAGTCAAAGGGTAAAAATACTTTCATCTTATGCATACTAGAGTAAAAGCAGGTGGTACATACTTATAGAACGATTAAAACACAAAGGAACTGATTCCGAGGGAGCACCCTGGCGCCCAATCCGCCGTGTCAGATGCTGTCAACAGTACAAAGAGTCAGGTGCAGCGTAGCAGAGTCGTATGATCAGCCAAGTGGCACGGAAAGTAGGTGAAAAGCACTCGAGTGCATCATACCAAGTCAGACCCGGAAGTCCAAACCTGACCCACCTAAGGACGCGGAGCCCGGTATCCAAACCCGGGCAAGTAACGATCTATAAATACTAATCTATTTCCTTCATAAAAGGGATCCGGACTTTTGGCTAAAAATACTCACACTATGTCCATTTCTCTCGAGACTAAAGCCTATTCTTCTGAGTTTTAGTCTCTTTCTGGTTGTTTAGGACCACTTTCCCTGATCTTTGCCCGGATCTCTCTTCTTTTCCGACCATCCTTCGGTCGGAACTACTCAAATATTATGTTCTTCTTCCTCTGTCTCACCACTAAATTTCTTTCACTACCTCGCGGATACTTCGCGGACCATCTTTCGTTCGGCGCGAAGTTACTCATTTCCTTTCTTTCCATTATCCGACTATTCTTTCTCTTGCTCTCCACGACTCTCCATGATCTTTTCTCTTCTTCTCTCATTTGCCTTCTTTTCTGACTTGAGCGTCGGAGAGCCGTCGAAAAACACTCTCCACTAGTATTTTCTGAAGGCTTTCACGTGTTTGTTAATTGCGCAGGAGCAGATCCCTCAGTGGTTGTTTAAGAAAACTAAAAATCCCTGAAACATATTTAATTAAAGATATTTTTTTTAATGAATTTCGGTTAATTTGATTCAATTCTATATAACATAGATTCGGTTCAGATTTGATTCAAGTAATTTTGTATAGAAATTTTCATACCGTTTATATTATTAAAAATTTTGATTTGAATTTGGATTGATAAAATTTGGTTATATTCGAATTGGTTTGGTTTGGTTCGATTTTCTTTTTTCACCCCTGCTAAACATGTGTTGTTAAACAAAATGTCCCTAGTGTTATTTTTGTTTTGGTTTAATTATCATATTTTCTTTGCCATTTCATGTGGCTCAAGTGAAAACAGCAACACACGCACTTACCCAGCACGTGAAATTACTCTCCCACAGGCTACATATGTTGAAACGTTGACATTACCACTTCACATGGACCAAAAGCCACCACTATTTGTTTTCTTTTTTTCGTAAGTTACAACTTAAGTGGGTCATCTATTTATGTATTTTACTAAAAATACATAAAAACACACTCCGGCTATGTATTTCTACCTTTTTTAATAAAAAAACAGATGAAAAAAACAAAAAAAAGTGGGTCATCTATTTATGTAGTGTAAATCAGGAAAATAATCAATTCATACGCCAATAATTGGCTATGGTTACAGACTGGATATGAATTGCAAAGCGAATTCATATATCAACTCATATAAAATAGCTAAAATATACATTGATAAGTCAACAACTGTTGAGTCAGCTGCCACATCACCGAATTATCATCAGTCAGCTGCCACATCACCTGAATCATCACCAATCATCTGCCACGTCATCAAAAAAATCTATAATTTTTAAGAAAAAAATCAAAGAAAAATGATATATTTTTATGTAGTTTTTGTTTTTTTACTATCTTACATATTTTAATTATCCAACATAGATTTTGGTTTTTTCAACAAAACATATTTTAGAAATGCTATTAATTATAAAAATTATTTAAATATAATTTTATTTTTCTTGATTTAAGTATAATTTTATTTTTTTTGATTAAAATATAATTTTTTTTTTTAAATATACAATTTCCATCGACTTCTGATGAATAAATGTACGTGCACCAAAAAGAAAATATTAGAGTCACTCGAAGTACCGAAATATGAGGTTCGAGACAGGGTTGAAAGAGAAAGAGAATGCTAAAAGTTAAAAAATATACATGTCGTGTCTTATCATTAGCTTGCCATGGAGAAATTATACACACATAGAGGTCTGAAAATTTGAAAAATCTATTATCTTTTACAAAAAGTCAAATTTACGTTCTTTTTCAACCATTTCTCGAATCTCATATGATTTGAACGACGAAAATCCTCGAAAAACATATCTCCGATATTTTGAGTGACTTTAGCGGATTTTTTCTGATGCACGTATATCTTGTCTCAAGAAATCGATGTAATAGAATACTTTTGGAAAAGTAAATTTATATTTAAATCAAGAAAAAATAATTACATATAAAATAAATTAATTGTAATTTTTATTTTTTATGATTAAAACTATTTTTATATTAAGTGTAATTTTTATTTTTTATGTTATAGATTTTTTTTTATGACGTGGCAGCTGACTGGTGATGATTCAAGTGATGTGGCAGCTGACTTGTGATGACTCGGTGATGTGGCAGCTGACTCAACACTTGTTGACTTGTCAATTTATATTTTAGCTATCTTATATGAGTTGATGTATAAATTCGCACAGGACAGTTCATGTCCGGCCTGTAACCAGAGTAAATTGTTGGTGTATGAATTGGCTGTTCCTAGTGCAAGACAGAAACCATAAATCATAGTTGACAGTACTCTATTTTACTTTCCTTTTGATTCATATTCGGCATTCTAACAGGCAGTTATAGAAATACTAATTTAAAATTATGTGTACATACTACATACACAAGCTTGAGGTTTTCTTCTTCTACATACACAAGCTTGTGTGTACATACACAAGCTTCTGTATTTTTCTTCTGGTAGGTACTTTAGATATTAAAATTTTCCCACGTTTTAATATTCTTCTAGACAAACAAAAAAATTATAAAACAAAGAAAGGTGCAGTCCTTTACTGAACAAATTGAAAACTTAGTCACTAAACAAACAAAAAAAGAAGAGACATGTTTCTGCTTCTCAAACCTCTCATTTTCTTACACGATTTGTCTCTTCCACTCCTCTCGGTAATGGTAACGCGTCGTCTGTCTTTCTCTAACTCTCTCGCTCTTCGTTTTTATGTCAATGCATATCTCCCAAATATATGTCATATATTCCATTTTGTACGGTTTTTTTTCTTAATTTAGCATTCACATGTATATACATTTTCTCCCACCATGTTGGTTTGTCAATCTTGGTATTTAATTTATGAATTAAGGTTTCCAAATAAACTCAACACGCCAAATATGCTAGACAAATTTTATTTGTTAATTATAAACATAAACGTCAAATGCAAATGAAATAAGAACTTTTCGTTTGTATTTGAGGTTTATGTTTGCACATTACAAAAAAAAAATGAAAATCTGTAAATGTTTTCTATTTAAAAAATGAAAATCTGTAAATGATATTGCAGAAACAATTGAAACCATAGTCCATTGGTATATGATGTAAATGTCATTCGTATTGGAATACAACAGAAAATTATCAAACACTTCTATTTTCGTGCAATTTCTTACACTGACATTGCTTAGTTTATATTCCTCTTGTCTATCCATTATGAGAAGTTCGATGGAGGAAGTCTTGAAGCATCCATGGATGGTGTGGGTATAAGCATGAGCACTATGTGGAGAGACACAAGGAGCATAGTCATAGTGCCAATGTTCAAGTGTTTGGTGGCTATGTGTTTGATCATCTCAATCTTAGTGTTCATAGAGAGTGTTTACATGAACCTTGTAGTACTCTACGTCAAGTTATTTAATCGCAAACCTGAGAAAGTCTACAAATGGGAGAAGATGCAAGAAGATATGGAGTTAGGTCATCAAAACTACCCAATGGTCCTTATCCAAATCCCAATGTACAACGAACGAAAGGTTATATTTTATTCACTTCCCTAATATATATATATATATATATATATATATATTAGTATTATAATGTTTTGTATTTTTCTTCTAGTATATTTGATTCAAAAACGGTAAAAATTTAAGATTAAAAATAAAATAAAAAGACAATTGTGAAAAAACAAAAATAATTGTGAAAAAGTTGGCTCCACCATTGGGGTGGACTGGTGGAACATTTCGAAACTGCCAATGTTTTTTCCAAAGAATCTTTATTACTAAGACGACAAAAAATCAGAAGGGATTTGTATACAACAGTAGATTTAGAATCCTTGCTCAGGTATATTTTATAGAAAAACAGTTAATATTTTTATAGAAATTAAATAATCAATGTTGATTATTCTGATTTCACCTGTTTCAATATTTTTGTGTATTAGATAAGTTTTTCTACTATATATTCCGGTAATAATTTATTCATATATCTTTCTATCGAGACAGAAACCTCTTTCAAACAAGGTTCGGACCTTGGTTTCTAAAAGACAATTTCCTTGGGAAGGACTGCAACAACGAACTTGATTATTCTATTATCATGTTTCCTTTCATATTGTTCTTCCAGTACTCTTTTTGTGCAAATAACACCGATTCCACTTGTTACTCTCTTTGTTTTGTCATCATTCATCCACACTAGATGTTGTCTCATATGTCAACTATCATATAAGCATTGATTATGCAACACAAGCTACTAACAACGTAGTTTATATATGTAGGTCTTTGAATTATCTATAGGTGCTGCATGCAGACTAGTATGGCCATCGGACCGCCTAATCGTTCAAGTTTTAGATGACTCCACCGATCCAGCCATCATGGTTCTTTCTTACTCAACTCTCCTTGGACAGAGTGTGCTACCGCACAACAAAATAACAAAATAGCATACGAATAGAACCTACATTTGAAGATATTGAACATGAATAATAACATTGTTGAATATTATTGAGTAGAATACATATAGGTAAATAGTACTATGTGAAAGACAAATAATTTAAAATTTCAGGAGTTGGTGAACATGGAGTGTGCAAAATGGGCAACCAAAGGCATAAACATAAAGTATGAGAGACGAGACAATAGAAATGGCTACAAAGCTGGAGCTCTTAAACACGGCATGAAGCACAACTATGTCAAGCAATGTGACCATCTGGCCATCTTTGATGCTGATTTCCAGCCGGAGCCCGATTACCTTCAACGCGCTATCCCATTTCTTATCCACAATCCTGAGCTCGCTCTCGTCCAAGCCCGATGGAGATTTGGTATGTACACATACATAACAACAAAAAAACAACAATAATACTCTTAGGCATTTCAAACGTGTATAGTAGTAGAAATTTGATAATGAAATAAACAAAATATTAAATAAACTTATCATTCGTTAACTTTGCTCATCGCAAATAATTTATATGATCCGGTTTTGCAGTGAACGCGAACACATGCTTGCTGACGAGGATGCAAGAGATGTCTCTCAACTACCATTTCATGGCAGAGCAAGAATCTGGATCCACAAGACATGCTTTCTTTGGCTTTAATGGTTTTTTTTTCTTTAATTGTATTAAGACAAAATTCAATTTAATCAATCTTTTTTTTAAAAAGGTATATAATGGGATTTATATAAGCAGGAACGGCTGGAGTATGGAGAATGGCGGCGATGGAAGAAGCCGGAGGATGGAAAGACCGGACGACTGTAGAGGACATGGACTTGGCCGTTCGTGCTGGTCTTCTCGACTGGAAATTTGTATTCATCAAGGATCTCGAGGTACTTTAATTCATATATTTTTGTTAGAATATTCCACATTAGAAATGTTTGGTGTTGTGTCTAACATAGAGTATCATGATATCCATTTATTACCAATTAATTTTAAGTTTAAAGCTCATGATTCTTAAAATGGTATCAAAACCATGGACAATTTCCCCCTTTATAATTGTACGGCTTGTAGTGATATTTGTGTAGGCTGCATTTCTTTTACACGTCAAATGTTGTGTTTCTTTTTGCCTTTACCTGCAAATTTAAGAAAATAAGTTAGTTTTAATTTTTTTAAAAATGTTTTTGTAAAACGTAAATGCAAATGTTAAATCACAAACGTGTGTATATATTGTGTGTGCATTTGCAAGTCGCTATCTAAATAAAATGCTTATACTCAATTGTAAAACAAAAATAATTGTGGCTGTAGGTGAAAAGTGAGCTACCAAGTCAATTTAAGGCCTTTAGATTCCAGCAACATCGTTGGTCTTGTGGTCCAGCCAATCTCTTTCGGAAAATGACAATGGAAATTGTTTGCAATAAGGTCATTTTCCACTTAATTTTTTTCCATCTTCAGGCAAATACATTTCGCACATGCCAACTAAATTTTTGTTGGCTTATTATTAACGACAAATTGAAAGGAGACAAGCTAATTTCTAACCACCGAAAATAAACCCAACAAAACTATAAAACTAAAATGATTTGTGACCTGTGTACAAGTTTTAACCTCTAAGTACACACTACCACAAGTGTATAGTTATATCGATGTGGTATTTAGGGATCGAATCCACGAGGAAATAGAATATCACACTAAAAGGAAACTAATTAAGCTAAAATGATAATGGGGGTTTTGAGTTTTTGTAACTAAGAACTACTAAGATCTAAGCTCAAATTAGATAAAAGTAATAAGCAAATCAAGACAAGTAAGTAAGCAAGCAATTAAGAGCTAAAATAAGTAAAGACATTAGCAAAAGATAAGCAAAGCGATCAACAAAGATTATAGACATTGGATCATAAGTAAGGCAATTGACTAAGTTGGATTAACAATTGGATCATGATGCCAAGACATTCATAAAGCTCAATCCTAGGACATGAAACACTCAAACAAGATTAACCCATTTCGATGGCACTAATAACTTCATCAATTACCTAGTTAAGCTAAAATTTCATTTGCTAATTAGACAATTAATAAGCATGAATTACAAGTTCATTATCCACTAATCACCTTAATCATTAATTTTCATTGGCTAAGAGTGAAAAGCTCAATTGGAATTTGGTCTAGACATTTTGTCAAACAACTTCCGGGCACAAAATATCAAGGTTCTAGAAATTGAAAGGCCAAGCCAAATCTAGCATAAAATGAAGGATATTATAAGAGCCCTAATCATCATTATCCAACCATTAAGCTACCTAATCTACCAAACTCATGATCCAACAATGAAGTAACTCACGCATGCTTAAAGACAAAACAAAAATAAAGATAAATGAAAGAAAAGACATAATCATAAAGTAAGAGGAAGAGATTGATGAGAAATCTTCTTTAAATAAATAGAAGTGTTGAAATTTTTATCCCAAAAACAACAACAATGTTATTTAATCCAAAAGAGACAAAGAGGAATCAAAGCTTGCGTTTTTCTTAGGCTAAAAATATATAGGGTTAATTTGTTGAATGGCAAAAAAAAAAAAAAAATTAAAACCTAACCAAAATTTTAAAAATGAGTGGCTAGAATTTTGCCACATGGAAGAGTTTTGGTTAGATTTTAAGTTTGTTTTTTTTGGTTATTTTTGCTAATTTTCCAAACATATTTATAGTGCATAAAAATGGACTCGGATCGACTCGAGACAAACCGAATCGGATCCGGGTCAAATTAAAAAAGTCAACAAAAATGCAGAAAAGTCAACAGGGTTGCACGCCCTATCGGGCACTCCCTATCAGTTTGTTGCCCGATACAGATGACATGCAGAATTCCAGAATCATTGTTTGGTTCGTATTGGTTGTATCGGGATGCCCAGATACGACATGTAAATTTTCTCCAATCTTTATTTCTTCACATGTCTTGCCCATTTTTCCAACTCCAATCCTTCTCCCAAGTCTTCCTTGTATCCGTCATACTCCCAAATCTCTAAATATCCCTAAAATCACTCAAAATAAAATGTAAAATGTACAAATGACAAGTTCTAAAACTCTAAATGCATTATAGAGCTAAATGAGATTCAAAGACAACAAAATGATGCAAATATGGAAAGAAAGCAAAGAAAATCATGGTTTAAATGCATGCAAAAACCTCAAATATCATCACCTCACTTGTAAATGGGGGATACGTTTCTTAGCTTTAACTACTGACCAAGTTAAATTTATCCAGTTGTGTATATAGTATTTGTTTATTGAACTTGATCTTATAGTTATCTAATAATGTCAGGTTCAGGCATGGCTAGTTCTAGCCATGTGTAAGATAGTATGTTTTTGAACACGGTTTACAACAAACTAACAAAAGAGATTGTATATTGTAGGATCCAAAATGATTAAAATATGACTAAAGCTAATATTTCAAATATTAAACGTCCTAAAATATTGTTTTACTCTAATTGGGCCAATGTTGATGTTTTGTAAGACCTTCCAAAGGCTGCGTTTCCATAGATCCCTAATTCAAGTCTCACTTTGGGGGAATTTATGCGGAACTTAGATCCCGGCAAAAAGATGTATGTCCAAAACTCTTCCGAATATTATGTAACATGATAAAAAAAAAAACTATCACAGTATTGAACTTGATTTGATGATTATCTAAAAGTGTTTGGGTTTTTGATTCTATGCATTTATAAGGTATGTTCTTGCCGACCACTTGCCACAAACTAACTAAAAAAATTGAATATTCTTTAAAAGAATATTTAACAAATAATTAAGAGCGAAATTTGGAATGTTAGAACATTTGACATTTGAACTTTCGTTTTTAACTATTTGTTAAATTTCAAATGTTGAACATGACTCATAAGGAACCAAGTGGTGGTGATTTAGTGGCAAAAAAATTTAGAGAAAAGAGTAATTTTTTTCAATCTGAGTTTGATCCTCCATGGATACACTTTCACCTTCATTTGGCCAGTCGAAATGCTGTCACGTTTTAGGCCAATTAAAAAATACGGTGAATGGCCTACTCGACGGCTACACTCACCCTGTGAAAAGTTATTCGGATGGTAAAAACTTGAATCACCCCCTAATTATAAAAAAAAAAAAAACGTAGCCCATAATATTGTTTTAGTATTAGCACTAGAAAACATGATAATTAAAAAAAACAGAATTTGATCAAAATAAATAAATAAATGGGGTTTTGTATATTCCACAAAATGGGTTACAATACGTTTAAGATTATTTTATCCATGTCATTTAACTGTTGTGGTACGTGTGATGTTTTTCCGTAACTTTTTATTCTTTTAGGTGGATGTCTAATAGACTGTTTTAGTTATATCATTTAACTGTTGCATAACCACGCAATTTGTTTTCGCACTATATTAATTATTCTTCTATGTCGTCATCTAATTTATCAAACGGATTTCTATTTTTTTATATAAGTATATGACCTATCATTTTGAGGTTATATATTATTATATATCACGCTAAATGCTAATATATCTATTTACGTGAACATCAAATAACTATAATTTAAAAAGTGAATTCAATAAAATAGTATGTTAAATTTCACCCAGTTTTTTTATCAGTATCATTTTGTTATTTTCTAATAATGGTTTTGCAATTGTCATTTACCTAACGAACTCATATTTTTCCTATTATTGACCCAGTCCAAAAATTCTGGTTGGATGAACCAAGCCGAACCTAAAATTGAGTTTTCTTTTTATTTCTATATTCAAATAAGAGGAGTATGATTTAAAACAACCTTAAGCTAATTAAAAACCTATGATAAACAGAGAGTGAAGTTTTGGAAGAAGATTTATGTGATCTACAGTTTCTTTTTTCTAAGGAAGATCATAGTCCACTTCTTCACTTTCTTCTTCTACTGTCTCATTCTTCCTACGAGCGTCTTCCTTCCTGAAGTCAAGATTCCGACTTGGTCAACCATATATGTTCCTTCTATCATCACTCTCTTTAGTGCCATCGCCACTCCAAGGTTGGTACTACTTCTTACAACCACATTGATTCTCTAGATATATTACCTTATTTACCTTTTAACTATGAATTATCGGTATATATGTAGATCATTCTACCTCGTGATTTTTTGGGTTGTGTTCGAGAATGTAATGGCTATGCACCGGACAAAGGGAACTTTCATTGGCTTATTTGAAGGAGGAAGAGTCAATGAATGGGTTGTCACCGAAAAAGTAGGAGATACTCTTGCGACTGAGTTATTTCCCGAGTTGGAGAAGCCTCGTAATGGATTTCTCGAAAGGTAAACTGATAAAAAAAAAATGAAGAAAATTTATTAAATTCTTGAAATTTACCAACCACTAATAAAAAAAAATCTTTCAGAAATACCATTTAAAAAAACTTTTTACTATTTGAGAGAGAAATGTGAGAATTTTTTAATCGGCGTTGATTTTTTTTAATTAACACATTTTCATATATATTTTAAATTAATTTTATCAACTAATTATGAGGGTGCTATTTTTGAAAAATAGGAAAGAGTTGTAGTTTTTTGCCTATGCACAAATTTGTGGTATTTCTGCAAATTATGCATAAATTATTTTTACAAATTCCTAGTAATTCTTACTTAATCATTCGATCACGGTTTCAGTCCAGTGATTTATTTGAAATAGACTAGCAAAAATCTTTTTGTGAAAAGGTTAGAATGAGTCGGGCAATATAATTTACATACAGAAATTAATGTCGATAAAGAAACAATATTTGTGGATACTAATGAGTGAAAGAATATGTTTTGTTGCAGAGTAAACTCAAAGGAGATAATGATGGGTGTATACTTATTGTGTTGTGCTTTCTACGACTTTGCCTATGGAAACGCTTTTTTATATTTATATCTCTTCATGCAGGCCACTGCCTTTCTCATTTCTGGAGTTGGTTTTGTTGGAACTTAAACATGTCTCATTTAGAAATTTTATATTTGGTAGTCAAAAATACGTTCAAAACCATTCTCATATTGAGAACTTTGTGAGTTATTTTTTTTAGCATTATGTTAATTCAATAATGTTGTGGTTTTTTTCCAACAATGTTTGTTAGTTAAATATTGTTGGGATAAGAAAAATACATATATATTACGAGAAGAATAACGATACTAATACTACTTATTAAATATGCGAACACGTGGTCAAAACGACCAGCCCCATGATAACTAAGGAGCGGAAGTGATATTTTATCTTATACAAAAAATTTGCGGTATCCTGCTTCATCTCCTCAAGCTCAACTGTTCTTCTTCACAAAATTACAATTTTTTTCTCAATCTCTCTCAAATAATTTTAACAACTAATCGTATATATATAATCGAGGTACAATTTTTCTTTTTCAACAATCTCTTTCTCAAATAAAAATTAGGTTTTCACAGAAAGAAGTACGAAGCAATTTTCAATCTTCCTAGAATCAGCGTTGATACCTCTGCTACCGAAGATGGGTAAGTCGCTCATCCACGATCCCTATATCTCTTCAAATATCTTGATTGTTATGTCTCTTCATCTTAGAAAACAATGGCTCGAAGCACTAATTAACGAAAATTGCAGATCCAATTATCGTCACGGCAATGGCCAGATCAAACGCATATATAATCTGCAGGAAAACAACGACCAACATCGTTCCGCCGACAAATGTAGAGGTAAAACACCTAGATCCAAGTAGCAAAATTTCATCAGTATTGTTGGGGAAAAGTAGTTTAAGCAATCAAAGTATCAGCTATCGTCACTTGCTTCCGAGGAAAATCTTATATATATAATTGTTATTTCATATCGATTTTTCATTTTTTTTCTATTACAGGTACTGTTGAACTCGGATTTTACCTATCTATTAGATAGTCGAAATCAATTTAGGATTTAGGAGATTTTTATATTATTAGAAACCTTTAACTCGAATATTACACGGAAAATTATGTCGTCGAAAAGACGAGCTAATCGAAAAAATAATAAGAGATCTAGGTCATCTCAACGACTAGAGAATTAAGAAATCTAGGAGCAGAGAGAGAGCTCGTCGAATATAATCTCATAGGTCTTGTGGAGAAAGTCATGGATCCCCTTGTTCCTTGATATGCCTTCTTATTTATACATATCTTATGTCGGTCTTCTTTTCTTTTTCTCCTAGATCTTTTCCTTTTTTTCCGGAGTTTCCTTCTTCTCGCCGACTTTCCTTTTTTGGACGAACTGACGTGTAATTACTAGAATATTAAGCGGACCGATCTTAATTTAGGAAGGAGTTTTTTTAAGGGTGCGCAGCCCATCTCCTCCCCAGTTCGTCGAACGAGTGTTGTCCGAGTTCGGCGAATCTGAACTCGGCTTTAAGTTGTTTTTAGGTGCGAGGCTGGGCTCGGCTTTAAGTTATTTTTAGGTGCGAGGTTGGGCTCGGCTTACCCTATCTTCCTATGAGTGGTTGCGAGTCTGAGCTTGGCTCTTGTGACATTTTCAGGTGCGAGGCTGGGCTCGGCTTACCCTGTCTTAATGTGAATAATGGCTTTTGTGCGGGATGATCTCGGAGATTGTGCGAGGCGTTCCCGGTTTTTGTGTATATATTTCCCTAGGTGCAAGAACTGGACTCAGCTTACCCTGTTTTATGTTCTAGGTCGAAGGTGAATGTGTGAGATGTGCTCGGCTGATTTATTATCACCTGGCCTAGAACTCAATGCAAGAATGGATCCGGCTTTTATCTTTAAACATGATTTTTTTAGGCTAATCATTTAAAGTGTGGATTATTTCACCACTGCACCATGTGGTGAGCGTAAAATCGTACATTTGACCAGGATGTCGATGTAGAATAGTTTGGTATGACGAACTGTAACGAGTTGTAATCTAACTCAGTAATGAAAACTAGCTAACAAGATTCGTACACATCTAGAGTAATTGCGAAAAAAGTCAACAATCATTAGAAAAATTATCTTGATTCTATGTTGTTGTCGTAGTATTTGTGTTCCCGAAACGGAGGAGCTAAACAACGTTGTTGTTGTTGAGTTTGTTGGTGTTAACGCTGCCAAGCTTCGAGGATGAAAGGTTGTACTAGGCGGGTTCAACCTGAATAGCTGAACTAACAGATTGACAATCTCCAATGGCATCTGCGGATTGACGAGCTCGAGTAGAATTACGAGCTACTGAGATTAAGCGGAGCTTCAAGAAAGCTGAGCTGATGAGCTCAAACTGTAGATCTATGAGCTGACGAACTTATGCGTAGTTCGAAGTCTCGACTGAGTCGGACTTTTTTTTCAATTCTTGAGACGAAAATTAGCTTGGTGATTTGTTTGTGAGTTGACAAGCTAAAGCTTGGGTCATGAGCCCATGAGTCCAGGTGGATTTTGACAAATTGATGGGCTCATGCTGAGATTCTTGATAAACTCACTCTCGATGTATGTAAAATCTGAGATTTTCATGTTCTAACTCCATCAGTCTTGAAAAGACATCAATAAATCGAATAGAATTACGAGCTAATGAGATTAAGTGGAGCTTCAAGAAATCTGTGCTGATGAGTTCAAACTGTAGATCTATGAGCTGACGAGCTTATGCGTAGTTCAAAGTCTCAACTGAGTCAGACTTGTTTTACAATTCTTGAGACGAAACTTAGCTTGGTGATTTGTTTGTGAGTTGACGAGCTAAAGCTTGGGTCATGGGCCCATGAGTCCAGGTGGATTTTGACGAACTGATGGGCTCATGTTGAGATTCTTGATAAACTCACTCTCGATGTATGGAGAATCTGAGATTTTTATGTTATAACTCCATCGATCTTGAAAAGACATCAATAAATCACAAACTTACCATTAACTTTTGATTCTCACCGTTGATTATGAGGTTTAATATACCATCAAAAAGTCCCCAAATTTGAGTAAGATCGGATTCCATTTGACCCTCTAAACGATCTTTTGAAGATGTTCCACCGGAACTATTTTCTGGAATTTTGCGGTTTCGAATGATTATTTGCCAACTGTCACCGCGATTTTCGGATGGAGTTTAACTTTGATTGACATACCGTCAGTTTCTATCTTTTCCTTGCGGTGAGATCTTTCCAGAGACACCTTGAAAGTGGCCTGAATCTTCCTGAGTAGTCGGGAATATGTCTTCAAAGTTGGCTCCTCGTTCACTGATTTGCAGGTTTCAGATTACAAGTTTTCTGCAAATTTGGTCAGGTTCTTCACTAGAAAGAAACATCCATAACTAGCGGATTACTCCTCCGAATTGAGATCCATTTTGTTCTGTGGAAATCTGACTTCGTTATCTTTGCAATGGTGCCAAGATCGATTTCTGGTTCGTTCAGGTCTACCAGAAAAATAGTCTGCGAGGTGGTTGGTCGCAGCTGTCATTTTTGCTTAGCTTCCCTTCAGTTCTTCTCCTCCTTCTCGATGATTTTTTTTTCCCTACGACGAGACACAGATCTGACGACGACAACTCAGAAGATACAGCTTAATCAGATTTTTTTTGTAGTCTAAGCGAGATTGATTCTCTCATCTTTGTATATGTTGCGAACTGCACATGTATTGGTGCTGGAGTGGAATCAACGTCAAATGATCATGCTCCTGGAGGCGGCTTTCACACCACAAACCCAAGAGTACGTTATTTCAATGAATGTATGATGACAATTTCAATCAACAAGGAGAGGAAAGAAATCAAAAAACTTATCTTCAGTATTATCGAGAAGGTCAAATGTATCCTTCTGTCATGTAGTTTTGTCTTTAGCCGACACGTTCTGGATGCCAAAAGGTTATAGTCCTTTGTCCTCGCTCTTTCTCCTTCGTAAACATGGATCAATACACCGGGCTGATTGTCTGACTAGGTTGAGAAAATATGCTTTTTTTGGTTGAAATTGTGGTGTTCCTTGGAATCAGGACGGTCATAACACCACCGGCGGTTTCCAAACCCAAGGATAGAGGAGTGACATCAAGGAATAACAAATCTTGGACCTTCTCATTCCCTTTCACCGCTTAAGATTGCAGCTTGAACAACTGCTCCATAAACAACAGCCTCGTCCGGATTGATGCTTTTGCAAAGCTTTTTGTTGAAGAAGTCTTGCAAAAGCTACTATGCTTCGGAATTCTCAAGTACTTCGACAAGGAAATTGGTCCAATGCGATTTCGTCTCTGATGATTTGGTATCAAAGGCTTGTGATCCATATCCTTATAAAAACGACAACTTTAGTAGTAGTAGTAGTGTTGATGATGAATGAAACAGTAAGTAAATGATCTTATTAAGGAAGCAAGGTCAACGATGAAACGAGATACTAACCCATCTAGATAAACACAACGAACTATAATCGACAATTATAGTAATAAGACAAATCTAATGACTTATCAAACCAAACTCAAAATACACGGTTGATTAAACCAAATAATAAAGCATTAAGCATGTCAGTATATATGAATCCACCAAGTCAAAGCAATAATTCTGGCAATAAAGTTCAATAGTTAAGCATGTGTCGATTTCTTATAAAGCATGTCTGGATAATTGTAAATCAATAAAATAATAATCAACAATAAACCATAATGCATGAAAGTGATCGAAACATGGTAAGTTCACGTTCTCAAACTATTCACATGTGATATGTATAAACAATTACTGTATAAAGCAATATTCACGTTGTTTTGATTTTATGGATAAATATGAATTCACGTTTCTTATACTTAAGCATGATTTTAAGATTTGAGACAAATTTAGCTCGGTTGATAACGAAGACGGAGAGATCAGAGACGCCGGAGAAAAACGGAGACGGCATTGGAAAATAGAGGTAGCGTCAATTAGGATTTGCTCAGGTGGTTTTGATCTGACTATTCGATCTCCATGTTGTCGTTATGAGATGTTGGAGGTGGTGTTCCTGTTATCATCGAGCATTGGGTTTCTAGGGTTTGATCATTCTCTATTTCCACAGACAGCACCAATTGTTGAACTCGGATTTCACCTATCTATTAGATAGTCGAAATCAGTTTAGGGTTAAAGAGATTTTTGTATTATTAGAAACCTTTAGCTCGAAGATTACAAGGATAATTAGGTCGTCGAAAAGACAAACTAATCGGAAAAATAACAAGATATCTAGGTCGTCCAAACGACTAGAGAATTAAGAAATCTAGGAGCGCAGAGAGAGCTGGTCGAATATAATCTCCTAGGTCTTGTGGAGAAAGTCATGGATCCTCTCGTTCCTTGATATGCCTTCTGATTTATACACTAGATTTAGGATCCGCATATATGCGGGTTTATAATAAGATATTTTATTACTCGTGAAAAAATCCAAACACCTAAAAGTAGAAAACAAAATCAAATTACTCGTGAACGTAAATAACATAAAATTGAGAATGCTCATGTTAAACCACTAATCGAGAAGCCTAACATTTGTTTTCAATCAAATTTTATCACATCTTTTCAAATAATTAGTTTTTTGTTTTCTATTCCTATTTGAATTAGGTTTGTTATTTGTTATTATGTAGCTACTCATATATCTATTTTTCCAAAATCTTGACGAATTAGATCTCATATTTTCATTTGAATTAGATTTACTGATCTTCTATTTGACTTTTTCTTTCTGAGTCAACATATTATCGTTCTTCTCATGAGAAACGAATTATAAGTATTTTTGGTTGCTTATTTTCTATAATTTTCAAATATGAAAAACTTTCAATATAATTTTGTTTTCACAAACATCAATCTTGCAAATTTTACCACGTCCACATAATGGTAGGCCTAAAATAATTAAAAAAACTCACAATATGCATTACATTGCACATAAATATTAGGTTTTTAATTTGTTTTTGTAATCTAATTCAAAAATATAATGATAATAGATTTTTTTAAATAAATAAAACTTTTTGACGCATAATTGATGGTTTTTTTTTAATTGTTATTGTTTATGTGATGATATCTATGCTGAAATAAAACAAAAAGTTGAGTTAGAAAAAATCTTATTAATCTCACAAAACTAAAATAGATTATTAATCTAATTCGTATTCTATCACACCTATAGAATAAAATAGTAATCTATGTTTTCCTAATGAAAAAGCTGAACCAAAAATTTTGGAAGAGATTATTGAAGTTTTAAATTGCTTGATGAGAAGATTGAGAGAGCACAAAATTGTTTAAGTAAAGTTGAAAGATTATAATCTTTGAAGATTTGGGTATGTAAACTTAATCCTATTCAAACTGAAAAGATTTTTACACGTGTATTTAAAATTCTAATGAGAAAATGTGCTTGATTTTGTGCATTATCTATTTCTATATAAATCAAAATATATGTTAACGTGTATATATGTAGTTTACTATTTTTTATGAATTATTAATCCTATATATATTAATTGAGGAGACACTAAGAGAAAAAATCCTATGTGTTACTCAATGAGGATTTTAAGTGACACATTAATTAAATTAACCAATCAAAACATTCCAATTAATTTTATATGTCATGGTGGAAATCTCTACATATTCTCATTAATTTTTAATATGAACTCATAAATACAAGTGTTACCGATTTAAATCTAATTAAAACGTAGGATTTTTAATTTTAAAATGTTATATAATAACATATATATATATTAATTAAGAAGATATTTACATAAAATAGTTGATGTGACAATTAAAAAGTAAACTCAAAGACATTTCAATAATCTATTAAAAAACCGACGTCGTACATGGCATTAGAAAAATGATCTAAATGCATGTCGCTAATCCAAATTGGTTAAATAATAATAGATCCATCGTAACATATCATTTGGACTAATACAAATTATTGTTGTTTATATTGGGGATGCCACAAGTAATAGTACTATTTAACGTATAAAATTAATTACAATCACGTATAGTAAATATCAATTCTCTCAAATTTAAGAGATTTGATAAATAATATTTTTTCAGAACTCTGAAAGATAATTACAAATCTTTGATGTGTATATGTTTCAAAGTATATACAAAATTTTAAAACAAATTATTTAATTTATTGAATATTTTAATCATACGCTTGGTTCAGATCAAAATTTAGTTAGAAACTAATTGAAAAATATTAATTTATATTGCTTTTTATAATCTAATGATAAATACAAATATATAAGAATTGTTTTTTTTAATAAGATTTGTTGACACATGTCAAAATCTAATTGGCAAAAAATATTAACACGTGTCAAAATCTGATTGAATGATTGACACGTGTTACGATCATGTTAATTACAAAGTTTGACGCATCAAATTTTATATAATAAGATATCTTATGTCGGTCTTCTTTCCTTTTTCTCCTAGGTCTTTTTCTTTTTTTCGGGAGTTGTCGCCGACTTTCCTTTTTTGGACGAGCTGACATGTAATTACTAGAATATTAAGCGGACCGATCTTAATTTAGGAAGATTTTTTTATAAGGGTGCGCAGGCCATCTCCAACAGATACTATTGGTTTATAGGATATAGCGAGGTGTTTACAAGACGAATTACTTTGTATATACCACACTGAAACATGATCTCGATCACTTAAGGCAAAGTGAGCCGAGGTTAGTTCGTTATCACCCCTTAATTCAATTTTATTTAAAATTATGCGTGTTTTCTATAAAATTGCTACATAATCATGTCCTCAAAACATATTGTCATTGTCAATTAATAGGTTTCCCATGGGAAAGATGGATTTGTGGCTCTCTATAAATGTGAAAAAGCAAGAGGACGATGATAGGATTAGTTAGATTTAAGGGAAGTGATCGCCCCTTTGATTCAATATATATGTCCACCAACCTGAAAATTTTCCAAATATTCAATAGAAAACGAAACAAAAAGAGATATGTGAGGACAGTTAAATATATATATAGATTATCTATAAGGCCATTTTTCATGAACACGTTGATGCATTTTTTCTTTTGTTAGAATCTCAAGGATCAACTCTATTCCCAAATCGAACATCCCAAAAATTTGAAAACCTTAAAAATTTCCAAATGCAATAAACCCTAAATCGAATATATGCAAGTGCGTAAATCCAGTGGAGTGTTAAATCGAATGTATTATCTAGTCAAAATCATCAAAATTAAGCAACATGAGGTAAGTTGCGATGGACCATTCTTCTTCTTCTTCTTCACTTTCGTTTTCATAACAACAATCGAAACTTCTGATTTTTTTAGGGGTGAAGAAAGTAAATTAAAGATCCACATTGCGTTTGGAGGTGTGACGTCGATCAAATGGAGCAAGTTCTCGTATAAAGGTGGAGAAATTGCAGAAGATATGCTCATCGATCCCGATTTCTTAACATTCTCAATTTTTGAGGATTTCTCGAGTAATGTGTGGGAGTGTAAATCCACGCCAATTAAATTCGTCACGTCTTTTAGAGAGATCTGAAATTTATGAGTAAAAACCACCCAAAAAACACCAACAGAGATCCAAAGATGGTATTTGTATTAAGCTGCTTTAGAAAACTTTTTGATGAGAGCAAAAGTACATAGTTTTGCTAGGTAAAATTGCGGATCCCCTTTTCAGAGGGTGTAATGTGTATATATACAAGCCAGAGTCGGCTAAGTCAATATCTAAAGAGATAAGGAAGATTTCCTAATTCATCGGGATTTCCTTGTATCAAAACCTGCTACCGCCGTGGGCCTTGATTCATGGGCTCATCGTCTCGGCCCATATGCTTATCAGCTAGGCCCAACTCCTTGTCGCTAAGCCTTGGCTCAAATGGCAGTGGTTGAATGACTCAGGTGACACCATGGTTCACGGCTCGGGTGACACCATGGTTCATGGCTCGGGTGACACCATGATTCATGGTTTGGGTGACACCATGGTTCACGGCTCGGTGACACCATGGTTCACAGCTCGGGTGACACCACGGTTCACGGCTCGGGTGACACCATGGTTCACGGTTCGGGTAACACCATGGTTCACGGCTCGGGTGACACCATGGTTCACGGCTCGGGTGATACCATGGTTCACAGCTCGGGTGACACCACGGTTCACGGCTTGGATGACACCATGGTTCACAGGTCGGGTGACACCATGGTTCACGGCTCGGGTGGTGATAGATGACAATCTCGATCCTTTTGCCTTGACCTCGATCCGTTTGGCTTGACCCCGATCCATCTTCTGAAAATGATCCCGATCCGTTTGTTCTGCTGTGGGTTGTGACATCCGATCCGCCTGCTTTGTCACGGATCGGGGTACACGACCCAACCTTCCCCATGGGTCGTGTACCCGATCCAACTTGTCTCGTCATGGTTAGGGGTACCCGAACCAACTCATCCATTATTGGTTAGGGATACCCAAACCAACTAATCCATTCACGATTAGGGATACCCGAACCAACTCATCCATTCACGGTTAGGGGTACCCGAACCAACTCATCCATTCGCGGTTAGGGGTACCCGAACCAACTCATCCATTCGCGGTTAGGGGTGCCCAAACCAACTCATCCATTCACGGTTAGGGATACCCGAACCAACTCATCTTCACGGTTAGGGGTATCCGAACCACCTCTTTTAACCATGGTTAGGGGGACCCGGACCACCTCCTTCTGTCACGGTTAGGGGGACGGTTGCAAAGGCCTAAGCTAATGTTGTTCTTTCATACTTAGCCATTTTTTAATCGTTGATTCTCAAGAGATGGAATCTGACCCCAACATAATGCAGAAATTACAGCAGGTGAGAGCAATGTCATGAAAGTCTGGTATAGACTACCCAACGAGGACATTAGTGTTACAAGATGCATATACATTGATAAGGATAATGAGATTAGGAAGATGTGGTCAGAAGCAAAAAAATTTGGAGAGGTTTACATATATGTTGAACATAGTGTCCCCGATTTAGTTGCTGGTGAGAATTTGGTGAATGAAGACTGCTTAGATGATGGTGAGATGGCTGATGATGAAAAAGTTAGTGATGAAGAGGATAGAGAGGAAGAAAGTGAAGAACAAGACAGAGAGCAAGAAAGTGATGGCCAAAACAGAGAGGACGAAAGTGAAGAAGAAGACAGAGAGCAAGAAGGTGAAGAAGAGGTTCAAGCTGATGTGCAATCTGAGGATGACAATGAGATATTAGGTGAAGGTGCAGCTGATTCTCGTTTTGAGAACTTGTTTGCACAAGCTGAAAAAGAGGCTCTAGATATGGTCAGACTGATGTAGATGACGACGTTGGTTATGACAGTGAAATTGAGGTTGAGAGACACCTTCCTCCTAGTGTATATCCAGATTCTGCAGAAGACACTGATGAAGAATGGACAAATTGGCAGAAGGATGAAAATGTAAGGCAGGCCAAAGGAAAAAGTAAAGCTGATTATGATAAGCCTCCATACTTATGGCTGATGCAGACTTTTCAGAATGGGGATGAGTTCAAGGATCAACTACTGAGGTATGTTTTAAAGACCCAATTTGATGTTAAGTTAAATAAGTGGCAACCTCAGAAGCATGCAGCCGTGTGCACACACAAAGAATGTAAATGGAGGATATATTGCTCAATGGAAAAACCAATACGAAAGTGGATGGTTAAAGTATATGTGGATGAGCACAATCATTTGCCCACAGGAAGAGCTAGGATGCTAAAACAGGGAACGATAGGAAGGTTGTTCAAAGAGGAAGCACGTAGGAGACCTGAAATACGTTCCTTTGATATAAAGGATGAGTTGATGCACATGTACAACATCTCAGTTTCGATATTTAAGTGCAGAAAAGCAAGCAGAATTGCTTTAGATCTGGTGTTAGATACTCAGAAGCAACAATTTGCTAAGTTATGGGACTATGAGAAATAGTTGCATAGATCTACCAAGGACATTACAACAGAAATTGTGACTGTTGAGAAGGACGGAAGACAGGTATTTGAAAGCTTTTATATCTTTTTTAAGCTTCTAAGGAGAACTTAGAAGCAATGTTGTAGGCCTCTGATAGGCCTAGATGGTGCTTTCTTAAAGTGGGCATTAAAGGGAGAGATATTAGCAGCAGTTGGTATGGATGCAGAAAATAGGATTTATCCTATTGATTGGGCTATAATAAGGGGTGAGAACAAAGAGTTTTGGACATGGTTCATCCAAAAGTTAAAGGATGACTTAACATTGGGTGTAGAAGATGGAGTTACCTTTATATCTGACAGACAAAAGGTATGATTCTTTCCTAGTTCAATCACATGTGCAATTGTTGTCTAAGCTCTCTGATATTTGATTCATGTATGTTGCAGGGTTTAAAAGTTGCTTTGGCAACTGTTCTTCCAAATGCAGAACATAGAAACTGTGCAAACAATGTCTACGGCAACTGGAAAAAAAAATATGGTGATGCAGACTACAAACCCTTCTTCTGGAATGTGGCTTACAGTAAAACTGTAGGAGAATATGATTTGCACATGGCGGAGCTGCTTCAATTTGACAGAGAGGCACATGATGATTTGTTGGCAGCTGAACCAAAGACTTGGTGTCTAGCTTTCTTCTCTAGGAATGCCATATCTACTAATGTTTGCAACAGTTTATCAGAGAGTTTCAACCGAACTATCAAAGGAGCTAGAGAATTACCTTTAATTAATATGCTGGAAACAATAAGGAGACAGGCTATGAACCGTATTACTCGAAGACTGAAGAAGGCAAAGTAGTGTATAGTGCCTTTCCCAAAGAAAATTGGGGATTTGTTGGAAGCAAATCGAAAAGAGAGCAAACATTGTTCTGTCATTACAAATTCTGACAACCTGTTTGAAGTTGTGTTATACGGTTGTGGATATGAGGTCAGTCTTCGTAGGCGTCATTTTGCTTGTAATGAGTGGGACCTTACATGCATACCTTGCACACATGCAATTCGTTTCATCAATGAGAACCACCAACAGCCAGAGAAGTAAGTCCTTTTGATTATCAGTTGATGAGTGGTTTGTTTATTATTTGAGTTAACTTGTTTGTCTTGTAATTGCAGCCATGTTGATAACTGTTACAAGATTACTGTTTGGATAGAAAACTACAGTGACAACATAAGACCAGTTAATGGAGAACTATTTTAGGAGAAAACATGTAAAGATCCCATTGGAGTTCCAGGCTTTAGGAAGCTGCCAGGGAGACCTAAGAAACGTAGGATAAAGCCTGCACACGAGTCTCCTTCTAAACCAAATAGAGTGACCCATGGTGGCAGGAAAATCACATGTGGTAATTGTAAGAAGGAAAGACACAACCGTACCACTTGCAAAAATAATGCCTTTGTGGTTCAAGGTCCAAAAAGAAAACGTGGAAGACCAAGGAAGCTACCTGTAAGTATACTTTCTCATTTATAACATGTTCTGTTTCTATAACATATTTTTAACATGTTAGACTCTTTCACATGTTAGGAAAATGGAGGCAACAACCCATCACCCAAAAGATCCAAGACTACTCAATCCCAGCCTTCCATTCCAACACCTTCGGTTAATCTATCCCAATCTTCTACTGCACTACCTTCATGTACTACACCTTATGGTGCTCGTCGGGGTCGTCCTCCTGGAAAGCAGAGCCGGAAAAAAGTTATTGTGCCAAGAGGTCAAGGGGTCTACATGTGCCCTTTTCTAATAGGGTTTTTGAATGTTGGGATTCTACATCAAGATAGGTAGGAGGTGGTTCTTCTCAGGCTCCAAACAACCAAAAGTGGTATCTTTTAGTTGTGATTTTTAGGACAATAAACCATCACAAGACTATCGGCTATTTTGGTATGTATTGACTGTTTATGTTGGTTCTAAACTCTGTGTTCAATGGTGATCTATTTTTGGTGCATTTGGATGTTAAATTCAGTTTGTGATGGTTTCTTTTGGTGCAATTTGAATGGATTTTAAGTTTCCACAATAGCAATAACTTTGCAAAATTAACTTAACCAACAACAATCACATTGTTTAATAGCCACAACAATAGCAAACTTATAAATCCATTACAACCATTAACAAACCATTGCAACATTACCAAATCAACTACTCAGAGCATTGACAATTACAGTAGTAACACCTAAAAATCCAACCCACGAAATGATCACAAACTGTCGAAGGAGCTTCTCCTTTTCATTGCTCAACACAATTTTTTGCTTAAGCTTCTTGTTTTTATTTTCCATTTTAGACAAGAGCTCTGATTTCTCGACTCTTGATTCGATCTCCTTACCTTCACTTTCAGTGTCATGCCCGACCAAAGCTCTCAGCTTCTTCAATTCTACATGCTGCTTACGGATTAAATCTCAAGCTTCCAACAACGCAGTCTTCTGCCACCCGTGAGGTTTTTCAATGTCGAACCATCGGAAGAAATTGCAGGAGCTCCATTTTGCTTCTCCACAAGAGTAGAATCTTCTCCATGAATTATCATCCGTTCAAGACTTCTTCACCGCCGACGCTTTTCCACAGTGACAACGCACTTCACCAACCATCAAGCTCATTCCACTGTTTGCGTTTGCATTCGACCCACTTCCAAAGCTTTGGCTTCGATTCATCTTCGATCTCCTTTCCTTCGTCGCTCTCTTACTCTCAATCTCGATTTAGGTTCCAGATCTGATTTGGGGATTTTTAAAATAAAGGAGTTTAGACCATGTGGGATATTCTCTTAACCCATGGTCAAAGACTAAACAGAAAATTACACCACGTTTAACTCTATCTACAGTGCCGTTAATCTCCGTTAACACGATTGTGTAAAATGATCAGACGGACAAGACTTGAAGAATTAAACTGGATAGAAAAATTAGTTGGGGTATTTATTTATGCATTCAAAAAGTTGAGGTATTAAAAAATTTATCGGAATATAGTTGGGATATTTTTATGGAATTTTCCCAAATTAATTTATCACTGTTTTTAAAGAGTTTTTTTTTATGAGATTGGTTTTGAAATAATTCTAATTGTCTCTTAATCAGGGCCGTGCCTACTTGATAGAAGAAAACAACCGCATACGGCATCTGATTTTATATAAAATTTACAAAGGCCATATAAATATTTTTTTTTACTTTATATATGTGGTTTGATGGTAAAGATGTTCGTAAATTTTATCCCCAAACACCAATATTAAGAGCATCTCCAACCCTACATCAAATCTTATACCAAATTTTATTTTAATGTAAAATCATCTCCAACTCAACACTATTTTAGTGTTGAACTTTTTTTATTTATAAAAAATCTTTCAAATTTTAAGTAATTTTAAAATTGATTATTATAAAGATCAAAAAAAATTAATAGATAATTTTTAGATATATAAAATTTATGTACAAAGAGATAAATTATATACACTTTTAAAATTTTTCATTATTTCAAAATTTATATAAATCATACTTTTTGTTGTAGGCACTTAAAATTTAAGTTGCAAAATAACATAAATTTAACAGAAAATATAATGCTATATATTAATAATAAATTTAAAAATACATAAAGTACCGAAATTAAAGATAAACAACATCAAATAAATTAAATTTTGTGAACATTTTAAGAAAATTAAAATAGTTAGGATTAATTCGTAAATTTTAAAAATATGGTGTATTATTAACAATTAACAAAAAAATTGAAAAAAGAATATTCTAAGTATATTCTCTTTTAGTGTAAAAAATGGTGCAATACATTCGAGTAAAATCAAACATCATTTTGGAATCACACCATTTTAATATAAAAAATAATATGATACATTCGAGATGCTCTAACTCTCAAAATTACTTTATGCTTTTTCTACTTATTATCATTATCCTATTCTTGTATTTAAGTCCACGCCCACTTTATTTTTCATTGTTTCAATTTTTTTTACCCAAATTATTTTCGTTAGTTATCTTTTTTTTTTAAATATATATTTTTTTCATTTACACTTATATTATCATTTTTATAACACAAGGATTATTATATAATAAATAATTTTGTATATTACATTTCCATATTAAAATTTTTATATTTATAACATAATAAATTATATTTTTTGAGTAATATTTTTATCAAAAAATTATTAAATATTAAATTATATTTTTTATTTTACCTACGATCTTAAAATCTCTAGACACTGTTCTTAATGTTAAAATTTTATTACTACTGAAATTGCAATTTCAATTGAAACTTCTGCAAATCTTAAGTTACAAATAAATAAGGAAAAAAGAGACGATCAAATGTTGAAAAAAAAAAAAAAGACGATCAAATTTAACAATTTTTAAATTATCCGCATCTTAAGTGATAATTACATAATTTTTCAAATATTCAATAGAAAACGAAACAAAAAAGAGATATGTGAGGACAGTTAACATCCGTACATGCATTATTATTTATTAAGTGTTTATTCTTTTTGCAGTTTATTTGTTTTTCTCAAATTTGTGTCAAGCTCTAATGTTGTTTTTTACATTTTTAGAGATCGGTATTTAAATATTTTTGAAATATTTGATAAAAGAAAAAACACTTCTAAATTATATAAAAAAAATTAATACTAGAAAATATTATACACGTGCTGACGTGCGTATAGCAAATGGTAATACTAGTAAACTAATAAAGCTGTAAATTATTATCTAGGTATGTGAGGCTAAGGCTATGTACAATGGCTAGTTAAAAAAAAAATTCAATCATTGAATGACCATAATGAGAAGTTGAATCTATAGTTGAATAATAGGTGTATTAATTTTGGTTGAATTATTTTAACCTATTGATGGAGAGAGTAAAAGTAGAACACGTGGTATTTTTTGATTGAAAGCAGAAATTGTGAGTTGAAAAGAGATACGAATTGAGACATTTGTTGATTTTTTTATTAGAAGCAGAGATTCTTGATATTTTTCTCATCCGAATTATTTGAGATCAATTATTTCATTGTAAATAATTATTTTTATTTAAAAATTTTATACCAAAATTTATTATTTTTTATACTCTATAAATAGAGACTTGTTTCATTTGATTTGGACACACAAAAAAAAATCCATCTTTGCTCTCCCATAAACTCTTGTTTACATTTTTACTCTTTTTCTAGTGAAATAGATCCTAATAATAATCCTTTTAACACCCAAAATTCCACTAATTACCTTTTTAATTACCAAAATCTCAACAACTATCAATTTCAAAATCAATCTTCCAACCAACTTCAAAATATACCAAATTATGATTTTCCACAAAATTTCTTGATGCCATCAGCTGTTCCAAACTATCGTCCATAATATGATGATGCCATATTCATCTCAAGCACTCCCTTATTCTTCTATTCCAATAGAAAATGAATTTGTTCCGAATGTTGGAGCAACTGAATTTTCTGAATTTTCTACACAAATGGTTTTTAGTAGGATGAGCGGTGTTAATATGTAATAAAAAAAAATTCAAAAAATAAGAATATGAAATAAAATTAGTGGGGTATGGTGTTGAATTTTTTTAAACCACACCATTGTAGAGAAACAAAATGAATGGGTGTTGAATTATTAGGTGGAAGAGAGAGAAGATGATATGGAATGTTAAAAAGTAAAAAATAGAGGATTAAAAAAAAAACCAATGTAGATAGTCTGATTGTTACAATCGTGAACAGTTTAACATACAATTACGAAAATAGACATAAGTATGGCTTGTTTGCTATGTGGATTTTATTAATAGTAAAGTTAATTTAAATGAAAACAAAATTTTCATGTGAAGCACGTAACATGTTTTCAAAATTGTGTACATGTTAATAATTTTAGTATATAGATAAGTAATTCATAAAATTTTGTAATTCTTAAATTAATTATAAAACATAGTTTATAAAGCTTTTAGGGTTAGGTCAAGACATAATTATGACGTTATAGCAAATTCAGACAGAAAATTATCAAACAAGTAATAATGTATTTTTTGTAAATTATATAGCTTCATGCTTTGGAATAGATTTTTTAGCGAGCATTGGACTTACCAGCAGTTAGGAAAATTAATAAAACATGATTGGTTCATAAAAATAATTAAGCCTACTAGTATGCTCTACCAATCAAAGTTTTAGTAACTTTAACTCTTCAAATTTCTTAATGTATCTCTAAAAAGGCATTGACTGATGAATTGAATTATTACTGGAGTTTTTTTGGGTTAAATTATTATTATTATTTTTTTTATAACTCAAGGATAGATCCTAGGTCTATGGAAGGTTCAGACTAATCTCTTGAGGAGAGGCAACCCACGGATAAGTCCTCTCCGGTTTTGCAAATGGGCCGAAAGCAAGGGCCCATATCCGTGTGGATGTCCAAGACAATGTGTTTTTATTTCGCATGACAGGTAGATCGAACTTAGAACGTTGTAACGTCTCAAACACGTCTCCTTATCATTTGATCACAAGGCCCTAAACTAAATTATTATTATTACTGAATTATTACCTAAATCCCTACATTTTATATGTATTTTAATGTTCTATAAAATAACACCATATTTTATCATATCTAATTTGTTCAAGTTTGTTATCTCATAAAAGAGGTTTACATGAGGGAAAGAAATGTTGTTACAAGATCAGCCTCGACACTGTACATGCTACATGCAATTTTTGTTACAACAACAATTTGTAGTAAAAAATAATTACGAATCGATACAATTTTGCGACTAACTTATTAAGTCAATAAAGTGTAACAAATTCGTAATTATTTGTGGGTAATTTATTACGTAATTACTACGAAAATAATATTGTAGCTAATTTACTACAAATAGTAATGAATTAGTCATGGCAAATTTTGCTATAACCGCATTTGAAAAAATATATAGCGAAAGTTACAGTTTGTTTCAAAAGTATTGTGGAAAAACGATGTTATTAAAATCGAAAAAAATCCGAGAGCAACTTTTGGACTAACGACAAATAGCTACAATGGTAATCGTCGCAATAGTTACACATCAGTTATAAAAAAAAATTGTAGCTATATTATTATAATTAGTGACATAAAACTAATGACAATAGCTATATGCATATGCAAATATCTACTAATTAATATCTACGTATTTACAAAGTGACCTATGATTCTTCTTTTTCTAATGACATCGCTTTTTAACATTTTTGAGACTGCTTCATCTTATATCACATACTTTCCAAGAAACCTCATTTTCTTAGAACATTGAGTTCCCACAAATCTTCTTTCTCTCTACATATTAACAATCTTCATACTTTATATGGTTACAACACAATGTTGGCCTACGAAAGATTCTATCTGGACAAAATGGGTTTGCCCGCAGCAAAATCTGTAATTGTGAAAAACTGGAGAGAGCATCCTCTTTCTTATTCCCTCAAGTTCTACAAACTCTTCCAACTTACCCTCGACAAATACAAATTTTGTCCTTTCTTGTCAAGTGGATAAAACTGATACGTGATCCTTTTTTTGAATTTTTCTACGTGATCTTGTTAATATTGTATGATCGATGCCATAATATAATTTAAATACGTTTTTAATAAATTATGAAAATTATATATGAGATTAAATCTAAATTTTACTTCTTAATTAATTTTCAATTATATATATTAGATGTACTTAGCTAAATGTTACAAAGTTATATCGTCTCTTTTTATAACTAAGTTTACTAATTAAATATTTTCAATCTTAATATTTAGTGTTTAGAGTTTCATATAGCTATGGATAGCCGGAATTTATGTCGTGGCTGCTTAAAAATCAAAAAGTTTGGCGGATTGGTTGGCAAAATATTTTTCCGGTTCTATTATCAAACATTTGGTGGCAAAAAAATTTGTGGCAAACTTTTCCAACATAGCTACAGATATGACGAAAATCTGTAACTAGCTAAAAATGAAAACAAAAAGATTCCCGCTTAAATTTTCGCAAAAAAATTAAATGACATAAACAAAAAGATTTCCTCTTTTATCTTATCTTAACCACACAATCAACCTTATTCTCAACCACACACATCGTCTTTTTTTTTCTTCGCCGATCATATCCATAACAAAAACCTAGCCGCCGCCGACAGTTAATTCCGGCTTCGTCTTGCCTTCGCCGTTAATGTCTGCTTCTCCATCTCACTGCCACCAAAAATCCTCTCCGGCTCGTTGCATCTCGTTGAACTAGAAGAAATCGGTGAAGACGACGATTCAGATCTAGAATCGTACCCAGATTGACTTCTTCTTACTCACTCTTATATGATCTGAAGTCTAGTTTTTGTTTCAGTATTCCGTCACGTTTGGTTTTCTTTCTTCAGAAAGTTATCTACTGTTAGGATGTTTTGGATTGGAGTAGTTCGGAGACCTTTTTCTTCTGTTATTCATGCGACTCTCGTGATACAATTCCTTCTTTCAGTTTTCCGACACGTTAGGTTTTCTTTCCTACGCCTCTTACAGTATTCAGATTTTGCAGAAGCAAGTTAGGCACCCAGAGACAAGGCCAAAATTAGGGCCGAAAAGAGATCGGGGTAGCTCCTCCTCCTCCGAAAGACGTGCCTCTGCAAATGCATATGCTGATGAAGCTCAGGTCAGTGGGATCGGTGCTAAAAAATGTCAGTTTCTGTGGTGCAGCAAAAACTAGCTCAGATACTCCCAAGGCTAATCAAAATCGCAGAGGAATTCAATTTTGTCTACATGACCAACCAAGCTTTACACTAATTAATGAAAATTAGATAATTGATTCTTTTGGTTTCTTGGTTGCCCTATAAGGATCATCTTTCATTTTGGTGGTTGCAGTCATAGCTGATCCAGGTGGTGGAATGTTCATATCATATCCAAAGAAGCCTGCAGGTGGACATGTTCTTGTTCACGCAGCTACCATCAGGCTCATGTTCAAGAAAGGCAAAGGAGTGCAACGTGTCTGCAAAGTCACCGATGCTCCGAATCTCCCTCAAGGTGAAGCAATATCCTTTAACAATACTAACTCACTGTGGTCATTACTTTCGAGAAATATTTGACACCATTTGTGGCAATTGTCGCAATTATTTTGTCGTGATTATTTTGTCACAATTACTGAGTATTTATTTCAACAATTTTGTGGAATTTTGTATCAACTTTCCACTAACTATTTGTAACGAAACTGTAACAAATTTGCTACGAAAGATGTTGTAGAAATTTTGATTCAAATAGTTACATCGTAATGTCAGTGATTTTTTGTGGCAATTTGCTACAAAATTAAAATTTATTTTAAACATATAATTTCGGTGATTTATTTGTAACAAATTCATAGCAAATAGAAATTTGTTAAAAAAAAATAACATAGCTAAAAATAAAATGTAGCTCTGTTGACCAATAGTGATGTCCAATTAATATAAAACCAAAGTGACACAGATCTAGTTCGTGAATCTGGAATTCGAGACGGTGGCAAGAGAAATAAGTCGGAAAATGATCAATGGAAAACTCTTATTTTTTTCTGCACAAAAAAAGGAAACTCTAATTTTCTTTGGAACCATAAAAGATATGCTGAAAGTTTCGGCGGTGGTTATATGTTAGTCGTCACCCAGATGTACATCAAAACTTTTTTTTTTCTTTTATAATTTTGTTTCTTTTCATTGTTAGTAATATATGAAAGTGTTCTAAAAATTGATCTAAATAGTAGTTTAGAAAGTATTTATAGGCACTAAATATTTATAGGTTGTAACGATTATTTAATTTTTAGGTTTTGGAATTATACCTTTTTGTATTAAACGACATTACACACCTTATACGATCTTAGACAATCCTAAGCGGTCTTAGACGTTTTAAACGATTTTATGTTAATTAATTATCATTTAATTTTATTTTATTTATTCTAGTTTTTCAATTTCGTATATATATAATTAAATTTATAAGTTTCGATTTCATAAAAACATGGATATAAAATTTAATGTAAATTGAATTGATTTGATGGTTACATTTTTGTTGAGTTCTAATTTGGTCAATTTTATAGTTGATTTTCTTTACGTAAATTATTTTTTGATTTTTTTCTTTCTCTTGAAATCTAACATTTTTGATTTTTCAAAGGAATTTTTTGTCTAATTCCATTTTAGTTTTGCTACGTATAATATATCTTTTTAAACCGTAGTTTAAATTTTGAATCTATTTAAAATATTTATATTTTATTATTTATAAATCTTGATATATTATAGAGTATTTGCATATCATATATACAACAAAAAGGTGAAATTAGGTAGATATAGATAAAGTTTTTAAAATTAGTGTCTAGTTGAGATAAATTATTTTGTCCCTTTTTGCTCTTTGTGTCTCATTTTCTTTCTTCTTCTTCTCTCCCCTTCAGTTCCGATTTGAATTAGAAAATGGTGGTGAACGATGGTGTTGTGTGGCTGTCACTCTAATCCGGCGGAAGTGATGAACAACAACCATTCAAATTTGATGGAAAAGGGTGAACTTAACGAAAGTTAATAAACCTGGTTGTGGCGGTCTTAATTTTTATTTGAATTCAACAGTGTTAATGAGCAACAACCACATAAATCAGGTGTAATTTTGAGTTTGTCTCAATTAAACAATAAAATTGATTTAAGCGGTCCTAATTCAGATTCGAACCAGAATACGGTGGTAGTGTTGATGTATTGCTTTTTTTACTACTTTCTAACGTTTGTTTCGAGTTTTTATTGAGTCAAAGTGTGTGTTTAAGAATTTTTAGTCATTTGTTGAATCAATTCAGGTCTCAAGATGCTTTTGGAGGAAAACGAGTCATTATGGATGCAAAGAGATGCATGGTAGAGGCGTCTGAAGTTTGTCATTTGTTGAAAAGCTTCTCATTGTTGGATCAAGCTTAAAGTTGGATACAAAATGGCCACTTGAGTCACCTTTCATTTGGTAGTGGTTTGAATTCAATCGGATAAGTATAGAAGAAATTATACTAATTTTGGTGAAGACATATTTTGCTGGAAACTGCCATCGGTCAAAACAGATCGATGGCAGAAACCAGATTTCAATACCTAGAATTCTCATCTGCTGGAATCTGCCATCAGTCATCCCCATCGGTAAAAACAGACCGATGGCAGAAACCATATTTTGTATTTCGCCTGCAGGGTTTAGGGTTGATCCGATTTTTAGACTAATAAAACCATATTTTCAGCCACTTTTCAGAACACGCTTTGTTTTTCTCAGATTTTTGATATTTTTCTCGGTAAGCTTTGGGAGAAGAAACTCTAACTATGGATCTTTGGAGAAGATTTTTGAACCCTAGTTTTTATTCTTTAATCTAATTATGCAATTTTTTTCATCTCTTTGTGTTGTATCTGCAATCATGTCTGAATAGTTTCATAGTTAGGTTTTAGGATTTCAATAAGATTTCATGAATTGTTAAGATTTGGATTGTTAGAATAGGGATTTATCCAAGAGTTCTTCATCTATTGTTGTTCTTATTGATTAAATTATATTGATCACCTAATTTATGATCCTATGTTGTTTAGCGCACCAAAAATATTTGTTTAAATGCCTAAATGAACATAGATGAGCAAAACATTTTTAGCCAACAAAAGCTGATGCTAATGTGTTTTGTGAACATATCGAACTTAAAATGTAGTGCATGTTTAACTTCCTGAATTCAAACAACAGTTTAGGATCTTAGGTTGTTAGACATAGTAACTGATTTTACGAAAGTATGTTGATTATAAAATCGTGATTCGAGTTCTAGAACGGTGTTTAATTGTTTCTCTGTTCGATATTCAAACTCTGCAATTCTTGATTCCCCGCGAATTTCTCTAAAGCCTGATGTTTTTAATCCATAAATTTATATCGTTTATTTTTTTTCTCGTTTACATTATTGCTTCCCATAGATTTGTAGAGTAACACTTGGTCTCTGTGAATTCGATTCCTAAAATACTACTTCGTTTGCTATGCACTTGCAGTGATATTTTTAGGGTTAAAACTATGTGTATCAGGTGTGTGGCTACAATCAAACACGGCGATGGTGATGAGTGACAACCACGCAAATCTCTATGTGAAATTGGGACTCATTGCTATAAGCAAAGAAAAAATTGGACCGGGATCAAGGTTTTGCCATATCGCCACGAGAAGAAACAGTGAAATTGGCACTACAAGAAAACATGTTATATTCTGACCACTTTTCCGACCAACGAAAGTGGTAAAAAAATATTCCGACCTTATTCCAACCATTTTACGACGAGTATGAAGATTGTTCGGAAAGTGATCGGAAATTTCCGACCACTTTCTGACCATTCTAACATCATCGTAAAAGTGGTGAGAAAGTTATCGGAAAATAGTCGGATAATTTTTTACCACTTTTTGATCATTTTTGTTGGTCGGAAATTTCCGACCACTTTATTTCGTCCGAAATTTCTTACCACTTTTCGACCATTTTCTGACGATATCTTTAATTTAACCTAAATCTAAAATTTTCTTTTCTCATTCTCACCAATTCTTCTTTCTCCTTCTTAAGCGACGTTGATTTATTACCCTTGTTGGCATCGGTTTCTGAACCCATACGGAAACCCAACTCGGAAAGAGTGGTCAAGCCCAAATCAGGAGAGCCAACCTGATGATACGGACAGTATGCCCAGCTTGGAATCGTAGAATTAGACCCAGGAAGCTCGGATAAATTGGATACGAGCGGTATAACCAGATGGGAGCCCTGCATAGTAATTTTTCAAAAAACACGGATCCGCAATAAAGAGGAAGAAAGAGTAATGTACGCGGATTGGGAGGAATAAAGAGAATTTACTGACTTGATAAATGAAGAGTGTGATTCACGGAAATGTAGTCGTCTATAAATATGAAAATCGTCCTTAGAAAATGGACATTCTGTAATCTCGAACATTATACTCACACTAAAACAGCTTTCTTAGATTGAGCAATACCTTTATGTTATTTGTTATTCCAAATTCAGTCTTTCGTCTCCGATTCTTCATATTTCTCAGTGTGATTTGAATCGTTCCAGTTTCAAGACTCTCATTTTGGTGCCGTCTGTGGAGAACGAAAGTATTTCTCCCATTTGAAGTTCGAGATTGTTTTAGATTTCGACGATGTCAGATCAAGTTGACGCTCTGTCCAAAATCAAAATGTTGTTGGCCGATCTGAAGACCGCTTCTGATCAGCAAAAACTTTCCAGCGATGCTCTCATAGCTCGCTTCGATAGTCATGGAGAGCAAGTCTCTTCCCGCCTGACCAATCTGGCTGCAGCGCAGACTGCGTTGGAGACACGTGTCAATGCTATCCCACGTTTTAATAATCTTATAATAATTTTATAGAAACAAAAAAATTTTATTATATAAAGCAGGATATGCTCAACATGAGCGCGACACGTAGGCAAAATTATAACTCACCAGATCGCGACAAGTGTCATTGTTAATTTAGATTGTGACACGTGTTAACTAAATAAATATTTAGAAAAATAGAATTTAAAAAATGGAAAACCCCATGTACGATATAATTTTCCATTTTCTTATTAGATAGTTTATTTGCAGGTTTCTCGCCTGCGAAATTCTTTTTTATGTTTACGTATTCATATTTGCCATTAGATACATGTTTGATTAGTTTTTTTTGCCGGGATTCAAATTTAAGACATGATTCATCTAAAAATAATATATTTTTTACCGTTACTAGACTATTGTATTCCTAATTCCTCTATCTCTTTATTATTTTTTCTACTACGGCATTAGAAAATAACATGGTTTTTAGAAAATATAGCTTTTAATATAAATGTTACGTTAAATTTGTGTGGTAGTTGTTCATGTAACTTATAATATAGTTCGATATGATTTCCTAGATTTATATAGCATTTTATTTTAGTTTATTAAGCAAGTAGAAATTTAACATCTTAAGAACGAAAAAGATTGAAGAGTTGTGTGTAGTGGTTTATCTAACTGATACTATAGTCCGATATGATTTCCTAGATTTATATAGTTTTGTATTCTGGTTTATTGTACAAACAGAAATTTAAGATCTTAAGAACGTGAAAAAGATTGAAGAGTTGTAAACCCTCACAAAACAATATATTTTTTCTTTGGGAATGGTTTGACAAATTATTAAAGAAAATATACTAATAAGAAAAATAAAAAACTATATCGTACATGGTTTTTCTATTTTTTAATTATATTTTTCTAAATATTTTTAGTATGGTGGATTTAATAGTGGAAAATAGAATTGGTGAAAAAAGTAGGTTTTTATGTTAGAATCAATTGAGATTCAACTTATATAGAAAATTTCGACAAGATTTTAGAGTTACCTATGATGAAGTGGTTGTGATGCATGTTGACAATTAAATTAATATATATAATAATATAAATTAATTTTTTCTCACCGAATACAAGATGAATTAATCAATTCGATATTTAGTAAAATATTGGTTATACCGGAAAATTTGGTGAAATTTTTAGTGTTAACTATAATAAAGTTATTGTGATACAAGTTAACAATGAAACTAATATATAGGTTAAAAATTCGGCTTTTTCACCGAAAACAAGTTAACAATAATATATTATTTATTTTACTTTTTATACGACATATTTTTATTTTGAAATCAAATAACTTGCGTATCACGAAAGTCGGTTTCTATGTTAGAATCAATTGAGATTCAACTTAGTTATATCAAAAAATTCGATGAATGTCTTAGTGTTATCTATGATGAAGTGGTTATAATGCATGTTGACAATAAAATTAATATATATAATAATATAATTTAATCTCTTCTCACCGAATACAAGACAAATTAATCAATTTGATATTTAGTGAAATATTGGTTATACCAGAAAATTTGGACTATAATAAAGCATTAAAGCTATTGTGATACAACTTAACAATAAAACTAATATATAAGGTTACAAATTAGGCTTTTTCACCAAAAACAAGTTAATAATGATATGTTATTTAATTTACTTTTTATACTATATATTTTAAAAAAAAATCAAATAACTCGCATAAGGCGGATTCTAATCTAATATTATATAAAACAACAAGAAAAATAAATAAGCAGTGAGAATGGAATATTCATCTTGGGATCTATATTTTTTATTTTGGTCGAACTCCCGAATGTGAGGAGAGAGGGCCACCGTACGTACAAGTGGGCTGGAGGCGTTTCCAACAGCTTAGGATCTGTATAAAAATACTAAGTTTAAGTTATTTGTCTACATACACAAGCTTGTGTCTTTCTTCTGCATCTTTGTTAGTTACTTTAGATATTAAATTATTCCCACGTTTTAATGATTTTACAGGGAAAAATAATAATTATAAAAGACAGAAAGGATGCACTGCATTACCAAGAAAAACAAACAAGGCAATACAATTAAAGAGTCAGTCACTGAGAAAAAAAAAAAAAAACATGTTTCTACACGATTTATCTCTTGCACTCCTCATGGGAATGGTAACGCATCGTCTCTCTTTCTCTATCTCTCTCGCTCTCTCTTTTTTATTGCTATATATATGCATATCTCCCAATTATATATGTCGTATATTTGTTTTTTACGTTTTTATTTCTTAAATTTAGCATTTTCTTAGAACAGCCGACCTATATATAGGCTTTAATTATTTGTTTGCATTAATTTGTGTTTATGTATATATATATAATGTATTTTTTGAATTTTTGTAGATTCTCTCCCACCGTGTTTGTTTGTCAATCCTAGTGTTTAATATATAAATCCAGACTAAAATGATTATAGAATAAAATTAATATAGTTTTAGTTGAAAAATCAATTGTAATTATTGGGAGAATTATTATACGAAATCCAAAAATCTACTTTATATATTTGAATTTTGCGATTATTTTGTATAGAAATGTGTTGCACCCGTGAAATAATTGAAAACAACGGATTTTAATTTTTTAGTCAATAAAAACAGTAATATACATCATAATTTGTGATATATTGAATATTTTTTAAAATATTTAATATATTTATTTCTACAAATTTGTGTGAAATATTTATGATATATATCACTTAATTAATAAAAGGCATTTAATTAATATTATAATCTTTAAAGATACGATTTATGACTCAAAGATAAAAATTGGAAAATTGCGTATATCTCCAAAAACTTGTTCAACAATTTAGGGTCTTATAAATGAATTATTATGTTGGAAAAAAAATGAATTATTATTTTAGTATTTATTTAGTAGAGGATTTGTATTTCAAATCTGTTTGGTAATATGAATTATAATAGCCAAGTTAGTATTGTGTGGTGTGATAGTGTTTGGGTAATGAGATAAGAGCATTTAATAATAGATTAAAATATTAAATAGAAATTTTTACAAAAATCCTAGACGTGACACATCAGCAATTTTATTCTCCAATATTCCTCATTTAATATATAGAGGATTCTTTAAAAAAAAAAAATATATATATATAAATTAAGGTGGACAAATAGAATTAATGAATTTTTTTCAAATAAACTCAACACCTTAAGGAATGTATTCAATCTGGGATTTGGAATGATTTGTATTAAAATGAAAAATTCTCTGTTATTCAAACATGAATTTTAAAAAGTCTTTTAAAATTCAGTGTTATTGAACTAGCAATTTTAAAATGTACTTTAAAATCCAATGTTATTGAAAATATTTTAAACAGTAAATTTTATGAGTTTTTTTGCGATTTTAAGATGTTTAGATGGAGTTTCTTAGTTAAAAATATAAAAATCTAAATCTCATAGTTTTAGATGGGATTCTAGAGTAATAAAAATCATAACAACTTCCTTAATTCATCCAAAATCATCTAAAAACTCATTAAAAACCAAATCTTTCCAAATTTTTCCAAATACTAGATTGAATACACTATTTATTTGTTAATCGTAAACGTAAACGTCAAACACAAAAAAAAATAAGATCATTTTATTTATATTTGAGGTTTACGTTTGCACTTTAATTTATAAAAATATTTTTCAAAAATTTGTAAATGTTTTCTACTTCAAAAATGCAATAACAAAAAGAATGTTTTTGAATTAGGTCTTTTCTTTCTCATGTAAACGCTATTGCAGAAACTGCATTTGAAACAATCGAAACCATATACAGACTCCTGTTATATAATGTAAATGTCGCTCTCATTGAAGTACAGCAGAAAAATTCTCGTACTTCTATTTTCGTACAATTTCTTACACTGAGATAAGTTTATATTCTTTATTTTATAAGAAGTTCCATGGAGGAAGTCTTGAAACATCCGTGGATGGTGTGGGGATAAGCATGAACACTGTGTGGAGTTCTACGAGGAGCATAGTCATAGTGCCAGTGTTCAAGTGTTTGGTGGCTATGTGTTTGATCATCTCACTGTTATTGTTCATAGAGAGTGTTTACATGAACCTTGTAGTACTCTACGTCAAGTTGTTTAATCGCAAACCTGAGAAAGTCTACAAATGGGAGGCGATGGAAGAAGATATGGAGTTAGGTCATCAAAACTACCCAATGATCCTTATCCAAATCCCAATGTACAACGAACGAGAGGTTATATCTGATTCATACCCTTCCCTATTTCTTTATAATAGTATATTTAGTATTTTAGGACCAGCGTTACAAACGGTGAAAATTTAAGGTTAATAACAAAATATAATTGTGAAAAAACAAAAAAACAAAAAAACAAAAAATAATTGTGAAAAAGGTGGCTCCACCATTTGAATGGACTGTTGGAATCTTTCGAAACTATCTGCCAATTTTCTTTCCAACGATTGTTTATTACTAAGACGACAAAAATCAGCTGGGATTTGTATACAATAGTACTCTTACAATCTTTGCTCACGAATATTCTATAGAGAAACACTTAATAATTTTATAGAAACTAAATAATTAATGTCGATTACAATAGAATTTCTATAAATTCATAGTTCCAATATTATTAATTATAGATGTTTTACAGTATACTACTTTCACCTGTTTAACAATTTGTCAGTTAGATAAGTTTTTCTTTCTAGAGAACCATTTCTTTCGGCGGACAACAACGAACTTGTCGTTATTATTTAGGTCTCGAATGAACCACATAAATAAAACTCACATGATAATAGTGGTTATTCTATTATTGTTTTTATGCAAATAACACTCCACTTGTTACTCTCTTTGTTTTGTCAACATACATCCACACTAGATGTTGCCTCATCTGTCAACTTGCCTTTAAGTATTGGTTATGCAACACAAGCTCTCTAGCTATTTGTTGTGGAATACTAACAACGTAGTTTTAAATTTCCAGGTCTTTGAATTATCTATAGGTGCTGCATGCAGACTAGTATGGCCATCGGACCGCCTAATCGTTCAAGTTTTAGATGACTCCACCGATCCAGCCATCATGGTCCGTTTTTAATCAACTCTCCTTGGACAGAGTGTGTTACCGCACAACAAAATAACAAAAGATATATATATATATATATATATATATATAACATACGAACAGAACCTACATATTAAGATATTGAACATGACTAATATGTAATAACATTGTTGATTATTATTGAGTAGAATATATAGGAGCATAGTAAATGTGAGAAAAATAATATTAACTATCAGGAGCTGGTGAGTACGGAGTGTGCAAAATGGGTAACAAAAGGCATAAACATAAAGTATGAGAGACGAGACAACAGAAATGGCTACAAAGCTGGAGCTCTTAAACACGGCATGACGCACAGCTATGTCAAGCAATGCGACCATCTGGCCATCTTTGATGCTGATTTCCAGCCCGAGCCCGATTACCTTCAACGCGCTATCCCATTTCTTATCCACAACCCTGAGCTCGCTCTCGTCCAAGCCCGATGGAGATTTGGTATGTACACATATATAACAACAAGAACAATAAAACTCTAGGCATTTCAGACGTGTCTAGGAGTAGAAATTTGATAATGAAATAGACAAAATATTAAATAAACTTATCATTGGTTAACTTTGCTCATCGCAAATAATTTAGTTTTGAAATAAAACTTAATGTGAATATGGTTCGTGATATATGATTCGGTCATGTATGCAGTGAACGCGAACACATGCTTGCTGACGAGGATGCAAGAGATGTCTCTCAACTACCATTTCATGGCAGAGCAAGAATCTGGATCCACAAGACATGCTTTCTTTGGCTTTAATGGTATTTTTTTTCTTCTTTAATTGTATTAAGACAAAATTCAATTTAGTCAATCTTTTTTTTTAAAAGGTATATAATGGGATTTATATATGCAGGAACGGCTGGAGTATGGAGAATGGCGGCGATGGAAGAAGCCGGAGGATGGAAAGACCGGACGACTGTAGAAGACATGGACTTGGCCGTTCGTGCTGGTCTTCTCGACTGGAAATTTGTATTCATCAATGACCTCGAGGTACTTTAATTATTTCATTTTTTTGTTAGAATATCCCACAGTGGTGTTGTATCTAACATAATATATTATTATATGATCATCTCCAATTATTACCAATTGGTTTTTATTTTGAAACTCATGATTCCTGAAATGATATTAGAGCCATGTTGATCCATGGACAATTTATCACTTTATAATGGTCCGCTTGTAGTGATATTTCCGGAATGATGATTTATTCCCACTTTCATTTCGAGGACATCTATTGAAATGTCTCTCATTGAAAGTGGTGTTATATTAACATAATATATAATGGATGTCTCTCTCCAATCATTACCAATCTATATGGCTAGAATGTTTCCATAGGACAACATTTCTTTTACACGTCAAATGTTGTGTTTCCTTTTGCGTTTACATGCAAAATTCTTTTTTTTATATAAAAAAATTAGTTTCAGCTTTTTTAAATTAAATTTTATTTGTAAAATGTAAATGCAAATGCTAATGCTAATCATAAACATATATTGCGTGCATTTGCATGTCGGTATGAATATATAATGTATGCATTTGTATGTCGCTATCTAAATAAAATGCTTATACTCAAATTGTAAAACAAAAATAATTGTGGTTGTAGGTGAAAAGTGAGCTACCAAGTCAATTTAAGGCCTTTAGATTCCAGCAACATCGTTGGTCTTGTGGTCCAGCCAATCTCATCCGGAAAATGACAATGGAAATTGTTCACAATAAGGTCTTTTTCCACTTACTTTTATTTCATCTTCAGGCACACATTTCGCACATGCCAGCTACATTTTTGTTGGCTTAATATTAGCGACAATTTGAAAGGAGACAAGCTAATTTCTAACCAATGGAAATGAAACCCAACAAACGTAGAAAACTAAAATGAGTGCTCGCACCACACTTGTCAATGTGGATACGTTTCTTAGTTTTAATTACTGGCCAAGTTGAATTTATTCAGTTTTGTATATTGTATTGATTATTGATCACTTGATCTGATAGTTATCTAATAGTGTCTGGTTCAGGCAGGGGTAGTTACGGACTGCTAGTCATATGTGAGATGTTTTTGAATACGTACGGTTTACGACAAACTAACAAAAAAAGATTGTATATTGTATGATCCAAAATAATTAAAATATGATTAAAGATATTATTTCAAATAATATGTTCAAATATTGAACATGTCCTACCTATAATATTGCTGTAATTGGGCCAATCAAGAATTAAGTCGGTTGAACCAAGTAGAACTAAATAAACAGTTTTTCATTTATTTCTACATTCAAATAAGAGTATGATTAATAATAACCTTAAGCTAATTAAAAACTTATGATAAACAGAGAGTGAAGATTTGGAAGAAGTTTTATGTGATCTACAGCTTCTTTTTCCTGAGGAAAATCATAGTCCACTTCTTCACTTTTTTCTTTTACTGTGTCATTCTTCCTACAAGCGTTTTCCTTCCCGAAATCAAAATTCCGATTTGGTTAACTATGTATGTTCCTTCTGTGATCGCCCTCTTCGGTGCCATCGCCACTCCAAGGTTAGTACTAGTACTACTTCCTCAACCACCAGATCGATTCACTTGATATATTACCTTATATCTACCATTTTAACTATGAATTATTGGTATGTATGTAGATCATTCTACCTAGTGATTTTTTGGGTGTTGTTTGAGAATGTAATGGCTATGCACCGTACCAAAGGAACTTTAATCGGCTTATTTGAAGGAGGAAGAGTCAATGAATGGGTTGTCACTGAAAAAGTAGGAGATACTCTTAAGACTGAGCTACTTCCCAAGCCTCGCAATGGACTTCTCAAAAGGTCAACTAATAAACATTAAAAAAAAGATCTATTTAACAACATACTTTCTGGCATAATCATTCGGTCATGAGTTTAGGTCTAGTTATTTATTAGAAATAGACTAGCAAAAAGCTTTTTATTAAAAAAAATAATGCTAGAATAAGCCAGTCAGTACGATCTACTGACACATGATGTCAATAAAGAAACAATATTTATGATTAGTATTACTAATGGTGAACAAATATCTTTTGTTGCAGAGTAAAGTCAAAGGAGATGATGATGGGAATATACTTATTGTGTTGTGCTTTCTACGACATTGCCTTTGGGAATAGATTTTTATACATATATCTCTACATGCAAGCCGTTGCTTTTCTCATCTCCGGAGTTGGCTTTGTTGGAACTTAATATGTCTCATTCAAAATCTTCTATTTTATAATCAAGAATATATGTGCAATAAACATTCGCATGTTGATAAATATGTGAATTACTTTGTTTAGCATGATGTTGATGTAATATTATTTTGATATATTTGTAAAACAATAGTTATTAATTAAATATTGTTGGAGCTAAGAAACGTGTGTATGTGTTACTAGATGAAAGATACGAGAACATGCAATGAATATGCAAACATGTGGTCGAAAATCGAAATAAACAGCCTGGTGATAACTTAGTTAACTTTAAGTTTAAGCCTCGAGCAGGTTGACTAAAAGTCTAACACACAAATAGTTTAATGAATCTCTAAAAAACATATTCGAGAATACTTGTCGAGTTCTTTATCTTAATGGCTTAATCCCTACATTTTTACATTACATAACATGACATTCCATATCTTTTCCCATGAGGTCAATTTCATCTTAGAACTGTTTTTTATCCCCATTTAGTTAATTAAAATGGTGTCACATTTTAGGTCCATTAAAAATTTTGGTGAGTGGACTATTCGACGGCTTCACTCAGGAAAATTAGTCAGATCTCGGCTGACTTCCTAATTATAAAAAAAAACACATACCATATCTTTTCATATATTATTTGTTCGATGTTCATAACTTTGAGTAATTCATAGCACAATATTCACGACAATAATCAATAAGGTGTGGTCTAGTGGTAACATAAATGGATTGGTTCTCTTTTTATTTCGGGTTCAATCTCCATTGGAACGGAAGATTATTTTTCAAATCGGAATATCTAAAGTCTGATTTCGGATACCGAGAAAATTATGGGTCTAAGATCCAGAACTCCCACAATTTATTAAAGAAAAAAAAAAATTCACAACAATACACATAAAACACGTTATTAATCTACGTACAATTCATCCGACAAACATCAATCATTCACAAAGACATTAATTTACACAACATTTTAATTACAAATACTTAGAATAATTTATAATCATGTGATATATATTCTAAACTTATTTTCTTGCTTATAGTATGAAATCAAATTCGATTAAAATCATGGCATATGTCAAAGGGAAAGAGGAGGCAAGTAGAACACTCACCATAAAATAATATCTGAAAGATATAAAATCGATATGTGCAACTACTTATTTTATATAATATAGACGTTAATCTCATGTTTTTTTTTGTTTTACGAAAAAAATTGATCTCATGTTAGACTTAAAAGTTAGAAGATTAACGCATGTATAAAACCTAGAATCTATATCTCTAGAAAATATGTAGATAACACTAAAAGAAAATGTCCTTTTTACGGATTTTTTTTACAGATTTTCTGATGGATAGATCCGTTGGAAATCTTTCCAACGATTTTTTTATTCGGTCGGAAATCGATCAGAAATTTTCCACCATTTTTTTTAAATAAAAAAAAAATTAAACAACAAAATTTCTTACCAATTTCTGTTATGACATATATTTTTTTGTTAAAAAAAATTGCCGTAGAAAATCCATAAAACATTTTCGACGGATCCAAAAATTTCACCACCAAAATACCAAATTGGTTAGTCAACGCGATAATTTTTTTAAGAAAATAAAGATTCGTCGGAAATCTGTCGAAAATTTCCGATGAATCTAAAAAATTTGACCACCAAAACTTCCAAACAAATTTTGAAATCCCACGTATACACCATTTTCGACGAATATCCAATGAGTGTGTCTGTCAAAATATTTTTTATAAATAGAATCCCTTATTCTCATTTTCTTACAACTCCATCTTTCATATTTTCTTTAAAATCGGATCGCTTTTTCTATAACCCCAAATAAAGTTAGTTTTTCAAATTTTTATAAATTTAAATATTTATAATTAGTATATTAGATTTACTATAGTAACTAATTTAAATTTATGTGGTTAGTTAGGTTAAAATTTTATATTTTATATATTATGTAGTAAAATTGTATTTTTGTATTTTGTAGTTTACATATTTTATATTGGCATTATTTCTTTTTCATTTTCATGAAACAAAAATCAAAGGAGTTGAAAAATGTTCGAAAAAAGAAATAGGTAGAAAATGTTCAAGTAAAAACGAAGTGGAAAAAATTCAACATAAACTCGATCTAAACAATGCATTTTATTATGATGATGAAGAGTTTGAGCCCAACAAAAAAAATCAATAAATGATAATAGATATGCTATTAGATAAAAATAATAAAAATACAAATACATGTAAAAATTTCGAAACATAAAAATAAAATAAAAATCATAGATTTATACCCATCGGAAAATTTCTTACGGATTCTCGATGGATTCTCTTTTTTCTTAATTAAAAATATTTTGTAAGTAGTATCCATCGAAATTTTCTGTTGATTTCTGACGGATTTTTTGTCAGAAATTTCCGACCGATTAAAATTCTGACAAAATTTTTTGTTGAAAATCGGTAAAAATCTGTCATTTTTAACCGAATTCCGACGGATTTGACCGTTAAAAGTCGAGATACTTTTTTTCAAATATAAGGCTAAACATCTATCAAGTTTTATTTACTTTGAATATATCAATCGTTTTATTTTTAAAATTACTTTAAACCTGTTGAATCTGATAATATATTTTGACATTCAGCCATCAAAGATGTAAACTAACATAGATTAAAGAGTTTTACCATTACATTAAATACTTTAGTTTTTTCTTTTTTTTCAGGGATACCATATTGTTCAGTTTCAGAGATACCATATTGTTCAGTGGATCATAGTACGATCCTGTAAAATCATGATAAAATTAGTTTAAAAGTATTTTGTCTATATATACTATATACTATATATATATAGTATATATATATATATATATATATATATGTATAAATGAATCATAAGGTTTCGGATCAAAACTCGACTAATCTTCCATAGTAAATGTAGCCATCGAATAGTTAACTCACAGAATTCAGGTCCGGCCTCAATGGGTGGGCAAAGGGTCATAGCCCAGGGCCCTAGACATTTATAAAAAAAATTCTCACAAAAATGTCCATATTCGGAATTTTTTGTTTTAAAAAGGGGTCTATATCTGAAAATATTTCTCTTGAAAAGTTCATATTTTTTTTTAAAATCTCTTTAAAAGGGCCCGTGTATTAAAAAAATCTTATAAGTGTAAGAATTAGAGGATAAACAGAATCATATCTGACAGAGAGGATGAAGAACAGAAAATGAGATAGGAGAGTATAAGAAGGGAGGACGTGTTTTAGAGAGAGTATGAAGAGAGAATGATCTGATTATATATGTAATTTTTTTTTTTTGTGTTTTGTTCTTTACATGTTTGTTCTCTTATATATATAGAGATAGATATATACAAAGCTTACTAAGGAAGCTATACAAAGCTTACAAGGGAAGATATTGACTTTTCTATTTTTAAGCTGCTGACTTTTCCACAGCTTAAATCTCATTCAAGGCAGACTTCATTTTAACATCCCCCTCAAGATTGGCTGGTGGATGTCCAATAAGCCAATCTTGTTGTGTAGACTTTCACACACATTTGAAGTTGTTGACTTTGTAAAGATATCTGCAAGTTGATCTGAACTCTTAGTGTAAGATGTAGAGATAATAGCAGCTTGAACCTTTTCTCGAATATGATGACAATCGACTTCAATGTGTTTTGTCCTCTCATGGAACACCGAGTTAGAAGCAATGCGAATGGCAGCTTGATTATCACAATGCAATGTCATTGGTTCTGAAACCTTAACTCCAAGGTCTTTGAGTAGAGCCTTAAGCCAACCAACTCATCTGTGGTGTCCGCCATTGCTCTATACTCTGATTCAGCACTTGATCTTGAGACTACTTTCTATTTCTTGGTTCTCCAAGTGACTGATTTTCTCCAACAAAGGTACAAAAACATGTTGTTGATTTTCTGTCCATGTTGTCACCTGTCCAATCTGCATCACAGTAGCCAACAATCTCAGTATTGCCATTGCAACCCATCCATATTCCTTTTCTCGGGGTGCCCTTCAAGGATCTTAGGATCCTTTCAACCATCCCCCAATGATGCTTGGTAGGAGCTTGCATATGTTGGCTTGCTTTGTTCACAGCAAAACTAATATCAGGCATAGTGATTGTAAGGTAGATGAGTTCACCTACAATTCCCAGATATTGTGTAACATCAGCAAGTGGTTCCCCCTCACGAAAGTCCTTGTAGCTTTCTTCAATAGGTGTTTTGGCTGGCTTTGAACCAATCTTTCATATTTAAGATAGCAAATCAAGTGTGTACTTTCTTTGAGAGAAAAACAAACCATCTTTAGTTCTGCATACTTCAATCCCAAAGAAGTATTTCAGTAATGACAATACTTGATGTCAAAGGACGTTCTGAGGTATTCTTTCGTCTTCTCAATTCCTGATTTATCATCACCAGTAATGACAATATCATCGATATAAATGAGAACAACGACAATACCAGATTCCCCCTGAGTTGTGAATAGGGAGTGATCAGCCTCAGAACGTCGAAACCCTTTCTCAATGAGGAAGTTGCTTAGCTGTTGATACCAGGCCCTAAGAGACTGTTTGAGGCCATATATAGCCTTCTTTAATCTGCACACCTTGCTGCTGTTGGCAATATCATGATAACCAGGAGAAGGCACCATATATATTTATTCTTCAAGATCTCCTTGAAGGAATGTATTCTTTACATCCATCTGCCAAAGATCCCAAGAGAGATTGGTGGCTAAGGAGAGGAGCACTCGAACTGATTTTAGCTTGGCAATTGGAGCAAAGGTTTCAGTGTAGTGTTTCCCATATGTTTGAGTGAAACCTTTATCTACAAACTGAGCCTTGTACCTCTCAATCTCCCCATCGGTTTTATACTTGATTTTATACACCCATCTGCAGCCAACAAGCTTCTTGCCTTCAGGCAGTTCAACCATCTCGAATGTATCATTCTTCTTCATGGAGCCCATACATCAATAGCCCTAGCTTCTTCATATGTCGTTGGTTCATTTCCACCATCAATAATGCATAGAAAAGCTTGATGTTAGGCTGGAAAATGAGCTATTGAACAATAAGCATGAATGGGGTGAGCCATAGCCTGGCCATTATAGTAGACTTTAGTGTTTTTCCAATTATCAGGACCATATTAGATTCTTTCACTTCTTCTACGAGTAGGGTCAACAGCCTCTGAAGGGAGATCAGCAGTTTCTGAAGAAATATACTCGATCTTCATAATCTTCAGAACTTTCAGCTCCATTATCATTGCTGGATTCTGGAGTTAACCCTTCTGCTTGATTCTCTTCCCCTTATGCATTTGCTTTTTGAGCAGCGACTTCTTCTTTAATATTATTCCCATCACTACTGGAATCAGTGGCTGCTTCTTCTTCATTACTTTCCTCACACTCAACTGAGGGTGTTTCTTTCTTTCCCATCAGTGAGCTTAGGCCATTAAGAATGGAATTCAGAATGGAGGCACGGTCTTGTCCAACAGATGCAAGATCCTTTAGTCTGTCCCAATTCTTCTCACCAAAATAACCAGTCTCCTCCATAAACTTGACATCTCGAGAGACATAAACCCTCTTGGTTTCTAAATTGTAGCACTTGTACCCCTTTTGCGTAGAGGAATAGCCAATGAACATGCACTTCGTACTCTTTGGCTGAAGCTTATTCCTTTGCGCTTCTGGTACAAACACATAACACACACAACCAAAAACTCTGAGATGGTGAATACTTGGTTTGGTTTTGTTTAATACCTCGTATGGAGACACACCACCAAGACTTTTGGCTGGTAACCGATTGATTAGATAGCATGTAGTCATCACTGCATCTCCCCACTACTGTTTAGGAACACTTCTGTCAAACATCATTGTCCTAGAAACCTCCATTAGATGCCTATTCTTGCGTTCTGCAACTCCATTTTGCTGAGCAGTATAAGCACAAGATGTTTGATGAACAATCCCTTGCTTCCCCAATAACTCCTTAAACTGGCTGCTAAGATATTCTCCTCCATTATTACTCCTTAAAATCTTAATTTTGGCTCCAAACTTTGTAGAAACATAGCTATGGAACTTGGTGAAAGCTTCAAAAACGTGATTCTTTGATGACAGTAGTGTGACCCATGTGTATATGGACTTTTCATCAATAAATGAAACAAAGTAATTGTATTGATCACGAGAAGTACAAGGAGCAATCCATACATCTGAGTGAACAAGACTAAAGCATTCATCATAAGTTGTAGATGAATCTGGAAAAATAGTTCTACAATATTTTGCTAGAATACATGCTTCACACTCTTGAGGATCTTGAGTCAGGTTCGGTATGATGAGTTGGAGAGCCTTGAAGTGAGGGTGACCAAAACGAGCATGCCAAACTGAGCTGGAGGAAACAGAACTCAAAGCAGAGCGAGGAACAGCAACCTTATTGATATTACCCAATAGAGACCATCCTTGGCGCTTCCTTCACCAATGGTTTCTACCGAATTATTGTCCTGAAACCACATATCATTAGGACTAAACACATCCAAACAATCCAGATCCTTTGTTGCATTCTGAACAGACAACAAGTTAGAAGAAAATTCAGGCATTTATAGAGCTTTTGAATTCTTTTTGAACAGCTCTAAAACTCTGATTCCTCTAATTGGAATATCATGCCCATTAGCAATGTAACCTTTCCAGAGTGAGGTTTAACATTGGAAATAAGTTTAGCATCACTAATCATGTGATCTGTAGCACCAGAATCAACGATAATAGGCTTATGAGTTTTAGAGGCAAATAAATCTTTACCAGATTCAGCTAGCTTTGTGATCGATTTAAAGAAAGTTTCCAGGTCTAACTTCCTAACCACATCATCATTAGGCACAACAACCACAGCAGTTGTAGCAACATCCTTGGAGCTCTGACTTAGCCCCCTTAACTTCATCGGTTTCAGATGTGGATAAAGAGTCCAACATCTGTCTTTGGTGTGCCCTTTGATCCTGCAATGGTCACACCATATATTCTTCTTTTCTGCCCTTTGATAAGTATTCCGACTCAAGTGAGTAGCTTCACTTGTCTCTTGAAAGAGACTTGTTGATCCTTCTTTATTTTGGATCATCATACACACCTCAGTTAAGGTGGACATCTTATCAAATATGAGAATATGATGGATCAGTTCTTTGAACGGCCCATTAAGAGTGAAGATAAGTCCAAAGACCTGATCCTGCTCACGTCTCTAATTTAACTCCTTCAGGTTGGTGGTAGGAGGACGCAACATCTCCAATTCTCCCCACAACCCCCTGAAGTCTCCAAACAACTATTTGAATGACTTTTCCTCTTGTTGGAGGCCACTCAATGTCTTCTTCACCTCAAATATTCTGTTGATATTTAAAGTATTTCCATACACACTCTCTAGAGTGTTCCACAATTCCTTTGCAGTTTCAGCATAAGAGTAAGCTGCAAGGATTGCCTGCTCCAAAGAGCTCTGAAGAACAGCAAGAACAAACTGATCTTCCTGGGGATCCTCTCCGCTGGTTCTGGATCTAACGGGAGACTCTTTGGCTTCCTCACTCGCTACAGTTTTTCCTTTGTCCGTAGACACTTTCTGAGTACCAGTAATGTGCTCCCATAACCCACAGCTGCGTAGAGCAGTTATGATGGTTTTTGACCAAAATAAATAGTTATCCCCCATGAGGATAACAGGTAGAATAATCTGCTTATGATTATCCATCTTCAAAGTAAGAGATTTGTGCGAAAACGAGGATCTTATAGCTCTAATACCATGTAAGAATTAGAGGATAAACAGAATCAGATCTGAACAGAGAGGATGAAGAACAGAGAATGAGATAGGAGAGTATAAGAAGGGAGGACGTGTTTTAAAGAGTATGAAGAGAGAATGATCTGATTATATCTGTAATTTTTTGTGTGTTTTGTTCTTTACATGTTTGTCCTCTTATATAGAAAGAGATCTATATAAAGCTTACGAAGGAAGCTATAAAACTTACAAGGAAAGATATTGACTTTTCTATTCTTAGCTTCTAGAGGAAGCTGCTGACTTTTCCACTTGAATCTCATTCAAGGCGGACTTCATTTTAACAACAAGGGCCCAAAATATTATAAATTTTTGTTGTTAGACTAATTTAAGGGGCAATAAAAAAAAATTTGCCCTAGGGCCCTTGTATCTTTTGGGCCGGGCCTGACTGGATTTTCTAATATGTGTAACATGTACAATTTCGACTAGTTAAGTGGGAATGAAAGTGTTCTAAGTGGAAATCAAACTCACAGGAAATAGCAAATTTACGCCTTATTCTAAATCTTTTACAACTAGGACATCACCACTTGGTTAACTAATTTTTTTATAAAACTTGGTTTATATATAGTAAGGAGGTATTATCGGTTTGTGCAAGTTGGTAGAGTTGTAGAGATTTAAATTTTGTAATGATTCTATTGTTACTCATTTAAATTGTTCAAAACACTATTAAATTTTTTTTTTTTTTGGCCATCAAATTCATTGAAGTAACCAGAGTCAAAACCTTAAACACAACTATAGTCTCTCTTGAAGGAAAACAGAGAAAAACTCCAAAACATATATCATAAAACAGAGCAAGCAGAGCGATCTAAGGGATATCATCAATCATCCTATCTTTCATAAAGATCTCGATCATCCACCGTGGCTCACCTTGGGCAACATAAGAATGTAGTCTTAGGTCCGACACTACACTTCTCGCAATTTCAAAAGCCCCTTTGTTGCATTGATGTCGTTCAAAGAATAAAAACCAATTTGGTTTGTTGGACGTATATGATAGCAGGAAGGCAAGATCACCCTCCATGGCTGGCCACGATTTTGGGTGATGTAATGCTTTTATTAAATCCTATGAAGTCGCAGCAAAAGTTACCTTTTCCAAGTGAAGACTCGACATGCTTTCTAAGGCCCATACCCAACTTTTAAGTTAGTTTCGAACATCGAATGTACCTGGCTATATGCTCTTCTACTGTAAAACATGACCACTCCTTTCTCATCTCTGACCACCCACGAAACTCCCGCCAAGGATTTGGATTTCGACCACGAACATCCAATGTTACACTTCAATTCACCAGGAGGAGGAGGTTGCCATTTGAGTTCTAAAATCCTCTCAATGTAAGTCCTATTAAGACCAGACTTACCATGTTGAGCTATAGACCACTATGTTGCATCTTCTTAAGCCTTCTTCACTACTTCATTTGGTTGGCAATTTCGACCTTCAAATAGTATTTTATTTCTATTTCTCCACAAAGACCACGCAATCCATAGGATAACCAATTTGATAGCTTCAGGTATCTCTTATGTGCCTTGTATCCGAAAAAGGTGACAAATTTTTTCAAATAGTGACTCTCCATAGCCCCCTTGCAGACACGATACGTTAGATGCAGTTCATACTTGTCTTGACAATGAACACTTGAAGAGCACATGATTTACAGTTTCATTCTCCACCCCACATAAGAGACATCCATCTATTACTTTCAGGCCCCTTGTCTTCACTCTATTCGACACCGATATACCTCCTTGCAATGCTCTCCATAGAAAGTGTTTAATCTTCGGTGTTGTTTTTATCTTCCATACTTGCGCAATTACTGGATTTGTTGATGGCCGAGTCTCAGCCTCAGCAAAAAGGTCTCTCAGCTTGTTCCTTATACTCAAAACTCATAACCTGATTTAAGAGAGTACTCGAGTTTTTGTTTCAGACCAAGCAAATGAGTCTTTCCTATTAATTGCGGACCGTTGCTTAAAAATAATCCTCTCATTCTTAGGAAAAAATAATTCCTTTAGCTTTTGTCTATTCCAAGTCTTTGTAGTTGGCTCTATAAGCTCACTAACTTTACGATCAATATTCATCAAAAAGTTTCGACTACATGGTCTTCTTGGTTTCCCATCAAATATCCAGTTGTCCACCCAAATTAATGTGTTCTGCCCATTACCAATGTTCCTCTTTAACCCTTTTCGTAAGAGTTCTCCACCAAATAATAAACTTTTCCAAGCATAAGACGATCTGTACTATTTGGCGAATCCATAATCTCTGAGTTAGCATAGTACTGGCTTTTGAAAACTTGTGCGTATAGACTCTCTTCATCGTGAAGCAGTCTCCAAGCTTGCTTTGCTAGCAATGCTTGATTGAAGCATTTTAAGTCCCTAAAACCAATGCCTCCAAGATGCTTCGGCAAGCTTAATCTTTCTTTCCCAAACCAATGAATCTTGTTTCTTTTCTCCGCATTATTCCACCAATAATCCATCATCGCACTCGACAACCTTTTGTATAAATCTTTTGACAATTTGAAACAAGACATGGCATATACCGGCATTGCCATCGCAACCGATTTTAAGAGAATCTATTTTTCTCCTTGTGAGAGATTTTTTTGCATATCATCCTGTTAATCTCGCTTGCAACTTGTCCTGTATGTAGTTCAAAAGCTTTTGCTTTGACCCGCTAAAACACTCCGGCAATCCAAGGTATTTTCCGGTGCCATCTTCTAGCAATATCCCTGTTTTTGCTTTTATCTAAGTCTTCTTTTCCTCATCCACTCTCAAGCCATAAGTGATCACTGATTTGTCCAAATTAATTTTCTGTCCCGAGAGCTTTTCATACTTCTCTAAGCATTCTAGCATCGCCTCGCATTGTTCCTTTGAAGCCTTGCACAAGAATAGGCTATCATTGGTGAACAATAATAGATGGTTAATCGAGGGTCCATTCAGATTAAACTGAATACCCGAAAGCTTCCCATCAATTTCAGCTATTTTAAGTAAGTGTACCAAAGTTTCTGTGCATAATACAAATACGAAGGGTGAGAGTGGATTTCCTTGTCTCAGACCCCGTTCTGGTTTGATCATGCCATGGGGATGTCCATTTATCAAGACTGAATATGAGACCATTGTTACACAACCATTATCCATGAAACTCATATCTCATTGAATTCCAATGCAAGTAGAATACTCTTCAAGAATGTTCACTCTACACAATCGTATGCCTTGGACATGTCCGTCTTCACTGCCATAATTTTTTAGAAATCTCTGGATGGATTCTCAAAATGTGCACCATCTCGTGTGCAATTAGAATGTTGTCCAAAATCATTCTTTCTTAGATAAATGCAGACTGTGTGGGAGAAACTATTTCTGGTAAAAATGGCTTAATCCTGCTAATCAATATTTTTGATACAATCTTGTACAAAATAGAGCAAAGGCTTATCGGTTTTAACTATGTCATTCTTCTTGGTTTCATTTTCTTTGGGATCAAGCTGAGATGCATATGATTCCATTCCTCTGGCAGAATTGCTTTCGAAAAGAAACCCCTAACCTCACCGATGATCTGCTCTTTAACAACATCCCAATATATTTAAATAAGAAACCCGTTAAACCATCCGGACCTGGAGCACTTTCACTATCAATCGAGAAGATAGCCTGTTTGATCTCATCTTCTGTTATTGTTCTTGTTAAGATCATGTTCATACTATTCGTGACTCTCGGACTAAAATGATTTAACAGCTCATGAAGCTCCTCTGGTTGGGAAGATTTAAACAAATTTGAGAAATATTTGACTGCCACATCTCCTTTTTCTCTATTTGAAAAACTTCTTTGTCATTATCATCTACAAGTATATGTAATGTGTTTCTGACCCTCGTCGATTTGATAGCATCTTGGAAGAATTTTGTGTTACGATCTCCTTCTTGGAGCCATTTTCTCGATTTTTTTGTTTCCAATATGACTCTTCCTCTATAAAAGCCAATGCAAGCTCTGTATTGATCTCAGTCATTCGAGCAAAGGAAGGTTTTCTCAATTAACTTTGAAGCTCCAACTCACGCCTCAACTCTTTGATTATACTCCACGAATTGGAGACATTATATTTTTCCAGCCACTAATCGCTTTCCTGCAATCTAAAATTTGTGCAACAATTGAATTAGCAGCCCACGAGTTTATTCCATGCCATGCTTTTTGAATCACCTCTATAAACCCTGGATCTTCTGCCCACATTTTATCAAATCAGAATTGTCCCCGGAACAAATCTTTATCACTTGAAAATTTAACCAAGACTGGTTTATGATCGGATCCAAGCTTTTCCAAAAACCATTGGTAAGAGTTAGGGAATAAAGAAAACCATGCTGCATTTCCGAAGCATCGATCCAGTTTGCACTGAATCCATTGTTCATTTCGATATCGTGACCAAGTAAAACCATCCCTGTACTTCCCATCTCACTCATATCACAAATTTCTAACATGTTGCAGAAAGGTCTAAAAGTAGAAGCATGTCTTGTTGGACCTCCTAGTTTTTCTGCATTTGATCTTAAGTCATTGAAGCCTCCAATCATACACCATGCCTCCTTCATCTGCAGATAACTTTTGTTCATTCTCTCCCACAATAATGGCCTCATCTTCATTACTGGATGTTCGTTAACACACGATATGAACCGTCTTTTCAAACCACATTGTACCCTTAAATCCAACAAATTCTTATCTTCAAAAAGGATCTCAATTTCCAGATTGTCTTTCCAGAAGAGAGCCAATCCACCTTTTCATCCAACAGGTTCAACAGTGTGAATTTTATTGTAACCTAACCAACCATGAACACCAAGCACAAAATTAAAAGTATTTTTCGTCTCCATGAGGAATAAGATATCAGGAAAATGCTCCTTCCGCATTTCCTGAAGGTGGCAAATTGTCCAGGAATTCCCCAATCCTTGACAATTCCAGCTCATAACACCTATTGGTCTTTCGGCAGTTCACCTGGAACCACCGTAGTTTGGTCTCGTTTGAGACATTTGACCGACTCTCCATTCTCCTCATTCGCCTTTCTTTTCAAAGACATAATATTAGCTCCTTCACCTGTTGAATTCTCACCTGCAATTCCTTTTGATTCTTGTTTCTTCCTTTCCTTCCTTTTCCAAGAAGTGGGTCTTCTCCTCTGGTTTTTCTATTTTGAACTAGTTCCGGAAGTACTAGCCTCTGAGTGGCCAATACTAAAACTCGTAGAACAATCCTCAAAACCCATTCCATAAGATGAGATCCTTTCTAGTTCACCACGTGTACACTCCATATCGGTGTTCCTCATTTTCATTGCATCTCCGAGCAGTTTTATTTGTTTTACCTTATCTTGATTATGATCTCCAAAGCCAAAAACTATGCCTTTATCCTTATTCAAATCATAAATTATCACAGGTGCCCCCTCGAGCCTCAAAAGTGTTTTCTGACCCGATGCATTATTCTTCAAGTCCTCAATAGACTTTTGAATTCTAAACTCCCGTGCTTTCTTCTCATTCATGTCTTGGACTTGAAGGTATTGCCTCATCTCATCTAAAACCTCTGGTGCAATTTTCCTTCTGTAAGTGGCTTCATCAACACCATTTATTTCTTCCGTTAGTACACCAAAGAGGGGGATCCCCTAATTTGATGAGCAACTCCTTGCTTTTCCATCCGTAGTACCTTGAACAACCCTTTCCGTAGCATGTTGTTGCTAGTTTAAAGGGTTCCTTGGACACCTCGGTTTATCATGAGTAAGTCTTTGACACTGGAAGCATCTTTTACTAACTCTTTCATAATCTATTCCAATTGATACCATTGTACCGTTTGGAAGTTGTACTGCCTTGGAATTTTTCAAAGGCCTGGAAACGTCAAAGAGCACTCTTACTCTGACATAATCCTTGCCTTGTGATTTGTCTTGCTCTGCAATTTCTTTGATCGTATCCTCAGTATAGTGATTCACCGGAATATTACGCAGACGAATCCAAATCGGTAAAATCATAAGGTAGTCATCCGGAGGGTCTTCAACCCATCTCTCCATCACCACACACCAATCGTTTTGTGTCCAACCCCCGGCCTTTAGAACAGTATTCAAATCGTTTTCTGATTTGAAAATAAACTGAAAGCGATCCTGAGATAGTGCCACTCCTCGGACTATCGTATAATCTCCATATTCGTGGCATATCAAAAATCTAGTTTGACATCTTCTGGCATTCTGGATTGAGAAATCTCTCCATGATGCTTAGCACGTTTCTTTCACTAGAACATAACCTTGGTTGATTCGTTAGAACCAAAGGTTTGTCCTCCTCTTCCTCAATTGACATAGCTTTCATCGCTGTCTAGGTGAAACTCCATAGACAACACAATGTTCTTCAATACTTCAAGGAAAAGCTCAAGAACAAGATGTTGCAGCGGCGCTTCAAACTTTTTTGAATTTTTAGGTTAAAACATAAATATTTAGTAGGATTTAGCTAAATATTAGAAAAGATATGGAAATCTTTCTAATGTCGGCAAAACAATGTTTAAATCTCCGGATAAAAACTCAATACAACCAAGAGCAAATACTCTTTTTGTATTAGAGGTGTCTAAGCCCTGAACTTACCATTGAAAAGTAATAATTTATCACTATTAAAATTTTGTGTTATTAGTTTAGATATTTGCCATGTTCAAAAACGCGCCACCGACGGCCGATTCCGCGGTGATAATTCGCTCGGCGGCTCCCCACCGTCGGAATTATATCCAATTCGCTATAAAAATCGGAAGTTTAAAAAACCTTCAAAAATTTATTCAATTTAAGTCATAATTCGATATTTAGTTACTGGATTTATCATATTTGGAAGTAAAACAACAAAAAAAGCAAGAAGAAATCATGAAAACAGTGAAGAAATCATGGAGACGGCAATTAGGATTTTCAGGTTTTCTCTCGGAAGAAAACGGGGGTAGAAGGGTCATTTTACAGTTCATTAAAGCGAAATGGTAAAAAACTATTAAAGGCAAAAACGTTTGATCTTGTGACCTCGGCTTGCAACAGAACAAACTTGGGCCTAGACAACCACTGGACTATGCAACTTTACTGATCAATCCCTCGAAATTAAATATATAAACCCACATATATTTTAAAATTATAAAAACTAGTCCATTTAATCTCCGATAAAATTCCGATTTGTTCGCTAGGCATTAGGTCCAACCCGAACATCCGATTAACGCATAATGAAATTTTGAACATTGGATATTTGTAACAAATATATTTTTTTTTTTTTAAGTTTAGGATTATTGGATTCATGATTTTATATTTTTATAGAGTCAACGAAAATCTTGTGTTATTTAAATAAAATGTAAAAAACTTATTTTGTCATTATATTAAATCTTCTGTTATTGGTTTTTTTATTTTACATATTTTTCTTCAGAAATACAATTATCAAAATCTTGCATGTTGATAAAATATTCTCAAAGATGTTTTCTATAATTAAGGCCTACCTGAAAAGTGACCAAGCGAAAACCTCCAAGGCAAATAACTTGTCCAGGCCTAGAATCTCCGGCGTGCTGCCGCCGATTCCGTTTCTCTTTTACCGGTCCTCTGTCTCCGACGTCATCCTTCCGCTCTTGCCGTCGTCTGATTACGTGCCGCGATATGTCTCTCTTGTCGGAATCCACCGTTTCTACGGTTAGCACGGTCACCGTATCCTACTCGGAGCTCAAGGTAAAAAAATTGACCCGAAAATTGTCTTTTGAGGAAATCGTTTTTGGCTTCTCTGCGTTTAAAACTCTTGTTTCTCTTTCAATTGGGTGTTTTGTTTAGGAGAGCAACATAGATTTGTCTGAGAGGATTGAACAAGGATTCGGACCTAATGGACTTGGTATCCTTTCGGTTAAAGATGTATGATTCACTTCTGTCACTAAAACTCTCTGCTTTGCTTTTAACAAACGTATTGTTGTTCTTAATACTTATGTATTGATTAGGACTTAAAGATTTCAAATTTTTGAGCTTGAAGTTTGATTCTTTTTTAGGTTCCTGGGTACTCTGCTTTACGTCAGGATCTACTTCGTCTTGCACCGAGGTAAATGTTTTTTTTTGTATATAGCTGAGTAATTCTATTTGAAGATTAGTTTTTTCAATTGTTCTCAAGGATTTGTTTCCTCTGTAAAGGTTAGCTGGCCTTCCCGAAGAGGTGAAGAGGGAGCTTGAAGATGCTCATAGTAGGTGAATATACCATCTGTCATGTTTCTTTTGTGTAAATTAGTTACTTGTGATCTTCTTTTCCATTTTTGTCAGTTCCTCGTCTTTTTTTTTTGTTTCTTCTTAGGTACAATTTTGGTTGGAGTCATGGCAAGGAGAAACTTGAATCAGGGAAGCTTGGTGAGCTTATTAATAGACTGTTTTATTCCTGTAGCGTTGCTTCAGTCCTTAATAACCAAACGAGATTTCATAGTTATTCCTGGAGAAGAATTTCTATTATTTCGCTAAGGAAAGCTTTTTATTTAACATTATATTTCGCTCGGTTACTTATTGTTAGATAACTGCAGGAACTTATTGAACTATACCATGGATTCGATACCTTGTATACAAGAAGTTTAACTGTATTTCTTTGTGACAAATTTGTCATTTCTCTGGCTTGCTCTGATGGAGGTACTAAAAATTAAAGTTTGGGTATTGTTTGTGCAGACATGTTGAAGGGTTCTTTCTATGCTAATCCTCTACAAGATGTACCCACGAGTAATTCATTTGAAATCCAGCGGTAAATAACACCGATACCCATGATTTATTTTTACAAAATATTTAGCTTATGCGGCATTCTTGAAATTTGTTGAAATATTTGACTGTCTGTGATACACCGTCAGCAGCACAACTAAGCTGTGGAGAGTTGGCTCTCGAAAGAAAAAGGATACTCATGCTCAAGTCCAACAGTGATACAGCTTCTCTTCTATAAATTCGTTATTGTATCTTCATATTTTAATGCCTCCATTTGTCATATAGGTATCCATGGTATTGTGGATCAAACATATGGCCAAGGAATTCTTTGCCGGAACTCGAAGGAGGTAACTAGGTGATACTTGGTTTACTTTTGGATGTCGTTAGTTTTTTTTTTAGTCGGAAATAATTTTTTGGTGTCTCACGTTTGAGAATAAATTGCTATTTTTATTATGTATCAATGATCGCATGACTTCCTACTTATCAGTGCCATAGAGTTTGACAAATTCCGTTATCAGCTTGCCTTTGCAACCTTAGCTTGTTTTCATTAATGCTCTCTTCTTTTCATTTTTTGTCAAGTTTACTATTTTCCTCCAAATAACTGAGTGTTACTTTCATGCATGACAGCTTTCAAAGCTCTTGGTAATATGATGTTCGAAGTTGGGCTGATGGTAGCTTACCACTGTGATCAATATGGTAAGTAATTTTTCACTGGGTTTATTGAATCTATCTTGGTACGTCCTTGAATAGATGTCGTTAAAACATTGAAGCTTTACTTGCGAAGATGGTTTTGGAATTGAGTGTAAGAAAGCATAAGCTCTCTTAGGAAATGTCACCTGGAAAGCAGTAGTCGTCACTGAGTTAATATCCCGGAAAACATGATGCACAATTGCAGGAACACTGGCTGTTTCTGTAAAGTAACCTAATTCATTTCTTAATCTTAAATGAAGACGGATAGTTTTCTTAGTATTAGTAGGTGGATATAATCTCTGAAACCAGTCTCTTTGTTGGATGCTGGCGTGGTGACACTAAATTTTGTCATGGTGCTAGAATTTTCTCCTGTTTACATCATTGTCTTTTTTCTGAAGCCCTTTACCATCCATGATTTGCAGTGTCAAAGGGTATTAAACAACATGAAAATCAAAATCTTGAAAAGATACTACTTGGCTCTCGGTGTCACAAAGGACGGCTGCTATATTATTTTCCTGTACAGGATAGGTAAAATTTAGATGTCAGCCCTTCACAAGCTTTTACTCTACTGATTTTAATTATGGAGTTCAGTCCCTAGCGGTTAATACTTGTGAACACATGTTATATGTGTCTCCTTAAAAGTAGAATTTTCATTTGGGTGATAAAGGTCCTTCATTGTCTGATATATTGACATATTGTTTTCCGTCCAGCATTACTCATGACAACGATTCCGTATCATCTTGGTGTGGATGGCATACAGATCATGGTTCACTCACAGGTTGCAGTTTCCTTCTCTCTTGCTTTCCTGAGTTGTTAATGTTCACTTAAGTTTAGTTGGCTCCTTTTTAAGGCGGTTTAATGGATATAAAACACCCATTTTACTCTCTCTATTAGATGATTTGCACATATATTTCGCATTTGTGATATGGTGCTGTTTTAAGTGTATCCTTCTTCGATTATCCACAGGCCTTACTCGTGCAATATTTTCTAGAAATTCAGTGGAAGTACCTTGCCCAGATCCTGCTGCTGGCTTATACATACGAACACGGTCGGGTCAGATCGTTAAGGTACAGCACTGGTTCTTCCTGATGACTTTGCATAGTTTTTGGAGTCTGTTTGATATCTAACACACTTTCGCCGGATTATCAATGAAACCCAAATTTACTCTCCTACGAATATGAGCTATACTTTGTCCAGTCTGCATCATTTATGTGTTATGATTAATATTTTTTAAGTATTACTTGATTTGCATTTGATTAGGTTGTGTATGGGGAAGATGAAATAGCATACCAGATAGGCGAGACAACATCAATTCTATCAAGGGGTTATCTTTGTGCTACACCTCATTGTGTACGGGTAATATACTCCGTGCCTTTGCGGATAGCTCCTGCACTGTTTGTATGGGTATTAGTTTCGGATCTCTACAGTCTACACCAACACGACCCATAATCTCTTGTTTATGTGTTCAGGCGCCACAAGGAGAGGAGGCTCGTGGTCTAGAGCGATCGACATTTGCATTGTTCATGCAACCTGACTGGTATTATTCTGAACTAAGATAACTTTTGATTGATAGTTCTCTATGATAAACCAGATTCAGCATTGGAAGATTAGGGCAAATAATAAAAATGGCAAACACAATTGACTTTGACATAATAGAATCAGAAAAGCTGGATTAAGCTTTAGAAAAGTAGATAAAATCATGGATTATTGTAGGGGTGGGCATTCAGTTGTTCGGTTCGGGTTATTCGGATTTCGGGTTATAGAAAATAGATATCATTCGGATACAAAATTTATTTCGGTTCGGTTTAAAAAAATTCAGTTCGGTTTGGTTTGGGTTCGGTTTGGTTTTGGACAAAAACTTATAACAAACATTGTCATAGAAATTTTTATACCGTTCGGGTTATTAAAAAATCCGGTTTGGTTCGGGTTTTTTTGCCAACTCTAGATTATTGTACAAAAATTAATAACGAACCAAGTGTTCGTGGCCGAACAGTTTCGCCCTCTGGATCTGGGCTAGGGAACCTGGGAACGAATACCTTCAGCGTGAAACTTCACTTAGTGCCTCACTTGGCTTGTAGATAACTTTCAAGTGACAAGAAAATTCGGATTTCTTATTTAGTATGGGCTTTGGCCCATGATTCACCTCGGTTATCAAATAACAAAAATGTGTTTGTGGTCTATCAGGGATCAGAAGCTTACATTCCCAAAGGAAGTAACAATCCATGAAGATGTATCTCTCTCTAATGGCGTCTTGACGTTTGGAGAATATACAGAGAAACTCCTCAACATATACTACGACACAAAACCATAGGACACTTTTAAAGTTGATGTGTAAATGACGATTCCATTGGTGTAAGATAGAAAAAAAAATCTCACCCAATTAGTTATTTTAGGTCGTTGGAAGTGAAACTTGATTTTGATATTTGGTTTTTGTTTGAACCATATAGAAATTTACAGAAACTACAATAATTGGTTTGGATTTTGTTTCTTGTATTATAGTAACATGAACGCGTTTGGTTCGATGTTAAAGGGAAAACCTTTACAAATACTACAATGAATTTAGAGGAAAAAAAACAAAAGAAAGCAAGTCCAAACGTAAAGCCAAAATTTTGTGTTATTGATTAGAGATAATTTTATTTATAATTTTTTTTTTCCTGTTAGCAATTTCTTACATAATCTTAAGTAATTAAATATTGAGTTTGAAGAACAAGCTATTATTTATGATTTTTGTCTATTTTATTTTAAAGTATTTTTCTTTAAAAATCATTTAACTATTTAAAATTTTTAATTGTTTTGACTAAAAACTAAAAAGAAATTGTGAACCACAAAAAATTTATAATAAAATATTTAAATTTTACTATATTCGTTGATTTGAATTTATTTTATATATATGTAAATAAGAATCATTATTTTTTTTTACTTTTAAATCTATCACACAATTATTTGTTTTTATGTTTATTTCCATGTAAAACACGAGATATTTTGATATAATTGAGTACTAAAACATAGCTGAAGCCAATCGACACACTTCGTGTTGAGCTATGGAGTCTAATCTCTAAAATTTTTGATGAGATTCAATGTATATTTCCATAAATCAAAACTTCAAGTAAACGGTAGAAAATAGATACTCCCTCTTTTTTTGTATAAGTGATGTTTAAGGTTTTTGCATACAGATTAAGAAATTATATAATTTAAAAAAAAAAAAATTAAAACATCAATTATTATATATCTAAACACAATTTAACCAATAGAAAAACAATTTGCATAATTTAAATAGTCAAAAACAATAAAAAAAATTAATTAATTTTGTATAGAATATCGAAAACATCATTTAATTTAAAACAAAAAATTTCTCATAAAATAACAAAACTAGAATAGAACGGCTTGCGTTTCATTAGATACAATAGAAAGATATATATACAAACGTGAGAGAACTCTAGGACTAGCGTGACAAATAAGGAAACATACAACTAAAGGAATATATACAAAACAATCCCGTAATATTCCCTCTCAAGTTGACGCATGGAGATCGCAAATGTCCAACTTGCCACGAAGATAGTCGAACGCTTGAGATCCTAGAGCTTTGGTGAAGATATCCGCGAGTTGGTCAGAAGTATGAACGTAAGCAGTGACCAGAGAGCCATTCTGGATCTCATCTCGTATGTAGTGGCAATCCATTTTGATATGTTTGATACGTTCATGAAACATCGGATTTGCGGCAATGTGTAAAGCCGCTTAATTGTCACAAAACAAATGCATAGCAGCATCAGATGAGACGCCTAAGAACGAGAGAAGTTCTCGCACCCATTTGAGCTTCGAAGATGTGAAAGACATAGCGCGATATTTGGCCTCCGATGTTGACTTAGACACGACACCTTGTTTATTTGTTTCCACGCAATCGGAGACCCACCAAGAAGTACGGTATAGCCAGACAAAGACCGTCGTATCATAGGACATGCGGCCCAATCCGAATCACAATATCCCGAAATCTGCAAATCACTTGTTGCCGTGAGTAAAATGCCTTAACTAGGACTGCTTTTAAGGTAACGAACCACACGTAAGGCAACATGCCAATGTTTGAGCCGAGGTTTCTATAAAAAATGAGCCAAAACGTGAACCACGTATGTAAGTTTGGGTCTGGATATGGCCAAATACTTCAACCTTCCCACCAATCTATGATATCGTTCTGGATTTTCGAAAAACACACCAGTCGAAACTTCAAGTTTATGATTTTGTTCAATCGGAGTAGTCACCGGTCTACCTCCTATTAGCCCAATTTCATTGATAATATCCAGCGCATATTTTCGTTGAGATAAAAAAATACCTTCTGAAGACCGAGCTATTTCAATTCCGAGAAAGTACTTAAGGGAACCCAAGTCTTTCATATGGAAGCATTGATTTAAATAGCCCTGAAACGTGCAATCTCATCCTCTTTATTCCCTCCGATAAGTAGATCATCAACATAAATGATCACATACAAATACATCGTCCCACATATTAGAGAGAATAAAGAGTAATCATAGTACGATTGAACAAACCTATATCCACGTAATGCATGTGTAAGCTTGGAGAGCCAACACCGGGGTGCTTACTTTAACCCACAAAGAGACTTTCTCAATCGACAAACTTTATTAGAATCAGTAGCTTTAAATCCCGGTGGAAGCTTCATGTAAACTTATTCCTCTAAATCGCCATGGAGAAAAAAGTTGTGGACATCCATTTGATGTACCGCCCAATTCTTAACAGCTGCTACTTTAAGAAACATGCGCACCGTGGTCATTTTGACAACCGGGGTAAACATTTCGGTGTTTTCTTGTCCTTCTTTTTGTCTATTCCCTAAAACAACGAAACGTGCTTTATGACGTTCAATCGTACCATCAGAGTTATATTTGAGTTTGTAGACCCATCGACACCCAATAGCTATTTTCTCGGGTGGCAAATCAACAATATCCCATGTATGTTGGTCTTCCAAAGCGATAATTTTAAAAACCCATCGCATCTCGCCACTCTTTTAGTTTCATTGCTTCACTATACGAACTAGGTTCGTAACCGGCAGTGATGACCACAAGAAATACTGCATGGCTGTCCGATAAACGGTCACAAGTCACATAATTCGAAATAGGATAGAGGACCGTACCTGAGCTTGAAGATGCGGAAGGTGCGGTGAGAGGTGATGGGTCTTTGGGGCAACAAGCTGAATAAACCACATAATCATTCAAACGGGTAGATGTCGTACGCTTCCTCTGTCCCCTACCAAGTTCTGGTTCGTGTGTTTCAATTGCTGGTGATGATGGTTGCATCATCGATTCACCATGTGGGACAGAAGGAGCTGCAACATTCATCTCATAACTCTCCCTTACGTCTATTGCATCTTGAGCTAATGCACATACTGGTCTTCTATCCATAAAATCATAATCATAAAATAGTGCCGGATCTGGGGTCGGTAGAGCAAGCTCTCTGTTTTTGTTAACTGTAGCCGCAAACAGGAACACATTTTCATGAAAAATGACATGAATCTGGTTCGATTCAATTCGGATCACACCGATAAAGTTAGATAATCGGAGACAAAAGTATAATCGGAATAAGATCACACTAAGAGAGATGACAATCGGAGATGAAAGTGTAATCGGAATAAGACACTAAGAGAGATGATAATCGGAGATGAAAGTGTAATCGGAATAAGATCACACTGAGAGAGATGACAATCGGAGATGAAAGTGTAATCGGAATAAGATAACACTGAGAGAGATGACAATCGGAGCTGAAAGTTGAATTCATAATGGAAGGATGGAAGGATGGAAGAATAACGTAAATAGAGACAAATCTTAAAAGAAAATATTGTATTGCGTGTATCTTGCTAGAGAGTTCCCCCAATCCCCCTTCTTTCTAGACTCATTTCATACATATACTATTTACAAATGCGTGAATCATACTATTCATTTATCATGTTATTAACTCTCTTTACTCTCTTTAACCCGAGCGTTATGTCGCTTGAATTTCGAATCCAGCTCTCTACCTCTCCAGCCTGCTAGCTCTCCAGCTCGATAACTCTCCAGCTCGCTAACTCTCCAGCTCGCTAGCTCTCCAGCTCGCTAGAACTCCAACTCGATAGCTCTCCATCTTGCTAGCTCTCCCAACCCGCAGATCTCTCTATTCTGGGGCCCATTTCGAGTATCCATTCCGTTTTAGAGCCTTATCTAGCAAAAGTAACCGGACCCGACTTAAACGAATTAATGGGGCCTATTCTTTCCGGGTACCGCGAGTTGGACTTTGTACCCATTCCGGATTCCGAGTTGGGCCGTATACCCACGCTGTCGAGTTGGGCTTCTTCATCTCGAATTTGGTTGATCTCTCCGAAGCGTTAATTCTTTAGCTTGGAGGACTTAAGTTTCTCATCTTTCCATCTTTCCATCTCTTTTTTTCTCTATCTTTCCATCTTTCCATCTAGTTTTTTCTCTCTTTCCATCTTTCCATCTAGTTTTTTCTCTCTTTCCATCTTTCCATCTCGTTTTTTCTCTATCTTTCCATAACCTTGATTCGCAATCAATCGTATCACTGCAACTTAATGCAAACTTAAGTTTTCATCTCGCTATCTTTCCATCTCGCCTTTTTCTATATTTCCATCTTGCTATCTTTCCATCTCACCTTTTTCTATCTTTCCATCTCGCTATCTTTCCATCAAGAGAGCTATTTTATCTCGTTAACTCGCAAGTTCTTAATCAATCGGAATACGAGTTGATCATGTTGCTAAACTTAGCCTTTCGAGACTTTGCTGTTATTATTTCCACCTTGATTTAATCAAGCTGACTTTCCTCGCATTCGTACACAATTATGAATTTTCCGTACTAACCATACACACTGCCCGAGATAACCACATTACCCGAGTTGAATTTTTGAAAGCATCCTCGTCAATTCATCTTAGTCGAATTGGATTTTCTTGCTTAGTTTTGGATTGAAAATACTACCCGGGTTAATCTCTCCGATTTGTCACTCCGTCTTAATCGAATTAGACTTGGACACAGTATGCCTTAACCGTACCCGGTGCAATGCCCGAGTTAAGTACACTGCCTGAATTGAGTGCATTGTCCGAGATGGAACATTGAATTCATTTTGAAATATATATATCTTTCATGTAAAGAAAATTATTCGAGATAAAATATCGAATGTCGTTATACATCTCGAGACGGACTCGGTAAAATGATGAGCTCGTAGCTCTTTGTATATTTCAAGACGGACTCGGTAAAATATTGAGCTCAGAGCTCGTTGTATATTTCGAGATGGACTCGGTAAAGTGTTGAGCTCGTAGCTCGTTATATATCTCGAGACGGACTCGGTAAAAATGATGAGCTCGTAGCTCGTTGTATATTTCGAGAGAAACTCGGTAAAATGTTGAGCTCAAAGCTCGTTGTATATTTCGAGATGGACTCGGTAAAGTGTTGAGCTCGTAGCTCGTTATATATCTCGAGACGGACTCGGTAAAAATGATAAGCTCGTAGCTAGTTATATATCTCGAGATGGACTCGGTAAAAATGATGAGCTCGTAGCTCGTTATATATATACCTCAAGACAGACTCAGTAAAGTGTTGAGCTCGGGGCTCGTTGTATATTTTGATATGGACTCGGTAAAGTGTCGAGTTCGTAGCTCGTTATATATCTCGAGAAGGACTCGGTAAAAATAATGAGCTCGTAGCTCGTTGTATATTTCGAGACGGACTCCGTAAAATGTTGAGCTCAGAGCTCGTTGTATATTTCGAGATGGACTCGGTAAAGTGTTGAGCTGTAGCTCGTTATATATCTCAAAACGGACTCGGTTTATCCGGAGAGGTGAGCTCCGACACTTAACTTTTGCGAGGTAGACTCAGCACCAAATTGTTCTTTCTTCATCCGTTTTCCAAATCGTTAGTATCGATTTTATCATGGAGTTGACTTTTAGCGGATTAAATTCAACTCTCCGTAGACCGAATTCAAATTTTTACGAGCTGAGTTCAACTCTCTACCTTAAGCTTCACTCTGAATAAATGAACTACGCTCTCCACGAGGTGAATTCATATCAAACTTGTTTGTACCGAGTTTATTTCGGTACCAATTTTATCATGGAATCCAGCTCTCCACGAACTGAATATAGTTCCAATCTAGATTCAATTTACTCATCTTGAGCTAGCTAGGACACTTAGTCTTTGAGTTACTTTTATAGCTGGACTCGTTACCGAGCTGCCTACGTACCCGATTGAGGGATCAAGCCTAAACGTAGTTCGATTGCTTCCCCAGTAGGAAAGATAAGACATATTTTGATTCCGGAGTCTTGCTTTGACGAAGAGCCATCTACGTAGAGTGCCCATTTAGTTCCTTGGGGCGGACTCCCGGAATTTTTCAGTCGTAAGCTCTATGAGAAAATCTGCAAGAACTTGCAACTTTGCACTTGTCTTGATACAATATTCGATATCGTATTCACTTGTATCGAATGTCCGTTTTACTAATTGACCTGATTGACTTGGACTATGTACAATAGTCCGCAATGGCTAACTTGTCATTATAATGACATAATGTCCAAGATCAAGTTATAGGTTTCTGGACGATCAACGACTGTGAAATCAACTAGTTTGAGCACTTCGGCTGCTGATACGGGTAATCGAATTGTCCCAACTGACATCTCGGTCATACCCTTGAACCCGGTTAGCGGAGTCGGAACTCCTTGTACCTCGGAGTTGTTAATTCTCATACGAACTATCGTATCGAGAATTATTACATCGGCAAAAATTCCAGTATCGACGAGAATCCTTGAAACTTCGCAGTTTGCTCCGATATCTAGCTGGATAACTAGAACAAAATCATCGTGCGGTTTGTTGAGTCCAAATGTGTCTTTTTCGGAGAACAAAATCTCGATAGCAGGTTTGGGTGTAAATCGTGTTTGACCAAAGTCAGCTTTCCGTTGGTGATTTTTAATCGATGTCACTATATCGCGATAATACTTGGATCCATCCATGATGAAATCAATCCTTTTCTTTTGGGTCAGTTTGGGTGAGTCTATCTTTTCATGTGGCCTTCCCCTTTTGCGACGGAAGGGTTTTCATGATTGTTTTGATCACCGTCGATCAATTCTTGTTTTAGATTTTCTATGTCGAGGCCGACGTTTGCTAGTTCTCCTGATGCGAACTTCGCATCTAGGAATTTTTTAATATAAAAAAATCTTGCGTAGAATGACCTTTACACTTATGGATTTTGCAAAATGCGTCTTCATCCCGGGTCCATGTTTCTTGGCCACGATCCGAGTAAGCTCTTGTCGGAATCTCCGGCCACACTATAAGTATGAGATCCACCACCGTAACTTCGAGAATATTTGTTATCTCCCCTTTCAAAATTGTTAGAGGAGGTCTCTTGAACCGGCTTGTGAGATTTGAATTTTTTAGCAAGAGCAGCTTTCTCTTCCTCCGCGTCAATCCAGTTCGTGGAACGATAAAGAGCATCTTCAATCGTATCCGCCGTATAAACTGTCAGATCATAACGGAATGGCGACTCCTGCCAGAGACCGTGTTTCAATTCTTTCAATGCAGTGGAATCACTGACTCCAGCTATTCCAGCATTCATCTTTTTTGAACCGCTCGATAAAACTGTTCAAAGGTTCGGTTGGTCCTTGCAATAAATTCCAGAAATCGGCGGTCGACGTTCCTTTATTCATGAAAATATAATAGTGCTTAAGGAACGCTGTCGACAACTTATTGAAGTTGTCAATAGATCCTTTATAAATCTGTAAGAAACACTCCAACGCGGAGCCTTCGAGGTTCTCGGCGAAAGTCGAAAAAACCGAAGTTTTTTTCGTCCTCATGAAAATGAGCACGAGCTACCGCAATACGGAATGTGGTCATGAAAACCTTCGGATCCGAGTTTCCCTCATAGGTCGAAAGTCTTAGCTTTCCAGTATCTCAGATCCACGCGTTCGCAACTCTTGGTGATAACAGAGTTCTCTCAATGTCTTCGATGACGCGGACAATCTCTGGAGCCGCACTGGCCAATTTTTGAACTTTGGAAGTCACTGCCAAGAGTTCTGCATTAGTCCTTTCGAGATCCCGACATAAAGTTTCAAACTCGGATCCACCCTCTCCGATGGGAATTCCCTCGGATAAGGAATGTTGTATCTCCGAATTCGAAGTAGGAAAGCCGTTAGCTTGATCGCTTTCCGACTCAGGCCGAGTCGAGTTACGTGGATCAGTCTGATAAGGCCGATCGTTCCTTCCCGAAAATGCGGGTGGAGGAGGTAAATTATGTGGATTAACCACGGGTCCCAATATTGCCCGAAATTTATTCCGAAATCAGCGTGACAAAACCGGCTAGAACCTGTTCGTTAGATCGTGGATCCGAGGTCCTAGTTGGATACACAAGTCTTGTTGTCGAAGCAGTTGTATCGACAGACGAAACATCTACTCGGTGAGCTGGGCCGGGAGAGCTGACGTGTTAACGCGCGACTCCAGCTCAGCCTGCGCCCTGGCCAGACTGGTCAGTCGAGAAGAGACTATCTCTTCATGCGAATTGAAACCTGATGCGAGAGCATCGTTGGAAGTCTTTTGCTTATCGAAAGCGAAATTCAGATCGGCCAACATCGCCTTGATCTCGGATAGAACGTTAGCTTGGTCAACTTGGTCCGACATTGTGGAAAGGTACGGCAATCCTGAGTTCCGATATGGGTAAGATACTTTCGGTCCCCACAGACGGCGCCAAAATATGAGACCAAAATCTGGTTCGATTCGGATCACACCGATAAAGTTAGATGATCGGAGACGAAAGTGTAATCAGAATAAGATCACACTAAGAGAGATGACAATCGGAGAATAAACTGTAATCGGAATAAGATCACATTGAGAGAGATGACAATCGGAGATGAAAGTGTAATCGAAATAAGATCACACTGAGAGAGATGACAATCGGAGATGAAAGAAGAATAGAAGGATGGAAGGATGGAAGAATAAGTAAACAGAGACAAATCGTAAAAGAAAATATTGTATTGCGTGTATTGTGGGAGTCGAAATCAACACAATTAGATTTGTCGGAGGTTTGTTAAGAGGGATGAAATTTCTGCGTATGAACCACGAAAGCAAAGATCCAAAGATGGTTTTTATTAAGCTGTTTCGAAAAACTTTTTCGTACAAGATTTGAGAGCAAAAAATCTAGGGTTTTGCTAAGTAAATTACGGATACCTTTTTCAAAGGATGTACATAGATATATATACTAGTTTGAGTCGGGCAGGTCAATCCTCAAGAGATAAGGAAAACTTCCTAATCCTTCGGGATTTCTGTTTTAGTAAGCCGGCTTGACTTCGTGGGCCTTTGCATCGTTGTAGGCCGAAGATGGGCTTGTTGTCTTCGTATAGAAATGACTTTGGCCACGTCGTCTTCTGGCTTCGTATAGAATTGACTTCGGCCGGACAGCTCTGTATAGAAATGACTTCGGTCAGGATCGGCTTCGGCAGCTTTGATTTCGGCCAGACAGTTTCGTATGAAAATGACTTTGGCCAGGCAGCTTCGTATAGACTTGACTTCGGCCAGGCAGTTTCGTATAGATTTGACTTCGGCCAGGCAACTTCGTATAGATTTGACTTCGGCCAGGCAGTTTTGTATAGATTTGACTTCGGCCAGACAGCTTCGTATAGACTTGACTTCGGCCAGGCAGCTTCCTATAGATTTGACTTCGGCCAGGCAGCTTCGTATAGATTTGACTTCGGCCAGGCAGTTTCGTATGAATTTGAGTTCGGCCAGGCAGTTTCGTATAGATTCGACTTCGACCAGGCAGCTTCGTATAGATTTGACTTCGGCCTGGCAACTTCCTATAGAATCGACTTCGGCCAGATAGTTTAGTATCGTCCCTAAGTGGATTCGTATCACGGCCAAAGCGAGTTTGCTGGCCGAAGTGAAGCTTGTTGGCCGAAGCCGTTGGCCGAAGTGGAGAAGAAGCTTGCCGAAGTGGAGAAGAGCTAGGCCGAAGTGGAGAAGAAGCTTGCCGAAGTGGAGAAGAAGCTTGCCGAAGTGGAGAAGACGCTTGGCCGAAGTGGAGCTTAACTTGGCCAAAGTCTCCTCCGTTGCCGATGTGGGCTCGCCGAGGTGGAGAAAAAGCTTGCCGAAGTGGAGAAGAAGCTTGGCCAAAGTGGAGAGGAAGCTTGGCCGAAGTCTCCTCTCTTGCCGATCTGGCTATGCTTGCCGAAGTGGGCACTTTGGCCGAAGTTTTCCTTTCCGATGTGGCTTGTCGCCGAAGTCTCGGTGCTTGGCCGAAGTCTCGGTGCTTGGCCGAAGTGGCCATGTTGGCCAAAGTCTCCGTGCTTGGCCGAAGTCTCCGTGCTTGGCCGAAGTCTCGGTGCTTGGCCGAACTGGCCTTTTTGGTCGAAGTGGCTTCAACGGCCGAAGTGCCTCGTTTGGCCGAAGTCTAGCTTGCCGCTGTCTCTTGCCGAAGTGACGAAGCGGAGGAGTGGTGACATTGCCGAAGTCTCCCCTTGCCGAAGTGGAGAAGAACTAGGCCAAAGTGGAGCGCACGCGTGTTGCTCAAGTGGGCTTGTGCGTGTTGCCGAAGTGGACTCGCGTTGGCCGAAATGCCTTGTTGGCCGAAGTCTCCATGTTGGCCGAAGTGGCCTCGTATCACGGCCGAAATGTACTCGTCTCACGGCCGAAGTCTAGCTTGCCTGAAGTCTCCTTCTCCTGCCGATGTGGAGTCTTACCTTGGCCGAAGTGAGCTCATATTGTGCCTAAGTGGGTTCGTATAGAAACGACTTAGGCACAATTTCGGCCTTGTCCGATTCTTCGTATTTCCATACTTAGCCATTTTCCCATTGATCACAGCTGAGTGGGTTTTGACCTCAATAGTTAGCCCTCCAGCTCGGTAGTTTCAGTGATGATAGTGCCGAGGTAGAGGAAGTCCAAGCTGGGATCAATGTGCCGTGCTGATTGGTACGAGCTGAGACGATGTGACACCGAGTCCGTTGTTTTTGGTATCTGCTAGGTCCTCAGTCTTCAGATTGATAATCTTATTTCCAGTAGAAATTTTTTCATTCAACTGTGTTTTGACACGATTCCCAAGGCATGATGACATCACCTTTTGCTTTATGAGCCTATATATGCTTCCACTTCTCCTCACTTCTTCTTCACTTCTTCATTTCTCAAAAACCTCAAGGTAACTTCTCTCTTCCCTTCTCTCTCCTCCTCTTGAAGATTTTTTATCTCGGGTTGTTGTTTTTGTTCCTCTGAAATTATTTTTGGGCCGAAGTGGCCTTTCTCTCCCATTGCCGAAGTGCTTGGCTGAGGTGCTTGGCCGAAGTGCTTCTTACGATCGTAGGTTCGCCTAAGTGCTCGGCAGACATGACCCCTACCTTCGCCAAAGTTGTCCTTTACCGAAGTGGCGAAGCAGAGAAATAGTGCCGTTGCCGAAGTGAACCTTTTTCCGCCGACATTTTCCTCTGCCGAAGTGGCGGAGTGGAGCTCTCCATGCCAAAGTATCCTCCTTGCCGAAGTGAAACTTGCGCTGAAGACTTTTTCCGCCGACATTGTTCTCTGCCGAAGTGGCGGAGTGCAGCTCTCCGTGCCAAAGTCTCCTCCTTGCCGAAGTGAAACTTGCGCCGAAGACTTTCTCCGCCGAAGCGGCCCTTACCGACGTCTCTTCCAGTCGAAGTGACGCCCGTGCCGAAGTGAGCCTCTTCTCGGCCGAAGTCATGCCTTGTCGAAGTCTCCTTTCGCCGATGTGGCCCTCCCTGTTGTTGCCGAAGTAATTTCCTTCGATGGATGAAATGGGGAATCCTTTCGATGTTAAAATCGAAATGGAGAATTAGAGTTCCGACCTTGCTACGATGCGGCTAAACGCAGGTCTCCAATTGTGCTCTTCAAAGCAATGGGCTTCTAAGAGGGGATCCAAGCGTGAGGTACCCGATCCGCCCGGGTCCACTCTTTCTACTCCCGAATCTTTGGAGAGTCTTAGGCACCGGTTCAACATCGGATCGAGCCGATGAGCCTCCAAAGGGATGTTTTACCTTGTACGAGAGCTGCTTTTACATGTGCTTTCTGTGGGTTCCAATACCGGGGGTCATCCTTGAGTATCTATGGAAGCATAGATTGGCCTTGACGCAAATAGCTCCACAGGGAATTCGGCACTTGGTTGGGATTGTGGTTCGTAGCTTCGAATGTGGCGAGGAAGTTACTGTGGACCACTTTCTGAACCTGTTATCCTTTCGGACGTTTCGTTCCAAGGACTCGCTTCTTTACTCCCTCTCGAACAAAGCCCATCGCAAAATTATCGGGGGATTCCCAAGTAAAGACAGATATTGGGAGGATTATTTCTTCTTTGTGCCCATTTTCGAGGCTTTGGTTGGTGCAGATTGGGTTAACAAAATTAGGACCAGATGGAGAGAAATTGGTAACCGATCTGTAGCTTTACGAATTTTTCTTTTTCAGTTGAATGTATCGTGACCTTCTGCTTTGTTTGTTGGTTTTGCAGTTCCTAACCCGATCCCAACATGTCCTCCAGACGTAGTTACACTTCGCAAGACTCTAGCTTCTGGAGAGTGTGATTGGCAAAGAGATTTTACTCTCGAAAGAGTAGAGAGAGCGCGGGCTCAATACTTTGGATATTATTCTCCGAGTTCAACTTCTTCGTCTTCTCCCAGCAGCACGAGGAGAGTCATGGGAAAGCGATCATCGGTTCGCGAAAGGATGGAAGCTGAAACCCGTGCCGCGATGGAGCAGGCAGAGGTCGGCCGAACTGAGATTTCTGCTGAGCAGCTAAGTGCTGTCCTTGCTTTTCCCTCGAGAGATTCGTCTATCGAGCCATCCACGTTGGCCCCGTGTGTCCCCAATGCGAGAGGGATTGTGTTGGGTCTTAGGTGATTGGATTTGCCTCCGGTTCATCGCGTAAAGGGTAAGGCTATGAACACCAGTGAGGACACCGATCATGCGATGCCGGCCCGGGAGCGTGCCGCGACAAAAGCTGACAAATGGAAAGGCCCTCATAGGATGACGCTCCTAGATGCAAAAGGCGTAACGCTCCGGTCTGCGATGCCGCCGAGCACGAACTACCTTCGGAGCCCGTATCTCTACCGTTTGCTTCTGAAATGGTTTCTGATGATGCATCCACTTCCGCTACTCTTTTCTACAAAATTCTTTCTAAGGGGGATTGCTTCCCTCCTCCTGATACTCTATCTCGGAGCAAACCATATGCCGACATGTCTCGTCGTGGTACTAAGGTAACTCGCATCGTCCTTCCTTTTTTCTACTTTGTTAAAAATGCTACGTCTAAACCTTTTCTTTCCGTTCAGTTCCTGGCTTCTGTCAACAAAATGACGCTCGGCTACGAGGCGGACGCCCGAAGGAACGCGAGGAGGGTTGAGCGTGCGTGGAAAGCGGCCAAAGAGCTTCGAACCAAGCTTGACGAAGTGGAGCGCGAGCGTGATACTGTAACGGAGAGAGCATCGAAACAAAAAGAAGATTTGGAAGCCGAGGTGGAACTCCACAAGGAGAGGCGCGGTCGAGCCGATGACAAGGTTCTTTATCTAGAGTCTTCTCGGGTTCGGCAGGAGGCTCAGGTTGCCGAGCTCCATCGGATGTTAAGCTCGGAGAAGGTCATGACCGACAAGAGGGTCAAACGAGCTGAGAAGGTGGCGATGAGTAGAATGGCCAAGAAATTTCAAGCTAAAGTTGATCGAGCCAAGGAGAAGGTTAAGAGCTTGGGCGGGTCATCGAAAAATAGCGTGGTTGGTATAGACTTGACTTCGGCCAGGCAGCTTTGTATAGACTTGACTTCGGCCAGGCAGCTTCGTAAAGATTTGACTTCGGCCAGGCAGCTTCGTATAGATTTGACTTCGACCATGCAGTTTCGTATGGATTTGACTTCGGCCAGGCAGTTTCGTATAGATTCGACTTCGGCCAGGCAGCTTCGTATAGACTTGACTTCGGCCAGGCAGATTCGTATAGATTTGACTTCGGCCAGGCAGCTTCGTATAGATTTGACTTCGGCCAGGAAATTTCGTATGGATTTGCCTTCGGCCAGGCAGTTTCGTATATATTCGACTTCGGCCAGGCATCTTCGTATAGATTTGACTTCGGCCAGGCATCTTCGTATAGAATCGACTTCGGCCAGACAGTTTCTTATCGTGCCTAAGTGGATTCGTATCACGGCCGAAGGGAGTTCGCTGGCCGAAGTGAAGCTTGTTGGCCGAAGTGGAGAAGAAGCTTGCCGAAGTGGAGAAGAAGCTTGCCGAAGTGGAGAAGACGCGTGGCCGAAGTGGAGCTTAACTTGGCCGAAGTCTCCTCCGTTGCCGATCTGGGCTCGCCGAGGTGGAGAAGAAGCTTGCCGAAGTGGAGAAGAAGCTTGGCCGAAGTGGAGAAGAAGCTTGGCCGAAGTCTCCTTCGTTGCTGATGTGGCTATGCTTGCCGAAGTGGGCACTTCGGCCGAAGTTTTCCTTGCCGATGTGGCTTGTCGCTGAAGTGGCCATGCTTGCCGAAGTGGGCACTTCGGCCAAAGTCTCCTTGCCGATGTGGCTTGTCGCTGAAGTGGCCATGCTTGCCGAAGTGGGCACTTCTGCCGAAGTCTCGGTGCTTGGCCGAAGTCTCCGTGCTTGGCCGAAGTGGCCATGGTTGCCGAAGTCTCCGTGCTTGGCCGAAGTCTCCGTGCTTGGCCAAAATGGTCTTTTTGGACGAAGTGGCTTCAATGGCCGAAGTGCCTCGTTTGGCCGAAGTCTAGCTTATCGATGTCTCTCCTTTCTTTGCCGAAGTGGCCTTCGGCCGAAGCGTAGCTTTGGCCGAAGCTGTCCCTTGCCGAAGTGACGAAGCGGAGGAGTGGTGACATTGCCAAAGTCTCCCCTTGCTGAAGTGGAGAAGAACTAGACCGAAGTGGAGCCCACACGTGTTGCCAAAGTGAGCTTGCGCTTGTTGCCGAAGTGGACTCGCGTTGGCCGAAATGCCTTGTTGGCTGAAGTGGCCTCGTATCACGGCCGAAATTTACTCGTCTCACGGCCGAAGTCTAGCTTGCCTGAAGTCTCCTTCTCCTGCCGATGTGGAGTCTTGCCTTGGCCGAAGTGAGCTCATATTGTGCCTAAGTGGGTTCGTATAGAAACGACTTAGGCATAATTTTGGTCTTGTCCGATTCTTCGTATTTCCATACTTAGCCATTTTCCCATTGATCACAGCTGAGTGTGTTTTGACCCCAACATGTATCTTGTTAGAAAGTTCCCCCCAACCCCCCTTCTCTCTAGACTCATTTCGTACATATACTATTTACAAACGCGTGAATCAGGCTATTCATTTATCATGTTATTTAACTCTCTTTACTCTCTTTGACCGGAAGCGTTACGTCGCTTGAATTTCGAATCCAGCTCTCTAGCTCTCCAGCTCGCTATCTCTCCAGCTTGCTAGCTCTCCATCTCGCTAGAACTCCAACTTGCTAGCTCTCCATCTCGCTAGCTCTCCCAACCCGCAGATCTCTCTATTCCGAGGCCCATTTCGAGTATCCATTCCATTTTAGAGCTTATCTAGCAAAAGTAATCGGACCCGACTTAAACGAATTAATCGGACCTATTCTTTCCGGGTACCACGAGTTGGACTTTGTACCCATTTCGGATTCCGAGTTGGGCCGTATACCCACGATGTCGAGTTGGACTTCCTCATCTCGAATTTGGTTGATCTCTCCGAAATAAGATTTCGTTCTAGTCCAGAATCCGATGCCAACATTCATGTGCCTCAAGATCATACATTTTCCATCTTTTTTCCATATGGATATCCCATAAAAACACACTTTCTACTCCTTTCTGCAAACTTATCCTTATCTCGGGAATTCTTGTGACCATATCCCAAACATCCAAACACTTTCAAACTGTCAAAAGACTGTGCAGCACCATAAAGCATTTCATAGGGAGTTTTACCTTGTAGTAAAGGCATTGGTGTGCAATTTATCAAATGACCTGCTGCAAGGACACACTCACCCCCAAAATCTTACTGGCAACAATGTCTGAAACATGAAAGAGCGTGTGATATTAAGGATATCTCTATGTTTGCATTCCATCAGTGCATTTTGTTGCGGTGTATTGACATATGAAGTTTGGTGAACAATTTCTTCTTGTTCAAAGTTACTCCGCATGCACATAAACTCGGTTCCATTGTCGCTCCTCACCATACGAACTTTTCTATCAAACTGCCGTGTGACCATGACACAAAATTTCTGCAAGCAATTTGACACTTCACGTTTTTCAAGCAACAAGTATATCAAAACTTCTCTCGAGTAATTGTCAACTATCGTAAGAAAATACACAGTTCCAGAAGAGGACAGAGTTCGATAGGCCCCCCCAAACATCACAATGTATTAGATCAAATGAACCAACGGCTTTATTACTACTTTCAGATAAGAATCACGAGTTTGTTTGGCTCGATAACAAATAAAACAACCACCTTCAGGTTCAACATCTTTCCCCAAATCAACAGAACTAGATAAATAAGATAAAATGTGACCAGACGGATGGCCTAGACGTCGGTGCCACCAGTCTCGTGAACCGATGTTCGTTAGTTTATTTGCTTGCCCTCCAAAAACACCTCGAAACTTGTATACCCCATCACACTCTTCACCCGCACCAATCAACATTTTCGAAGAACGGTCCTGCAAAACAGATCACATGACAAATCAGGTGAATATAGTACATCACGTAACCACAAGTCACCCCCTAAACACAAACGTCCTTGCTTGGAAGCCAAGGCATGATCTCCATCAAGTAGACGAATAGAACACGGGACAATATCGGTGATGTCACTCAAAAATCTAGATGTGAAATCATGTGATGTGAAGCACCCGTATCTATGATAAATTATGTCTTACCAGAGAGTTTTGCAGCGGATTCAGACACCTTCTGATTGTTTAAGAAGCCAATCAACGCAGTCCATTGGTCGTCACTGAGTTGAGGTAAAGCAGTATGATCATATCAACCTTCACGGCGTGCGGCTGCTACAACAGCTTGCACTGGTTGAACCTGAGCAGTGTTCACAGATCCAACACCCGTTGGTTGCATTTGTGCAGCATTGGCACGACCCACGACCTCTGCCAAAGCTTCCTGCAGCACCACCGCCTCTCCCCAACCGTCCACGTGCACCTCCTCTTCCACCAAAGTTTCGTCTGTTTTCTCTATTTTGATAGGAAGAAAACTGTGAATTTTATTATTAAGACGAAGCTTTACAAATTGATTATGGAGTGTATACTTATTCGATAGTATCTACATAAATATGTTTTTTATACAAATATGTTTAATGGATAGGTATAGAAGAAATACAAAGTGGCTTTAAAGAGGTTTTATTTGAAATTTGAAAACTATTGTTCAGAGGAAGAAATAAACATAACTGTGTAATATACTTCTGATATTTTCAAAAGCAAATGGTTTTTTTTTTCATTAAACAACATTGAATTTGCAAGAACAATTTTTTTTTTAGTAGTTTTGTAATTTTTTTTTTTGACAATGTTAGTTTTGTAATCTTAACATAAGAATTATGCACCTTATAAATAATTGAAAGATTTGAGCCTACAATATCAATGGTCCAATAATTTTGTTATACACATTCACATGTTACTACACCATTGTTGGAAACAGTTATTGTAATCCAAAATTTGTTATAACACTTTCGCATGGAAACTCATGTCTTTTTGTTAGTTTTTTGTTCCTATTCTTCTTTTTGTTCTCTTATGCGACGTAAGACATGGATCCTTTCTCACTTAACACATTCGAGATTTTGCCAAGTATTAAATTTTCTCTTCATGTTCTTCATTCATTTTCGACAAGTTCTTCCTCATACCCACAACTTCTTTGATTGCAATCTACTCATGTGCTAACCATTGAGACGACCTCAACCACTCTCTTTGAAATTAGTGCTTGTTCTATCGTTGATTTCACCTTTATAGCACTAAATGTAGTATGTTCTTTGGTTAATATGGTCGATGGTATACTAACCTTTCATAATGCCTACTCTTCTTCGCCGGCCTTTACGTCCTTAATCCTTAGGAACAAAACATCTTTGATCTGTGATTTGCAAACTCTTCGTTCGTGCTAGTTATTCCAACTCTGGTTTCCCGTCCATTCCCTCCAGTTAAGCAAGCACCAAATTAGGCTCTCTTTGAGTTCATTGTTGCTTCTTTTGTATTTCTTTGAGTTTTGGTTCACGGACACTGCTAATGTTTTTGCTTTCATTTTAAAAAATCTACCAAATATCCCCAAAAGAAAACTATAAAATGGTGAGTCAGAGCATCAATTGAAATTCGCGTCAGAAGTTATTAGAAAAGAAATTAAGCACAAACATCTGGAGGTTGCCTTAGCAACAAAAAAAACATCTGGAGGTTGCTAAATCTATATATTTCTAGTATGGTCATGTTGTTTGGAAGTTCCCCTACAAACCTTTGAATAAAATTCAAAGTAATACAAAAAAAAAACATTATAGTCAAGCAACAATCAACATTTCTTCTTTCCAAACAAAAGTGTTAATAAAAAGACAGAAATCCGAATTATTTTTATGATCAAGCAACAATCAACATTCGATAGATCATGGATGAAAATGTGAGAATTGTTTTGTATAAAAGTTACTAACCGCTTTAGCAAGAGAAACCATCTAATCAAATAGTTTATTTTATGGCTACGTCGTCTTCCCATATTGTAGAAACTGCAGAGCCATCTCTAAACACAAACTTTAAGACATAACTAGGGAGTCCTAAATATTAACCAAAACATGCTTAAAAAAATAACACAATCAGCCTGTCCACAACATTAATGTGATAAAGACACAATGTTTCATAACTTGCAAACATCCAAAAATCCCAAGTTGAAGGAGATATACCACTAAGACTAATAAAGTCTTGAATACAAAGAATGTAAGTGTAGTAAAAACCATAAAGAACAAAAAGTGTAGTAAGAACATTTAAGTAGTAAAATTTTGATTTCAGTTTCATAAGGATGTTTTCTTGAAACTGAAACAACAAAGATAATTCACTCCCAATCCAATCACAAACAACAGATTATCTAATGAAGAGTGGAAATAATAATCTAAATAATCGGGAGAGCTCTTCCAAACATAATTTGTTTTTCTGAACTTTCTCGTTCCCGGTTTACTCGATGTTTCTCCATAACCACACAAAACTAATATGCCTCAACCTGAACAGAACAACATGAATTCAATATATGTGTCAGACCCGATTCCAAACATCCATAATTATAGAGAAAAAACAGAAGGAGAAGAATAAGGACATTATCTTACTTATATATCGTCGGCCAGGTTTCTCTAGGAGAAGAAGGCGTTGTAGAAATTGGGATCGAAAACTGTGTTAAGAACTAAATGGAGATTTTGTCCAAGGGAAGAAAACTAAATGGAGATAACGAAATTGAATCCATAAGTTATTTGATGGGGTTTTAAAATGTGAGACTGAGAAGCCATATGATATAAGGAGCTTGAAACCGAAGAGATCGCGTGACTGGGGATACGATGGGTTTAGGGTTGAAATTGTAGTACTTATTTAATAGGAGAGGAAGAGGCGCTTTTTGAGGTTTTTAATGCAAGACGCCGCTTGAGTGGGATGACGTGGCTAATTCTAAGAATAACTTCTTTGCGGAAAGGTTTAGCTGACGTGGAGTCGTTTTAGAGTATGATTTTTGCTAATGTGGATAGCTTCAGAGGCCCCAAATAATTTAAAATAATATTAGTTAACTTAAACTTGTATATCTAAAACTATTTACAGAATCAACTCTCTATACGTTTCCTAAATCACATAACCAAATGTATAAGGAATCAGCATATAAAGGTCAAGGAAGTGAGAACTCAAAAGCTGGAAGAGAGCAAGTGATGGATTTTCTCATCTTCATCTTTAATGTTTCCTTCAAATCTTTCTTATTCTCCATCTTGCTACAATCATGATCGTTTCCATTATTTTTTCTGATCACTTCTCTGCTCTGCCTCTGACCTTTTTACCTTATAGTTGATGTCTTTGTCCCAATTTCTCTCGCATCATTCATGTTACTTCTCTTGCTCATCAATCTCTGTTCCACATTCTGCCGTCACCATCACCTACACCAACAGTCGATCTATCACTCTTTTGTCTCTGTCTTGTCTACCCAAAATATTATATTCTAACTACAATCTCTTCACTATCATCTTGTCCACCAAAAAGATGCTTAAGAAAAAATGATACACCATATATTGTTTGAAAAGCAGTCATCATTTAGAGTACTTACTTTCGAAGAACTGTAAACTAATCAAAGACAGAAAAATGCATGTCAGTTAGTCCCTCATGTTAATGTGGTTAAATGTGGAGATTGGAAACATGTATCAGTTGACTAAAAATATATATGACAAATGCATGAGACATGAAAGCATATAAGGATCCAGAAACATTTTATTAAGACTACTTTTACTAAACATAATAAAATTATGGTAAGCCAAGCCAGAATCTATTTTAACGTCAACAATACTTATTGACTTCAACATCTCTTCTTCTTTTGTAATGTACTGTTTAAACCTCTTGCTTAATCCAAAGCTCCAAACCAGGTTTAAGACATGAGAGAATGTTAGTACTTACCTAAGATTAAATTGTTCATGATCCTACCTATGTCATTTTTTAGATATCAGAATATCGTGTTGTCCTTGACCTTCTTCGCTCTCTCACCAACACTTTTTTGCTTGATCTTCCTCCCCACCTTTGGCCACCTCCCGACATGTGTTTTCTCTATTTTTCTGTAAGGTTGACATAATCTCAACAGATTAGTTAAACCGTATGCAATAACAAAAATCAAAGGATCTGTCATGTCGGTTAAATTTGGTTTCACGTCACCGTGGCTTTACTCATCATCTTTTTCCTCTCGTCTCTGCAGTTATCTTCTTCTTCGAAGCCCTTTCTTTTTTACACCTTCGACGCCAATTTACTCTCAGCCGTAGCAGCAAGAGTCGCACAAATCTGTGAAACAAAGGGAAATGAGAATTAAAGGTCAATTAGAGGAAGATGTTAGAGGAGGATACAAAAAAGTTTCGTGGGCAACGTTTGGGTGCCCCATGAAAACTTGATTTCATGGTGCCATGTGGCATACTTTAATTGGCTTTTAAGAGGTTTAGGCTGAGTCTTCACGTGCTGAGGTGGTATGATTTTAGAAATCTATTTTTTCCTTATGTGGACACATGAGGAAAGATCATCGCATCGTTTGCTATATGGCCTTTATGAAGTTTGCTGATGTGGCAGAAAGGAAGGGTCTTTTAGAATGCTTACGTGGATAGCTCCATGAGCTCCAGTTAGTCTCTTTTAGTTAGTATGATTCCGGAAACCATTGATATGAAAACAATCAGATTATTCATGCCCATACTTCCCACAATGAGAACATGTTACATTCTTCTCACGATACTGAAACGTCCATTTTCTTCTTCTATTTTCAGCCTGTACCGCAAACCCCATAGCTTCTAGCTTTTCATCACCATTTCGGGTGATGATTTGTTGTCGTTCATCTCGAACCACTCGCTGGTACACTTGTGATAACTTGAGAAAATGTTCCATATTGATGATAGTGGAACGTATTCCTCTAAATCTCACATCATCCAAATCCATCAAGAATTGATGAGTATGTTTGTCATCTCGATCTTGCTCCAACTGGGCAGCGAGCTCTCCACAACTACACGATCTAAGCGGCTTATAAACCGCCAACTCATCCCACATATTCTTCAGCCTTCCATAGTAAATCATCACACTATCTCCCTTTTGCTTGCAATTAGCCAGATCTGCCTTTAGTTCATAAACTCTCGGCCCATATCCTACCGAGAAGTGCAACTTTAAATCAACTCACAACGCACTTGCTTTATCCACAACTGATATCGATGTCTTTAAATTTGGCTCTATCATATTCATAATCCACACCACGATCATAGAATTGACGACTTTCCATTGTTCTAATTCAACCGCATCTCGTAGTTTCACTAAGGTTCCATTAATGAAACCAATATTTCTCTTTGTTCGCAAGGCATTCCGCGCATGCTTCGCCCACTTTTCATAAGGATCTCCCTTCAATTGCACAGTTGTAATCAAATTTCCAGGCCCTTCTGATGGATGTAGGTAAAACGGCGAGGAAACAGGGGTTTCCGTTCCCTAACTTTCTCCACACTAGCAACATCTCCTTTGTCTTTCCTAGTCATAGTCGAAGCCGTTAACCAAACATTTTCAGAATTTTGGATCTAGGTTTAGCTCTTATACCATGACAAAACTAGAATAGAACGGTTTGTCTTGCATTAGATACAATAGAAAGATATATATACAAGCGCAAAAGAATCCTAAGATCAGCATGACAAATAAGAAAACATACAACTAAAGAAATATATACAAAACCATCTTGTAATATAAAACATCATTTAAAAGAAAATAGAAGGAATATAACTTTCACATCGAAAAGATAAAATCACTATAAATCGTGTCTCTTTACTTTTTGCGGATTTGGGATCCAAAACTTGAAGTTGGCTCTTTGGTTCGGCGAATTTTGGTCTAGGAATTCATTTGGGTCGGTAAAAAGGGTTTCAGACTCCGGTTTAGTTGGTCAAACCATGACCTATATTGGTCCAACTGTGTAGTCAAATTGGAGACGTAGCTTTCGAGTCCATGTGGGCGAATGGATAACGTAGGGGACGACCCGAGGGACAAAAACGGGTAAAGAATACTTTCAGACAAGAGGTTGACACGTGGCAAGCTGTCGTTGTAAGAGGCCCAGTGTTAATACAATGGGAATTTTGCAAGTGGCACACGGCTACACGGCTTCTAACTCTCTGGTCCCTTTTCTCAGTTCCTTCCTTTTAAGTTTTTCATCAATTCTATTTGATCACTTGCCATAAGAAATAGACCAAAAGGTCCAATCTTTAATAATTATTAAAACAATTTTTTTATCCATTTTACTCTTTTTCTTTTTATAACAAAAAAATTATTTACAAAACTGCAATTACTATATTTTAACACATAGACAGAATCAGATTAAATAAGCCTATCAAAAATGGAAAAGTCTATCATTCTAGTCATGGTAGATTTGTTTCATGATTGTATGCTTATAACCGGAATGGTAAACTTAATTTAAGACAATAAACTTAATATTATAATGGTAAACTTTTTTCGTAGACTTATTTTTATTTGGTGGTAGAGATGTTTCCAAATGGTAGATTTATAATATGAGTAGTAGGGTTAATGCCAATGGTGGTAGAGATATTTCTGAGTGATAAACTTAGTAGTCGAATGGTAGATTTAACTCGTAGATTTATAATCGAATGGTAGATTTATTTTGTTTGACAGTAGATTAAAATTGCGTGGTATATTTATTGTCATTAGAGGTAGACTTATACGGGTTTTGGATTGTAGATTTATTTTTAGTGATGGCAGATTTATAATGAGTAGTAGACTTATTATTGAGGTGGTAGAGTTATTCAATCTTTTGATTTTACTAAAACAACTTTCAGTTGGTAGATTTATTGGTTACTATGGCAGTAGATTTACAATGGTAGATTTGTATACTTACATACAATGATAGTAGACTTGTATGCTTACATACAATTATGGTAGACTTGTATGTTTACATATAATGATGGTAGACTTGTATATTTACATACAATAATGGTAGACTTGTATGTTTACATACAATGATGATAGACTTTTATGTTTACATATCATTGTAGACTTGTATGTTACATACAACAAATTTTCTAACGCAACCACCGGTTGCAAACGCCGATCGATATACAAGTCTACCATCATTTAGAAAATAATTCTACCATCATTTAGAAAATAAGTCTACCACTAATAATAACGTATTTTTTGCATACTGCAAATAACTCTACAATAACATCTAAAATAGTCCAATAATCTACCATGATTTCAAACGCAAACGCCAATCGCAATACCAAATGGAAATGCCGATCGCAAATGGCTATCGTAAACGCTGATTGCAAATGCCATTTATAAACGCCAATCGCAAACGCATTTCTATCATAAAAATAAAAAATAGTTATTAAGTTTTTATTAAATTTTTTATTTTTTATTATTAATATTTATTATTATTATTTTAATATATATATATATATATTTTTGAATGACAATGGTATTTTCGTTATTAAAAAAAAAAGGTTTAAAAGTCTTTATCTATTTTTGAACATTTCTCTTTTTTCAAAGAGTTGTTTTAGTAATTAAAGAATTTTCCAAGATTGTTTGAGTAATTATCCTTATTATTTATAAACCTTTGAATCAAATCAAATCGCAAAGTGAGAAGTCGTTCGAATGATGTTTGGGAGAGACTTTGAACTATTTATCCTAATTCAAGAAAATGTTACATACAAATCTGGATTTATTTGGATTAAAAAAACTAAATCAGAATTTTATAACTAGTTTGTTTTGTAGATATTCAAACTAAATCAAATTTTGTTTCAAACCAAAAAATCATATTTATTTTTAGTTAATTATTAAAAAAGCTAAATATCAATCTTAAAATAAAAGTCAAATTGTTTGTTTATAATTCATTTAGATTGTTGTTAATTTTCATTCAAAAATATGTAATTAAAAATTATAGATTGTTCAAAAACCGAAATGAAAATGTCCCTTAAATTTTGTACGTAATATAGTTACTCAAGACAAAAATACGGACTAATGGTTCAGTTCGAAAATCATTGGTGTAGGTGTGGATATGTATGAGAGTTCGCATAATGGTGCAGTTTATACAATTGAGATAACGACTGAAAATAAATGTGTTTGTAAGACACATTTTTTTGCTCATTTTGTATTATCATAGATCCATATATATATATATATATATAATATATATATATATATATAGGCCTATTATAAAATTGTCAATTGCGTAAAGCCTCAACCGCGCGTAAATGTGTGAATGTATATATATAAATAAATATATTGATTTGCGAATATTTATCAGAATTTAATTATATAGTTATACTCTAGTAGTGGCTTTCACTGTCTTCACTTAAGTTGATATCAATCTCTACCAAATGCACGTGATATCAAATAATTATATGGAAGATCTAAAATGCATGCACTAATGGAGAAAAAGTACATAGTGAAATAGAGGAAGCAAAATTAAATAGAATTGACAACTCTTATGCGTTGGTCAAAAGTATGCGCTTGTTAAGGTAGAGGAGTCAAATATGTAGAAGAGAAGTATAGAACGTGGATTCTAGAACATTTATATGCATATATTTTGCGTCAAACTGTAGATGTTGTATATGTCAGTTTTATTTTGTTTCCAATCTCTTTTGTAAAATTGGTGTTTTATTTTATAACTTAATTCATATTGTAAAAAAGTTGATAGAATATGACAGATTTGGTATTCTGAAATCTTTTTAAATAAATGATTTCTATTATTTTTTATAGAAATTGCACTAGCATTTGAAAATAATTAAACGGAATGTAGAGTAGCAAAACTGTAATAATGAATGGTTTAAAAATGCACAATAAAAAAACAAGAATGCATTTACCTAAAATAAAAGTGGGGGGTTTTTTTTTTTTCATCTAAATTTGTTGAATTAAAACGGGATAAAATACATGGTAAAATACAAAAGCCGGAGGCTGGACCGATAGATCACCAGATCCTCGGAGCCTAAGCCGGCGGATTACAAATCCGCATAGTCTACGCCCTTCGAAAGGGAGACAAGGACAAAGCCTAAACACAACATAGATTTTTACAACAAATGGGAACACAACCCCGAAAATGAGACAGAGAACCACCACTAGGGAAAGAGCTAAGCCAAAATGAACTTCACCCGAAAGACTTCCTAATCTTTGCAGGCTCAAACGCGAAAGCCAATCGAATAGGCCAAAGAGACCCAAGCAGACGAAAAGCGGCTCCTTCTATAGCGAATAAGTCAATCTTACCAAACCAATAGTTCCTAAGAAACTAAACCGGCAAGATGGAGGAATCCAGAAACAACTGAATCTTCACACAAAACTTATGGTAACGGCAATACCAGGGAAGCCCCGACTTGACGACGCCTAGGTAGATTCCTTTGAACAGACGAAGATCACGATCTGATCTTTATAGTAGAGGCAAAAAGCGAGCCCACTCAAACCGGACAATACCGAAACTAGAAAGCAGATCGGCACTCGATCGAAACCGGAATGAAACGATTGTAACCAAGGCCTAAAGGAGATCAAAAGAAGAACCTGTTAAAACTGAACCCCAAACCAGAATGATCCCTGTTCCAAATAGAAATGGGTTTTTCTCCAATGTATTCTTCTATTTTTTACTTTAAACAGTGTAACTCTAAAATAAAGTAAAAAATAGCATTACTCCAAATATTAAGTAAAAAATAGTATTTTTTTATTTTAGAATTAAAATAGAAATTGATTGGAGAAAATTTTACTCTAAAATAAACTTTAGAATAAAAGATAAATATTGGTTATAAATGCTCACATCACATACGTTTCTCTATCTCTCACCCACGGCTTTCTTTTTCCCCCTCTCTCCAACTTTCAATACAAATCCCAAATTTTGATTCTTCAAATTCTTTAAATTGGTCGAATTCTAAATTTTGATTTTTTAAAGTTTTTTTTTTAAATTTGCTAGATTTTTTTCAAAAAGATCAAATTTTAGATTAAAAATTAAATAAATCAAATAAAATAAAAAAATAAAAAAACATAAAATATCTTATATAAGAAAACATATAGAGTAGTTATTTAAGAACCTATAAATATAATATATAGTGGTCAAATATATAAGAAAACATATATTTTCTATATATAAGAAAAATATGTAGGAACCTATAAATCTAAATTATAAATCTAATATATATTAAACTTTATATATATATTCTAATCTAGTGGTCAAATAACTATAGGTTAATGTCATAATAGCGAGGAATGATTACAATATATATACAAAGATAGTTAAGGGTTTTACACTCTATTAATTATAATTAGGCCCATTAGATAAACCCTTCAAGATGAAGGGACCTTGGTCACGCCAATCTTGCTTGTTATTATTTTAAATCGTACACGGGGTAGGGGCTTAATGAGAGTGTCGGCGAGTGATCTTTGGTGGACACGTGAGCAACTTGAAGAGCACCGGACTGAACGTTGTCACAAATGAAGTGGTAGTCTAAAGCGATGTGTTTCATTCGCGAGTGAAAAATCGAATTAGCGCTGTAACACCCCGGTCAGTGACCACAGCCGAACAACCGAAGATATCACAACCCAGCATCTGCAACTGTCGGTCCTAAGCCCTTAGAAAAAATCAAAGGACTGAAGTCCAACTATCCTTGGATACTGTTCTCATCTAACAAGACTCAAGGCTTGCCAACCCGAATCAAGTTAGATGGTTTGTCCCTCGACAAGACTAGTATCATATGAAACCCAAGTAATAACAAAATACTTCCATTATATTATACTTAGGTTTAAAATACATTTCCAAAAGATCATTTCGGTTCGACCGAGAGCCATCAGCTCAAAACGATATTATCGAGATAAATTCATATTTTACAAAGGGCAAAGTAAAACTACCACTGACTATCCTAAGTCCCAGCTGTGCTCCCAAGGTCTAGCCGCTAAGTTCACCTTCAAAACAAAGTGGGGTCATAAGTAATCTACGATTACTTAGTGAGTCCGGATCCTTCTAACAGGTATAATCAAATCCCAACCCAAATCCCAGAACAATAATCATCATCCAGGCAATCAACAATCAATCACACACCAACAATCAAGACCAGATAAACCACAACCAAGTAATCAATCAATTGATTACCACTACCAAGTCTATATGCAATGAAACTTGTTTTACATTCAATAAGGCCTTACGGTATATCGCCGTTCTCGGTACTCCTTCATGGGATGGCCGACCACACAGGCCCGCACACCAACCCTGGTTCCTCTTGAACCCTCGATGCATCGTCATGCATATTCCATGGTTCTCTGGGAGCAACCCAGAGTTACATCCATGGTTCGCGCAGGTTATCCCATAGCCTCCCAGCCGTTAACCGTGACTTTCTTCCGAGAACGTCTACCGCCTCACATTCACTAAGTTATTAACATGCATGCATCTAACGATAACATGCAAATAACTTTTTCCACCACAACACATATCTAGTATTAATCACATCCAAGACTATGCTTCTCGAGCACTAGTCGTGAGCCTATACGAGATATTTGACACAATCACACATAATAAGTATTAATCACATCCGAGACTATGTTATACCAATAATAGTCGTGATCCTATACGAATTATTTCACACATTTTCATATTAACAAATCAATCATGCGTATTCGTACCACACAACACTACGCATTTCACCATGCAATCAACACGCATTCACAATCAAGTTTTGACTTAGTAAATTTAACTAATTTACCAAGAACATCACACAAGCTTAATATAACCACAAATCATCACCCATGCATGAGAAATCAAATCCGTTTTACCCTAGTTCCATCAAGGTATCTAGGCGCTCAAACACAATGATTCACGTGTGATCTACTCATTACCACACGTCACCCTAAACTCACAGGTTTGGGTTGGAGGTTCCTTGTTGATCCACACGTTCCGCTTAACTCCTTGAAGGCCTTGCACCACCTGAGGCTAAACGAGAAGCTAACTTATTTATGGATCAACTAAAACTCGGAGAAACCTAACCAAAATCAGGCTTACCGGCTCACTTTCCCTGCCCCGATGGATCGCACTCTCGAACCAACACTTAACCTGCAGACTGAAATACAAATCGACCCACGGGTGGTAAAAACTCGACCCACTGTCACACTTCTCGACCCACGGACTGTCTGGGCGTAAATCGGCGGCGATTTGCTAAGGGTTTCGGATACAACAAATGGCTGAGGGGGTAGTTCTATATATAGCAAATCCTATCGACCAAAATACGGAATTCATGGAACAATATCGGCCATTAACCTGACCCACCGACCCAACTGTCAATCCGCATGTATACCAAACTCCCGTGTGTTACCCGGGTGGTTCTGCTGCTGACACACATCCCACTACCTGCCTGGGTCGAACCAGTGTCCGACACATACACCCTGACTATGCACGAAACAGATTAACGACCCTGGACTGTTGTGGTTCGATCGATGGGTCGTCCACGGTACGATCTGTCCGACCAAAATACCATCCAAGGTACATCGACTCGACCCAAAAATCCATTTCTTCGACCCAAAGTCAGATTCCTTCGACCCAAACTCAAATTTCCTCTACCAAAATTCTAGTCCAAGCTCCCTGAGACATCCCTAAGTTTTTTTACCTTGATCTTTTAAGATTTCGAAACCTTTCCATCAGAAATCTTCTTACCGCTTACCGTGGTCACTACAAGCGCAAAGATAGGTCGCGCCAATGTTTTCAGAGTATAGGACAGGTGAGGTGGGAAGAGAAAGGCCGAGGTATGTCATTATGGAGCATATCCACCATATTTCCGAGGCAGCATTTGCCACAGCGCAGTACTCGGATTTCGTTGAGGACCGAGCCACACCTCGCTGATTTTTGGAGAACCATGAGATGGGATGATTACCAAGATACATGACATATGCGTTGGTAGAAACGAAGTCATCGATATCACCAGCCCAATCTGCGTCGTAGAAGCCATGTAAGGAGATAGTGTTCTTGGAGGACAGGAAAATACCGGGTTTAGGGGTACCCGCTAAGTAGCGAAGGACCCGTTTTGCTGCTTGTAGATGGTCGTCCATCGGTTGGTACATGAATTGTGACAAACGATTAATTGCATAGGCGATGTTCGGACGTGTAAAGGCCAAGTATTGTAGTGAACCGATAATGGTACAGTATTGAGAAGCATTGGTGTCATCTAGCATGTGACCGGATCAGATGGAGAAATTGAGAGAAGATGCCATTGGTGTAGAAACCGGTTTGCAAGTGATCATATTCTGCTTGAGTAAGAGATCATGAATGTACTTGTTTTGCATGAGATGAATCCCTTGTGCTGTACGAGTGACTTCGATGCCAAGAAAGTAGCTTAGGTCTCCGAGATTCTTGAGGAAAAAAGATCAGCCAAAGCGGTAAGAAACTTGTCAATAAGCATGGTGTTGTGCCTGTGACGATGATATCATCAACGTAGACAAGAACATACACAATCGCAGCCATCATGGTAAAAAAATAGAGAGGCATCGACATGAGAATTAACAAAACCGGCGGATAAGATGAAGGTTTTGAGTTCTTGGTACCACGCATACGGAGCTTGTTTGAGACCGTATAAAGCTTTCTTTAATCGAAAAAATACTCCGGTCTGTCCAGATCCCAAAACTAGGCGGTTGAGCAACATAAACTTCCTCGTCGAGAGTTCCTTGAAGGAAAGCATTGTTAATATCCAATTGTCGGATAGACCACTCTTTTGTAAATGCAACACCAAGAACAATACGAATAGTTGTTGATTTAATCACATGACTAAAAGTCTCAGAATAGTCCAATCCTTGTCTTTGATGAAACCCTTTCGCAACAAGTCTTGCTTTATACTTGTCAACAGAGCCATCTGAAAGCTCTTTGATCATGAAGACCCAACGAACACCAACCAGATTTTGGGATGGATCTGGAGGGACCAAATCCCATGTCCCATTACGAATCTGAGCATCAAACTCTTTTGACATTGGTGGGCGCCAATTTGGGTCTTGCAAGGCTTGGGATACGGTGGTGGGAATATCGGTTTTGGGTGGATGTTTGATTGTGACAAGGGCGAGTTTACTGTTGGGTTTTGTGATCTGATTTTTGGAGTAAGTGGTCATGGAGTGGGTGTTCTAGACTTGGTGGTGATGTTCGGGTTGAACAGGTGGTTGTGGAGCAAGGGTGGTTATGTCGAGTGGTTGTGGATCAGGTTGAGGATGGGGTGTTGGAGAATTGGATGGTAAGGTAGGCTGTGGGCTGGGCAAGAGAGTTGTTGTTGGGCCTGGTGATAGGCTTTGTCTATTTTATGGGCCATAGAAAATAGGGGAGGAAGGCAAGTTAGGCGATAATGGAGATGAAGGAGAATAGTGATTTACCTGTTGAGCAACAGAAACAGAGTTATCCGTCGAGTGAGGCACCACCACTGGGTTCGGTGGCGTGTGAAGGACTGAGCTGGGAACCGAGTTACTCGACAAAGGGACGAGTGGCACAGCAGTTACGGGTGGAGACGAAGAAGAGAGAGAAGGTTCGGGTATGGTTTTTGTTTGTGGTTAAAGTAGTTGTTTGAAAGGAAAACTTGTCTCGTCGAATTGAACATGACGTGAGGTATATATCCGGCCAGTGACGGGTTCAAGACAAAGATACGCACTCTGAGTAAGTGAGTAGCCTATAAACACACATGGAGACGAACGATGCTCAAGTTTATGACTTGTATATGGGCGTAACCACGGGAAACAAAGAGATCCAAACACCCACAGCTTCATATAGTTAGGATCACTCCCAAAAAATCTTCCAAACGGCGAGGCATGAGAAAGCACTGGTGTGGGCATCCGATTGATCAAGTACACCGCCATTGCAAACGCATAAGTCCAATAGGTATTGGAAACCGATGCATGACTTAGAAGAGTTAGCCCGGTTTCTACAACATGTCGGTGTTTTCTCTCCGAGATACCATTATGCTCTGGAGTGTGTGGTGGAGTTGTAAGATGGGAGATGCCGTTGGAGGAGAGAAAACTCCGTAGCGCTATGTATTCACCACCATTGTCCAAATAAAGTGATCCAATTTTTGATTGGAAACAATTTTCGACGAGAGACTTGAAGGTGATGAATGTATCTTTGATATGAGATTTTTTCTTGAGAGGGTATAGCCATGTGTATCTGGTATAATGATCTACCAAAACCAGGTAATATTTGAAACCATCAACCGATACAAGTGGAGATGTCCAGACATCAGAGAATAGAATTTCAAGTGAGCGAGTCGAGGAGATATCGATTTCATGAAAAGGTAATTTATGGCTTTTATTGATGGAACAATCGATGCAAGACAACTGTTTATTAGATGAAGTAGATAGGGGTAAAGAAAACTTTGAAACAACACTTTAAAACTGATAAAGAGGAATGACCAAGGCAATAATGTCATGATTGAAGAGAGGTTTTAGAGGTTGGTGAGGCGAAATAAGTCACGACTAGGTTCGGGGATACTGGCCACTCGTATAATTCTTCCCCAGTATGTTCTTGGAGTAACGGGGTTTCCGTGCTGAGATCCTTCACCTGAAAATGAGCAGAAACGAATTCGACGGAAACTTTGTTATTGTTACACAACCGGTAAACCAAAATAAGATTTTTGTTAATGTTTGGGACACATATGATTTTATTTAAGGTGAGAGGACGTGTAGGTAAAGGAAGAAGGGTAGAACCAGTATGGGTGATTGCAAGAACGGAACCATCGCCAAGAAAAACCTCATAACCACCGTGATATGGCTGGTGAAGCGAGAGATTATCGAGGTCCGATGTTATATGGTATGTGGCACCACTGTCCAAAAGCCACTGATTTGCCAGAAGAGACGATGTCATGGCCACATTCGCTCGTGGTTGCCATGGTGTAAAGGGATTGGCTGATGAAGAAGAACCAGTCCGTGAGACAGTGTTGGTGGCGTGAAAAGCGAGTTGCAAGCATGTCCGAGCACTGTGACCATGAATCCCACGGAGTTGATAGCGACCATTGTACGGTCTCGGACTTCACTGATCTTGACGAGAGAAAGATTGTTGAGGTTGACTAGAAGAGTAGCCACGATTGTTGGGGCGTGAATTACGGTTGTTGTTGTGATTGGTGGTGTTGCGAGGAGGACGATACTGAATCGCATTTGCAGTGATAGGAGCTTGCACCGTAGCATAAGTAGCTGCCAATTGTATCCAAAGTTCATGATTGAGCATACGCTCATAAACTTCCGTGATGGATGGAGGAGTCTCACGGCCTTCAATCTGGTCAATGATCGGCTTGTATTCTTCAGGCAATCCAGCGATGATGTGATCAAACTTTGTGGTAAAACCTTGAATGTAAGAAGTGATCGTGAGGGACCCTTTTTCCAGTTCTTAAGTTGATCTCTCAATTGCCGGATGTGAGTGCGACTTGGTTTCGCATAATAAGAAGAAGAAGAAGAAGAAAAAAGGAATGAAGAAGGAGAAGCCAATGTTTTTAGAGATCCTAGGATATCGTAAAATGCTCTGATTTTTTATTTTTTGCGATATTTATGCAAAAAAAAAATATAAAAGGTAAATTTACCAATTAACCAAATTTTTTTTAATAATTAAGAAAGTAATAAAAATTAGCACATGTGGCAAAATATCAACTATTATAGGTAAAATGATTAGGGTTTTAATTATATTTTTTTTTTGTTATTGAATGTAATTTCCCATATATAAATTGGAAAAAAATTTGTGTAAAATAGAAGGGCAATAACGCCATAAGAAATGCATTTTTTTTAATTAAAAACGTGGATAATGATAAAGAAATAGATGAGATTCGCAGAAGAGATTAAAAAAAAAAGAATCTAGAAGAAACAAAAGCGTGGGTGGGACCACATAGCAGCCGCGTCCGACTTCACACATACCCTCTCTCTATTTAAACTCTCTCACATCACCATTTCCATTTCCAATTCTAATTCCAAATTCCTACAACCAAAATTCGACCAAAAAAATCAAATTTTATCAGTTTTGTTCTCTGGAACTTTGTCCGTATATGTCCAATCCTTCTCCGACAAAATTACCGAACCGGAAAACCAGCTTCGGAGATCGGTGTTTACTGATGGCCAAACAGCAACGAACGCGGCTTTACATCCTCCGTCGCTGCGTCACCATGCTCCTCTGCTGGCATGACCACTCTATTCCCGATTAGACTACTCCAAATTTCCGATCAATCCATGTCGGAACCACCATGAACCAAACCGGGCCCAGAAGTAGAATTCGGATATTAGAGAAAGCTTTTTTAGTTTTATGGTTTTTTACTTTTTACTTTTTAGTTAAAACTAGAAATCTTCGGAGAATCTTCCGTGATTGAGAAAGACTCTTAAGGATTGGACATTTTGGGCCTTTGTACATACTGTGAAGAAGATATGACTTTTTCACTTAATGCCAGAATAGGCCCAATATATCTTACTTCTATTAAATTTTGCGAGTATAATGCAAGTGAAAAAGCTCAAATTTATAAATTATTTTACCTCAGTATAATTTTTGATTCATGATATGGAGTAAGACATATTGGTTTTAAAAAAAGATATAAGTTTTTTTTGGTTTTAAGATATAAGTTGTTGGTGACATTGATGATTTGAATGGTTTAAACTAATTACAATCTTAACAAGCTAGAGTATATGCACTGACTAACTATATAATGATGGAAGTTTATATGCAAAAACTATGCGGTGACAAAATTGTAAACAGATTATAGTATGAAATCTGTGCATGTTTCAAACAAATAGTATAAAGTTTGCATACATTTTATCTCATAACATGATATTTTACATAGCATTATGTTATTTGTTTAAAACATTCATTAAATCACATCCTATTTACAATATCTATAATTTAGTCATCGTATTCCTTTTAGTTATCTTCTGATGATGTATTTTCTGTGTGGCAGTCGTCGTAGAGTCGAACCCTTCTGACGAAGGGGTACTAGAGAAGTATCTGACACTTGGCGATGGCATTTGGGACATCTCGTTCCTATTAACTTCCGATTACCTCAGGGAGAGTTCTGTAGTCTCTTCACCGAGTCGTTTGCCCAGCAATCCTAGTTTTCGTTGGTTTTCCCTTTTGCACTCCTAGTAAGGTTTCAGGCTTACTTATTCTTTTTGTTACTTCTAGATTCTAATTGGTTTTGGCGAGGCTCCTTAAATCCTATGTCTCTCCCCCCCCCCCCCCGGTTCCTCGATGTCAACGAGAGTTTGAAGTGGGTTCCTCCTCTCACCATCCCTCAAAGAGGCTGAGGTTGGCTGTCCCGTTGATATACCTCATATTTTACCCTTTTTAATAGGTTTTTAATAAAGAAACTACTTTGTTTTGGCAATTAATTGGTGCTTTTAGTGTTTTGTAGTTTTTATAGTCTTTACAGAAAATTGGAGCAATTTGGACCAAAAATGATGCAAAACAAGTATTTTGGGATTGGATATATTCTGAGCATCAAATGTTAGGCATTCGATGAAGACATTCCCACCGTTGGATCAAGTCTGGATTATACCACATGATAGGTGGGAGTGTTAGCTTCAATTTTCTTATCATATCGTGAAAATCCAACGGTTCGATCTCAAGTTATGCCCAATTTATTGAAGATAAATTGTGCAATCTCGAAGCTGAAACAGGCGCATAAATTGGAAAACTTAGGATATGTGACCGATCGATCGCAAGGAGGTGACGATCGATCGCAAGGAGGTGATCGATCGACCAGCTCCCTATAAAAAGGAAATTTTCCATATCTTTTGAAGATTATCTCCTAAATCAATTGGGATTTGCCCTAACCGGCTTCTGCACCTTTAAAACCATCAGTGAGGCCACGAAAATCAGTAGGCTCTCATAGCCACAAAAGTTCTTCATCACCAAACACTCTTTTAGTTTCTTTTTTTCTTTCTTTAATTTTTTGTTCGATATTGGATAAGATATCGCCTCTTTGTATCTCCATAGAGAAGTTTTTCTGAACCCTTTTACTCTATTTATGATTATGATAATGAATTCTTTTGCTATTGCTTTGGTTTTTGCTATCATGTATGAGTAGATCTCTTGTTGGGGATAAGGGTTTTTAAAGGGATTTCATGGCTTGACAAATAGGAATTGATTAGGATTTACAGGGATTTAGAACTCATCTATGCTTGATACATAATTATTTAGATTGACAAACTTTGTGATCTGTTCACTACAAGAAAATAGGCCCATTTGCGACCACATTATGAGTCGCAAATTTGCGAGGCGTTAGCTATGAATTTGCGTGTGAGGTCGCAAATTAGTCGTAAATTTGCGTGGATAAATTTCATCGCAAATATCTACAAAGTTGCGACTGATTTACGAGGCTAATATCATTCGTAGCAAATACCTCGCAAAATTGCGAGTAATTTGCGACGACAAGAGTTCCCGTAGGAAAGACGTTGCAAATTTGAGAGGCATTTGCGGGGGAAGATATTTTCTAGGATTTAAGACTGGTTTGCGAGGATATTTAGAAAGTAGGTACACACATTTTCAATGATTTCCAACTGCTTTTTGCTACTGAATTTTTGGTCGCAAATTACTAGCAAAGGCCTTGCAAATATTTTGTCCTAACAAATTAGTAACAAAGGTTGGTCGCAAATGAGTAGCAAAAATGGTTGATCCTCTATAAATAGCAAGTTATGGGGTGAGTCGAAAATCATATCACAAACATCCCAAATCTACTCACAAAAAGATTTTATTCCACAAAAACACTATAAATCCGATATTTTTTGTGGAGAGGTCAATAATCGATCATGTCTTGGCATCATGAGATATACACGATTCGGGCATGGATGTAAAACCGGCGAGATCCAGATATCGGTGAAGTGACGAGAGAATTTAGAGATGGTCTTGATCAATTTTTGACCCACGCGACACATCAGTCATTCGCGGGAGACAACGGTAACAAAATTTTCTGTCTTTGTGTTAAGTGCGAGAACATTCATCATCATGATGCAAACACTGTTTGGAAGCATTTATATACGATGGGGTTTTTACCTAACTATTATTTCTGGTTTGCGCACGGGGACGATTTTGTAGTTAATGTTCCGGGTAGTTCAAGTACGAGTTATCATGGCAATCAAGATGGCTCTAGTAGTTTTGATAATAACTATGATCAGCATGCTCATCAGCAAAATTATAATGAATATGGATATGGTAATAGTGATGAGAATAAGTTTCATGACATGGTTACTGATGCATATCATGAAAGTACTGCCTCGTTTAATGATAATACTTTTGAAGAATCAAACCCGAGTGCTAAAAAGTTTTACGATATGTTAGACGCTGCTAATGAACCCATCTACGAAGGATGTAGAGAGGGGCTTTCAAAATTTTCACTAGCATCTAGGATGATGTCAATTAAAAACGAAGATAACATTAGTGAAAATTGCATGGATAAATGGACTGCATTGTTTAACGAGTATTTGCCGGAGGTAATAACTCGGCAGAGAGTTACTATGAAATACAGAGACTGGTTGCGAGTCTTGGTTTACCGTCTGAGACGATTGACGTCTGTATTGATAACTGTATAATTTTCTGGAAAGATGCTGCTAAGTTGCAGGAATATCATTTTTGCGGAAAACCGAGTTATAAAGAGACAGGTGGCCGCACGAGGGTGTCGTTCCAGTGTATATGGTATCTTCCAATAACAGATAGATTGAAGCGATTATACCAATCAGAGCATACTGCTGGGGAAATGAGGTGGCACGCAGAAAACTTTAGTGAGGAAGGGGTGATCTCTCATCCATCAGATGCGAAGGCGTGGAAACACTTTAACACGGTACATTCGGATTTTGCTGAAGAACATAGAAATGTTTATTTGGGTCTTTGCACTGATGGGTTTAGTCCGTTTGTTTTAGAATGGTTAGGAATAGATTTAGATTGAATTTAATTTTTACTAAATATTTTATTGCAGATGGGTGATAGGCATAATGAGTATACCGATTTTTTATCCGCCTCCGGTACACCTGTACCGTGACGTGGCGAGTCTCATTCACGACGTGATGGACCTTCTACATCGACTCCGCCTATCTCGGATTTCGTTCCGGAGACGCAGCCACATGATCTGCACCTGAGACTCCACAGTTCGAGCATATGACGCTGGAGCACCTTCTCGTTAGTCCCGCACGGGATGTTCTAACGAGATTGAATCCGCATCTTTCCCCAGGGACTTTTTGGTAAATATATAATTTTTTTCAATTATTGTTCGTCTTACTGACCAGGTCGGCCGCTGGAAAAGAAATGGAAGGAGGATCCCGAGCATGTGATGCCGGAGTGGTTCAACCTGACGGTTTGGGCGGGTCTCGTTGCCTACTGGCAGTTGCCCACTTCCAAAGACACGAGCAGCAAGTGCCGGGCCGTGCGTTACACCAAGGTTAACAGAGAGGGCATTTCGAAGCATGTCTCGGGGCAGTTGTCATTCTTCGAACAAGCGCGTCGTATTGTAAGTTGATTTCAATTTCTATAGTTCGAATTTTAAAAATTCTTTAAGTTAAAGTATCTCACGAATTAACATATTTTTACCATTTTTCAGGCACAGACAAAATGTGCCCCGGCTATGATGCCCGAGATTTGGCAGAAGACCCACAGACGCAATGACGGGACGTGGGTTGATAGTCGGGTGGAGCAGCTTCACAGCGATGTGACTGCCCGGGTCGAGGAAATCACATCGCAGCCCACTCCCGATGGGCAATCCGTCCAGATGACCCCAGTGGACGTAAACCGCATCGCCTCTCAGGTAACGAAAATAAACTTTTATTACTAATTCATATATAATTATTTAAGTATTTATTTTTTTCTTCATTAAATTTTATTTTACAGCTAGCTCCCCGTACCAGAAAGGGGAAGATTGCTTTCATGGGATCTATTCCGACGGATGACGAGGGAGTTGCCTTTTGCCCGGTTTCGACATATATCCCGGACCCGATTAGAGATAAGAAGCTAGAGATCGCGGAAGCAGGGATCATATCGCTGAAGCAGCAACACGACGCCTACGATATGATGTTCGAGTTACTTGGGGATTCGAATCCGGCGATTCGGGAGATGCTGAAGAAGAAGAAACATGGAGAAGCTGGAACATCTTCAGCTTCTGCTTCGGAATTTCATGAAATTTCGGATTTTCATGATATCGACGATTTGTAGTTTATTTTTTTCGTTGTAATACTCGTTTTATGTAATATTAATTAATTTTATTTTATTATTATTTTATTTCCGAAAAACCATTAAAAATCTGGTTTTTAAAAAACCAAATTATATATTTTTTGCAGCTGATTTATGACCGTCCTTGTCCCACAAACTCCTCGCAATTATTCCTCGCAAATGCCTCATCCTCGTAAGTTACTAGCAAAATATTCTTCGCAAATGCCTCGCACAATAATCCTCACAACCTACTAGCAAAATTCGCCTCGCAAATGCCTTGTAAAATCATCCTCGCAAATGCCTTGCAAAATTTGCCTCGCAAGTGCCTTGCAAAATCATCCTCCCAAACTCCTAGCAAAATTTGCCTCGCAAATGCCTTTCAAAATTTGGACTCGCAAAATCAACTTCCACCCAAATTCGTCGCAAAACATTTGCGAGGCGTTTGCGACCAAATTTCTTTCCTCGCACATTTTACGACTAGGTTGCGATGATTTTTCGTTTGCGACTAGCTAGTTGCGACGATTCTTATTTGGTCGCAAATCCCTCGCAAAGTGCCATTTGCGAGGCATTTGCTACCAAAACCGTAGTCGCAAATTGGCATGTTTTCTTGTAGTGGTTATATATTGATTTTCTTCTTGTTGGCAATTGAACCAAATCGATATGAACTAGTAATAGATGAGATAAGTATCAACTTATGCAGCATGCTTTCCTTTTTACCTTCATGAATGTTGAGTTATTAGGTTATTAGACATGTTTGATTATTGATATGAGAATATGGTGATTAATTCACGACTGGCTTTGAATACTACAATGGATCTACCTGCCTAGCACCTGAATATTTTAATCCATGAACCCTAGAGAATTCTTGGACACCCAACGTTTGTTTTAATTTATTTTTTATCGTCATTTAATTATTTGCATTCTGATTTTAGTGACACAAAACCCCAAAAAACCAACCTCTTATTTTGTCCTAACTTAATTCTTTTCCCATAAACTTATAGTGCCCTTTCAGTCTTCAGTGGATTCAATGCTTAAGTACTACAATTAATTGATGTGCACTTGCAGTAAGATCATTGCGTCATTAAGGTAAAACTTGACACACGTCAAGTTTTTGGCGCCATACCCGAGAACTGATAATGTTGCCTATAGGTTTAAGATAAGAGTTTAGTCTAGGATTTTTTTTTATTTTCACTTTTTAACTTTTTCTTTTTCTTTGTCTATTTTTGTGTGTTTCATGATTTGTACTTGAGAAAGAATAGAAACTTTTTTTAGAATGGGAGAAAGACTCGCCAATCAACCATTCGAGTGCTATGGAAACTTGGCGCAAAGCTAGTTTCGACCTTTGCATGAATCTCGCAGTGGAATGCATTTTCCAGCACCTGTGGAGTACAAAGAAAAAATTACGCAATTGTTGAGCCAGGTTTTGGAGTCCCAAAAGGTGAGTGCGAAAGAGTTTCATGTAAAAACTGACAAGTCACATGCCGATTTCATTGGAAATTCTGATCCTTTCACTGCTCAACTTCAGAGGATAGACCACCAAGTCCATCAACTTAAAGAAGAGCAAAGATGTCACATCATTAACATCAAGCAAAACCAAGAGTCAAGTATAGAAGCATCTTTTGGAAGCAATTTTCACAACAGTGAAAATGCAATCGATCGATTTCATCTTTTGGAAGCAATTTTCCCAGCAGTGAAAACGAAATCGATTGATTCATCCCTATCATCCTTGGGATGGGAGCTAAGGTTTGGGAAAGATTTACCAGGACCCAGAGTGAAGCTGAACTTAAGGCTTGTGAAGCTGACTATGAGGATCGTGTAGCTGAATTGGAAAGAGAGGATCTCATAGCTGATAATTATCTGCGACAAAAGCAAGAGGATATGTTTGCAGATTATGTGGATGCAACTCCTATGGTTGTAGCTACTCAAGAGAACAAAATTGAGATTTTGTTGCAGCAAGTCTTAGAATGTCAAAACCATCTCTTTGTGGAGAATATGGAGTTAAAAGTAAAGGTCCTTGATCTCTCTAACCATCTCAATGATCTCCAAGTACAAGTCGGTATAATGGTGAGAGATAATGTTCTCAACCAGCTGATGTTTCCTTCTAGAGAAGATGAGATAAACCTTAATATACCTTTTAATGTCATAGATGTTGAGAGAAATAAAGAAGCTACAACTATCTACGAGTCAGAGTTTGTCAATTCGTTTTGAATGGCTAAAGATGGAATATAAGCACCACATCAAAGGATGATACATAAGCAAGAAGATCCAGGTAAGTTTATCGTTCCTTGTACAATTAAAAATTTGGATTTCCAAGATTGTCTATGCGATACAGGAGCCAATGTGAACATTATGAGTTAAGCCATTGCAAAAAAACTTGGAATTGTGGATATAAAACCTTCTTAGATACCAATCATGCTTGGAGATAATTCAACCAAGATTCCACTCGGCGTGATTCATGGTCAAATCCTTGGAGTGGAAAGATGTCTTCTTCCTGCTGATTTTCACATTCAACAGTCCAGCGATGATTTTAACAAGCCATTGATTCTTGGAAGATCATTCCTTGCAACTGCTGGAACTGTTATAGATATCCCTAAACGGCAAATCTCTCTTACAACAGTGAAAAAGAGAGTCTTCTACCCTGCTATTCCTATCAAAGAGATATATTATATGACTATGAATGAGGCAGAGAAGCATACTTTTAACCCAGGAGGCAACAAGCGGAAGGTTCAAAACATCCTTGGAAAGCTGCTTTCATTGCACTAAAAGAAGACATCAAGCCGCCAAACCTTATGAAGGCAAAGGAGAAGCAAAAAAGACCTTACTCCAAGTTCAGAACCATCAAATATCCCGAGCCAAAAGATGAAGAATCTATCAAAGAGAAGTTGGACAACATATTGACATTTCTCAAAGGGGTTTTCAAGTAAGGTACAATGACATGAACAAGTTGGACATCAAACATGAACCTCCTGATCCAGCAGTGAACACCATTCGTCTCCATGCCTAGAAAAATGGCATCCAACTCAAGTTAAACGACTTTAAATAGAAGCGCTTAGTGGGAGGCAATCCACTGGTAAGTGTTTAATTTTTTAGTTTATTTCTTTGGTTTTTGACAAATTTACTTAGTGTTTTAGGAATTATCGAAAAAGACGAAATTGCAAACTTTAGGATCGACCAAGCGGTCGATCGATCACTAGGCTGATCGATCGATCAACACCCTCGATCGATTAATCGAACATTCGGCAAAATCAATGTTTGTAAATCCTTCACCGATCGATTAATCACCCCTACAGGTAAATATTCAAATTTTTCTGAAATAAAAAAAGATTAAAAAATTTAAATCGTTTTTTGTTTCATTAAATTTTTTATAAAAAGTATTTATTTCGTTTATTTCTGAATAAAAAATTCATAAAAAGAGTCACCAATAGGAATGCATCTCTTCAACGATCATCGAGGTATCATATTTTATCCATGATTTTCAATACCTTTCATTTGATTATGACTTTCTTTGATTTAATTTCACACCGGGACGGTGCTATTTAAGTCTGAAGGAGGATTCCTCGGTATCTAACGATATTTGCTTTCTTTTGGTTTGTTTTGGCTCTTATTAAGTAATTTTAAAAATTTAGGATAAATTATTTTTATTGAGTCAAATTTGTAGGGAATTATGACATTTTCTAGAAACAAATGCTTTGATTTTGAGACCCAGTGACCTTTGCAGCAGAGTTATTCAGACAGACGATTCAGAAATCCCATGACTGGACTCTCCCCATAAAATTTCAATTTGCATTTATCTTGATGAATCTGATTTTGAATCTATATTATTAGACTTCTATTTTGACTTAAATTTCTCTTTAAAGGTGTTAGATCAGGGAAACGAACCAAACATTCAAGACTTCTTATTCCCTTTTACCACTCTCCGTTGATCCTGAATGGCCATCTCATTTTTAGTTGGTACCCCACCCTATACCCTTATCTCTTTTCAGACCTCATACATTCTTGTCTTCATTGTCATATGTGCAGATATGTGTAAAAACGTCGGAGAGAAAGAGGATCGGCACAGTTTTCCAATCACTGGAGATGCAGAGATTGAGGATACTTGGTGGACTACATTGATTATGATTCGAGGGCTTGGTTCTTTCCTGGGATTTGCATATATCATGGTAATTTTTGTGCCTTTGAGACTCCATGTTTCCAATAATCAATTTCCCCGTTCAAAAAAAAAAAAAAACCTGAAAAACATAAAAGAAAGGAAATTGATCACTATTAGGAGTCTCAAGGTCAAATAAAAATCCCAGGAAGGACATGGATCGATTTGGAGAGAGATAGAGTGATCTGCAGTGGTTCACAGTGATTCCCCGAGAAAATCTAAGTCTGAGGGAGTTAGGCATTTGGTGATTGGAAAACTGTGGGGATTGACAGGTCCGTTCTATCTTGCGGGTTTTCATAATATTTTGCATCTTCCGGAGTGTCTGGTAACCCTAAAAACTTTTAATTCCACCATTAAATAGCCTTTTTAACTTCTAGCGCCGTCTACCCTGAATGATGTCTTTTAAAGAGAAAACTCAGGCAATACTTAATGAATGTAGAGAGTCAATTGATATGAAGTTAAGGTTTTTGCAGGACTGGAATTTAGAGTATGGACAAGGCTTGCGAAGGTCATGGTGGGAGAAGATGAGAATGTTCTGAATTAACTTTGTTTGCATGTGAATCACAGGTTAAAGATTCAAAGCTATGATCTCAAGGATATTTGAGTTCCCGTGATTTTCAAACCTCTTTTCTGAACTTGAGCTGTAATTTTTTTGAGGACAAACAAAGGCTTAAGTCTTGGGGAGTTGATATACCTTTACTGCTTTTTAATAGTTTTTTAATAAATAAACTACTTGGTTTTGACATTTTATTGGTTTTTTTAGTGTTTTTGTAGTTTTTATAGGAAATTGGAGCAATTTGGACCAAAAGGATGCAAAACAAGTATTTTGGAGATTGGACATATTTTGAGCATCAAATATTTGGCATCCGATGAATACATTTCCACCGTTGGATCAAGCCCTAATTTTACCACAGGATAGGTGGGAGTGTTAGATTCAATTTTAATATCATATCGTGAAAATCCAACGGTGCGATCTAAAGTTATGCCCAATTTACTAAAGACAGATCGTGCAGTCTCGAAGCCGAAGCAGGCGCAGAAATTGGAAAACTGCGGATAGGTGATCGACGATCGCAAGGAGGTGATCAATTGATCAGCTCCCTAAAAAAGAAAATTTTCCATATTTTTTGAAGATTATCTCCTAAATCAATTGGGATTTTCCCTAACCGACTTCCGTACCTTTAAAACCATCAGAGAGGCCACGAAAATCAGTAGGCTCTCATAGCCACCAAAGCTCTTCATCACCAAAAAACCTTTTAGTTTTTTTTTGTTCTTTCTTTATTTTTGTTCGATAACGGAGAAGATCTCGCCTCTTTGTATCTCCATAGAGAAGTTTTTCTGAACCTTTTTACTCTATTTATGATTATGATAATAAATTCCTATTGCTTTGGGTTTTGCTATCATGTCTGAGTAGATCTCTTGTTGGGGCTAGAATTTTCAAAGGGGATTTCATGGCTTGACAAATAGGAATTGATTAGGATTTAGAACTCATCTATGCTTAATACATGATTACTTAGATTGACAAACTTTGTGATATGTTATATATTGATTTTCTTCTTGTTGACAATTGAACCAAATCGATATGAACTAGTAATAGATGAGATAAGTATCAACTTATGCACCATGCTTTCCTTTTTACCTTTGTTAATGTTGAGTGATTAGGTTATTAGACGTGTTTGATCATTGATATAAGAATATGATGATTAATTCACGACTGGCTTTGAATACTACAGTTGATCTACCTGCCTAGCACCTGAATATTTTAATCCATGAACCCTAGAAAATTCTCTGACACCCAACATTTATTTTAATTAAGTTCTTATCGTCATTTAATTATTTTCATTCTGATTTTAGTGACACAAAACCCCAAAAATCCTCTTATTTTGAACTACCTTAATTCTTTTCCCATAAACTTATAGTGCCCTTTCAGTTTTCAGTGGATTCGACTTTTGAGTACTATAATTGACCGCTGTGCATTTGCAACAAGATCTTGTGTCATTAAGGTAAAACCTGACACACGTCACCCGTCTAGGGCCTTATCCACTAGGTAAACTCTTTTAGAGCGACGTCGGGCTTCTTCTTAAAGGCCTGCCTCGATCTTGCGTCTAGAACTTTCTTTGTCATCATCGTCATCCAATGGTCAGTCATTTTGCGTACCTCTGCCGGTACCTGCCCATGCCCTTGAGGAATTACTGGGTGTGGATACGTACCACCAGAGGAGATATTCGTACCTCTGCTTCTTTCCGGCCCATGTCCTCCATGTCAGGTCACATCGTTCACTTTCTCCTTCGTAGTGGTTGGCTCTACTCCGGGTGGCGGCATGTAAGATATACGTAACATGTTAGTCGCCTCCTGGTATAGGCATATTGTCCATCAATACATTGAGGCAGGGCTAGACTATGCCGTGGGACGAAATGTCCACACCACCTTTGGTGACATGGCGATTTCCCATTGGCTAATACAAAACCATCCCAACTCTAATAATAATTTGAGTGATAAAAAAAAACAAAAATATACATGAAGATAAAGTTTAAGAGAACATAAGTATTTATTCATATTGTTTAACCGCAATTATTTGGTTCTTTGGAAAAAAATAAATCATCTAATACATAAAAATTATGAATAAAAAAAAAAATATATATATATATATATTATGAAAATAGGTAACAAATATCTATTAAGATGTTCGATTTTTAATATCTATTAATCACTTTAAATATAACAATTATGAACATTATATATATATATATATATATATTATGAAAATAGGTATTAAATATCTAAAATAATCATTAAATTTTAGTTTTAAATTATTTTTTCCCTTATCATGGTTTTTTTATCTCATTAAATTTTTTCATGACAAAGTTTTTAATGAGACGGTACAATCTTCGTTATCTAAAATGTTAGTAGTGATGAATACTCAAGAAATAGTATTGGAAAAAACCTTGTGGTTATCTATTTTTCACCATTAGGTTTATTTTACCATTAAATACTTTTTAATCATATTTGTAAAACTTCATATATATATATATACTCACACATATCACTTCTCTTACAAATACTCGTACATATAGTATATCATACATGCGGTTAAGATCCTTAAATTCCTTTGTATAGATTTGTAGTCTTGATCATTCCATTGGATTCTCAATAATCGTTACAAGTTGCTTTCAATCACTGCCAAAGATTCGATTTTCAAACCCGAAGTTTTCAATGTAAGACATGGCCCAAACTAATGATGTAGCCTCAATCTCTAAATTCGAGACCAACCTTATAAATGCCTTGCTCCATACCATTTAACCTGCCCTTCTCGTCTCTAAGAATTCACCCTATTTCACAATCTGAAGAATCTTTATTCCAGATTATTGTATGTACATTGCATTTGTAAAAATATATATGATTATATTATAATATTCGTGTATATATATATATATATATATATATATATATATATATATATTTGTTGGCCATGAATTTGTTGGGCCCAACTATTAATCTGAAAACCTACGAGGTATAGTTCAGCCCACATGGGAAATAAAATACCGATAAAGGGTAAAAAACATTTCTTATATAAATGGAAACTAGCCACACCTCTAGAGGTATGCAAAACTCCTAAAACTACTTTGGGACTGATCCCGAATAACGAGATTATAAAGTCTAGTTTCGTCCTTAAACTCAGATTTGGAGAATCCCTTTATATCCCAATTAATCGGTTTAAACTGATCCGAATAATAATATGGGTTCTCCAACTAATACAACAAACTGAGAATACAGAATCTCAAATGAAATATTTAAAGTTACAAAAAAACATGTAATATTAAAATATTACCCAAGAATCTAACTAATTAAACAAATGTGCCATGGTCCATGAAATAGCACATGAGATGTCTAGTCATCATCCTCAAAATTCCAACGAAGCTTCGCGAGAAATGCTTGGAATTATCGTCGACGGTAAAGATGCCGCCAACTAGTCATCGCCAATCTAATACGGGAAGACGAACTCCGATCCAAGACCAATTCGTCCATGAGAAGATAACATAGCTCAATCTCCACGGATCGCCAAAGGAACCTCCAGAGCCACATATTTTATTACTCTGTCTATCAAAGCAAATCTTGGCTTGAAACGAGAAGATTGAAATCACCCCTTTCACCACAGTTGATGCTCGTAAACAGAGCAAAGTTCCACCAATAAGAGTGGGACGATAAATCTTTTCAAACGGCCAAAGAAACTTGAAACGAAAAAGAAAGACAGAGAACACGACAAAAATACGAGAAAAATGAAGAAACACTCTTAAGGTGCCGTCGCCGAAGAAACGACGGACACCGGAGAGCAAAAAGCTCGGATTCAAAGTAGGAGGCGCTCATCAGAGAGAATTGAGAGAGAGATGGTGACGGTACTCATTGAAAAAGAGAGAACTACTGAACCAGACAATAGCACATAATTTGGTACAAAGAATTCTCTCCAAAAAATATTACTAATTTCTTTAGATGCACTTACTAATTTCACCTATGTGGTTCTTCCAAGCTCAAGACACTCCTTAACTTGTTAATCGAAATTTCTAGCCTCACATGTTTACCGGATCTAATACACACTCTAGTGAACCACTCACCACCCCTTATCCCTCTGTTTTTGCTCTTTTTGCTTGAATCCCAAAAACCTTATGCTAAGAAATAATCAACCGAGTTTCACATCACTTACAATGATTCTGTGTGTCTATTTATACACATAGATCACACTACTTAACCCTAACAGCTACTAGTTATAGATAATGACAAATCTCCCTTTTGTGATTATCCAATCTTTATTATTCTCCAACGGATCAACTTGAATCTTTTCGATGTGAATCTGCTTACAAGCTGTCCCTCCACGCCTATAACATCATATTGATTGTCCAGCTTAGATACCACCTTTAATTTGTACAGCTCAGCTCATTCTGCTACCAGTCAGGAGCACCACTCTCTGCTTCATGTTGTATTTCGTGATTGACACATGATGTGCCACAAACTGCTACACTTTCAATCTTCCCCTTTTAAGCTTTGTGCATCTCTTCAAACACCTGCATAGACATAATAACACACACAAAGACATAGCAGCAACACAAGATTTCAAAAATATGAAAATCTCCATTAATAAAAAAACAAATCCAAAATCCAAATAAGTTTTTCAGTACATCTCCGAACAGAGTAATAAATAAAAAAAGAAAACTCATCACTCCCCCTATATCCTAAACCTGCAAATGAGTTCAAACAGTTAATTGAAAACAACCAAATTCCACTAAACCCAATTCACTCCCCCTAAAGCTCAGCCCTAGTCGGTTCCTTGATCACCAACAACAGCTGTGTCACCCTTTTCTTCTCCTGCTTGAGAGACCACACAAGTTTAAAACAACAAGCATCATGGAAATTTAAAGTCTAAGGTGAAGAATCATATCTTTCAGGCGTGCTATCAAGGCTTGAACGGCTCCAAAAGTAGCTAAAAGCATATGAGCGGTAGCATGAAAAGCTTTACAAGCATCTGCATGAGTAACATGAGGACCCTCTGGAATGTGGAAAGCAACCTCTTGAACAACAGCTGATCCTTGAGACTTGGTCTATTTCTGATCCATAGTATGACTCGATAATGATGCTCGAGATTTGAGATGAGCTCGATTCTGTTTATGAGTCTGAAGATACTCTTCACCACTACTCTTGTCCTTAGAGTAAGTTAGTGGAGTAGTGTAGAATTCTCCATCACGACCATGTGTTGTTTCGTCAGTACACCGTAGATTAAAGATGGAAACAACAGCTTGAACTTAGTCTCAACATCCCTCCCTACATTCATCACTTGGTTAAACACAGCCTGGCCAAAATAAATCCGCACTCCATGAGCCAATTTGTACAAGAACCGAACCTATTCCTCATTCTTGGTAGTTCGATTTGATGTGGGCAACCAGTTATGTCCACACACAATGCAAAGAGCTGCTAACCGAGGAGGCATAACTGGAGTGCCGAGGCGTTTCCAAGTCATTTTGGAATCATCAGCCAACAACTGTGCCACTTTCTCTTGACTGACTTGATCAGCAGCTACTTCAGCATGAGCCTCAGAGTCACTTAACGGTTTCAGACCCAAGTACGCATTGATCACAGCAGGAGAAAATTTCTAGAGTTGTCCTCTCAAATAAACCTGAATCTCTTGCTTTTTAATTGTCTTATCAGGAAGATGAGCATATAATTCCCAAAAAACCTTCTCCACAAAGGCTAATATTCCTATGATAGTAGAAACTAAACCGACTTTTCTGATGACATATTCCATATCGAACTCATCCGATTCACCAAACAACACGATTCTTTCAGCTAAAAATCATTTTTAGACATAAACTGTACCTTCCTTGGATTTTTCAGATAAAAATGCTTTGAGCGTGCATTAGGCACTGTTACAGGAGGTCTGCCAACACAAGTTTTGGCCTTTAAGTCTCTAGTATGCACCATCTTTCGTTTTGAGGATTTCGGAACCTAAAGGTGTCCTTCTTCGCCCTAGTATGTTGCTTCGCAACGCCTTCTGAAATCCTCTTCTTCTTCTTCATCGATTCCGAACATGATACCTTATAAGACTTTCTTTTGGTATGAGCTTTCCCGTAGTGCACAATGGGCTCAAACTTCTTCTTTGACACATTTTGGGCCCCTGGATCCCACTTTTTCTTCCTCCAAAGTTCACTAGCAGCATTCGATTCATCCTCCATGGAATCAGATTCTTCCAATTTTTCTTCCTCTCACGAATTAGTGGAGCTATAATCTTCTAGGGCTTCCGATGGACCTGATTGCTCATAATATTCTACTAGTTCAGATCTAGCAACATCTTTTGAATCTGATGGGAGCATCTGTATTGGTTGAGGAGAAACAACAATAGCCAGAGAGTTTTCTTCGACAATATCTTCGGAATCACTCATATTATGTGGATGCATGTTATTATTCTTCACTAGAGCTGGATCAAGAATTGAGCTATGTTTGATTCAACTGCTGCGAGTAGTAAACACCATGATTTCGTGATAAAATCGTCTTCTCCAAGAGAATCAAGAGAGAAAACAAAAGTTGAGATTTTCTTGTTTTGATTTTTTTCGTGCCTTCTCCTCTTCCAAAAATTATTTTATAAGTTTTTATTTTTCTTCTCCTATCTAATTAGGATTCAATTCTCTTAATCGACGAAACCAGCATTTCAGTTGAAGTTAAACTAGCTTAACACCAAGAATCTGAAAACCAATTAGCCCTGTAATTCACTGCAACAAACTTTTCTTCTCAAACAAAAGCCAAAATTAATAGCACAGTCTTAACCCACTAACATTAGCAACCACATAAATCAAATCACATAATGAGAGTTAAACCTGCAATGATTTTCACATGTGTCACATGCATCATAGTAAATTTTCTATTTTAAAAAACTCACTTCTCTTTTGCATATGCCCTCTTTTCTCTTGAGGTATAGCAGAGATTGATTGAGCACGTAACACAAACTCAACTCTGCCTGGCATGATTTATAGCATATGGTTATTTGGATCTCAGTGGCTAGCTTTAACATCATTATGACTTTATGATGTTCCTACTCCGTTTTCAATATTTATTCATCATGAGAGACAGCTGCAAGTCATGCACCATCACTTTGACTTCTCAGGAGCAAAAGTGCTTTTGTGAAGAAAATATTTTGATTTTTTGTTGTTGTTGTGAATTGATAGTTGTGTTAGCAACATCCCGTGATTTATGAGCTACTAACACATCATCAGTCCCATTCTTTAGCTTTTCAAGTTTGCACTCTCGATGTAAAATATGTACTTCGTAGAGAACATTACGACACAAAAGGTAGCTTTTTCCACTGAAATGCCTTGATTCGAAACAAAATATGAGCATTGGATACACCATGAGTCATTACCTGCATCAGCCCTACAAAACTCAATAAAACATTACATTTCATAGATTCCAATGACTTTACAAGTTTATTAAAATCCAAAGGTTTTGTGAAAAGATCAGCGAGTTGTAACTCAATAACAACATGTTCAATCACTACATGTCTTTCCTCTACCAATTCTCTGGTAAAGTGGTGCCTGATGTCAATGTGCTTTTTCCTTGAGTGATGAGCCATATTCTTGGAGATATTTATTGCACTTTTGTTGTCACAGTAAACCAAAAGTGGTCCAGAATCCATTCCATAGTCAGCTGACATATGCTTCATCCAGAGCAATTGTGTGTAACAACTTCCCATGGTTATGTACTCAGCCTCTGCTGTGAATAGAGACACTGAATTTTGCTTTTTTTCTCAACCACGGAATCAAGTTATTGCCAAGAAAGAAACATCCTCCATTGGTGCTCTTCCTGTCATCAACACTCCCAGCCTAATTTGCATCATAGTATTCTGCTAAGTTCTTGTTTGAACCTTTTGAGTAGTATAACCCAAGATTAGCAGTTCCCTTGATATACTTGATTATCATCTTCACTGTATTCAGTTGAGATTGCTTTGGCTTGGCTTGATACCTTGCACATATTCCAACACTCAAGCATATATCTGGTATACTTTCCGTGAGGTATAACAAACTTCCAATCATCCCTCTGTAAAGCTTATCATCAAAACCCTCTCATGCATCATCTCTTGAAAGCTTCTATTTTGTACTCATATGAGTTTTTGCTTATTTGCAAGTGTCCAGTCCAAACTTCTTAATCAGATTATGTGCACACATGCTTTGTGAAATGAACACCCCTTCTTTTGTATGAGTTACTTGCAGCCCAAAAAAGTACTTCAGCTCTCCAACCATACTCAGCTCAAACTCATGAGTCATGTTGCTCACAAAACTATCAACCAGCTTCTGAGATGTGCTCCCAAAAATGATGCCACTGACATATATTTGCACCATCATAATGGCCTTGTCTTTCTCCAAAATGAACAATGTTTTATCCACATTTCCTCGAATGCATCCTTTTTTCCATCAAAAACCTGGTAAGTCTTTCATTTCACGCTTTGGGTGGCTGCTTCAATCCATACATCGCCTTTGTTGGGGTCGATTTTCACCTCACTGAGATCAACATAAAATTAACCAAGTGTAGAAAATGGACGAGCAGGACAAGCCCAACTCATCACGAGCCGAGCCCAAGAAGCTGTGACCTTGGAAAACCGAGCCCTTAAGCTAAAGAGCTCGGATCGGCTCGGTAACATAATAACAAGCTCTTTTTGGTGATGGAAAAGAAGATCTTTGAGTTAAATTTCCAATGGAGTTGGAATCATATCATTTGGAACTGTGGTTAGCAAGATACACCCGATTTACTGAAGACATATCAATTTGGGCTCGTCGTAACCGAGCCGGAGAGATCAGATCGGTGCGACCCGAGCCGAAGACACACCGAGCAGAAAATTGGTGAAAAACAAGATATTTGAGTTAGCTTTCATCCAAAAGAAGTTTGAAGTAATTTGGATCAACGGTTAGAAAGTTACACCAATTATCGTGGAGATGCATCAATCTGAGCTCGTCGTAGCCGAGCTGAAAAGATGGGCTCGGTATTACCCGACCTGAATATGTACCGAGCAGAAAATTGGTGGAAAACAAGATATTTGAGTTAGCTTTCATCCAAAAGAAGTTTGAAGTCATTTGGATCAACGGTTAGAAAGTTACACCAATTATCGTGGAGATGCATCAATCTGAGCTCGTCGTAGCCGAGCTGAAAAGATGGGCTCGGTATTACCCGACCTGAATATATACCGAGCTGAAAATTGGTGGTAAACAATATCTTTGAGTTAGCTTTCATCCAAAAGAAGTTTGAAGTCATTTGGATCAATGGTTAGAAAGTTAGACCAATTATCGTGGAAATGCATCAATCTGGGCTCGTCGTAACCAAGCCGAACAGATGGGCTCGGTAGGACCCAAGCTGAATATATATGTTGGGGTTGGTTTTCACCCCATCAAGAACAACGGTTAGAAATAATAAGTATGAGTGTTAGGCCTAACCAAAAAGAAGTGACGAGCCAAACTCTTGGCTAGGCAGCAAGGAGTAAGTGACGAGCCAACGTTTGGCTCGGCAGCAGGATGAAGCAGTGACGAGCCAAAACTTGGCTAGGCTCACAAACACTTGGCGACGAGCCAAACACTAGGTGACGAGCCAACACTTGGCTAGGCAACATGTTGGCGAACCAACAAACGGTGACGAGCCAACATGTTGGCGAACTAACAAGCAGTGAATGACGAGCCAACGTTTGGCTAGGCATGAAGAAGTGAATGACGAGCCAACGTTTGGCTAGGCATAAAGAAGTAAATGACAAGCCAACATTTGGCTAGGCATGAAGAAGTGAATGACGAGCCAACGTTCGGCTAGGCGACAAGCCAACACTTGGCTCGGCAGCAGGGAGAAACAAGAGACGAGCCAACATCTTGGCTAGGCAGTAGAAAAAGCAAAAGACGAGCCAACATCTTGGCTAGGCAGTAGAAGAAGCAAGAGACGAGCCAACATCTTGGTTAGGGGTAGAAGAAACAAGTGACGAGCCAACATCTTGGCTAGGCACGAAGAAGTGAGCAACGAGCCAACGTTTGGCCAGACATCAAGGAGGAGAGGCGACGAGCCAAACTCTCTGGCTCGGTATCAACCAACGATCCAACAGGTTGGCAAACCAACAAACGGTGACAAGCCAACATGTTGGCGAACCAACAAACAGTGTCATGCCAACATGTTTGGTGGCGCGCCAAAATGTCATCGATAATCCAAATAGGTGATGGGCTAAACATGTATTCAGACGAGGCAGAGGGATGATGAGCTGGATCCTCAGCGACCAGCAAAGCAGCAAGCCCAATATCTTGTTTGGCCGAGGAGACAAACCACAAAAGGCTGGTGGGTTGAGTTAGCAAGTCAAAGTAAGAAGTCCACACCTAAACAGACTTAGACAAGCCAGAGAGGAAAGTAAAATCCCAAAGAATAAGGAAGTTTTCCTTTCTCGTTTAGTGAAAGGCCTAGCCGACTTATTCCTATATAAATAGACAATGTACCTCTTTGAAAAGGGGATCCAAAAAATTGACCTAACAAAACACTTGTTATTCTTTACAAACAGTTTTCAAAACAGCTTGAATAAAATCTCCATCTTTGGATCTCAGTTTCTTGGTTTCTTTACATAGAAGTTTGTCGAATCCCTAAATCTCTTTACAAGTTTTTGATTGTGCGAGTTTCGACCCCCACAATTTGGCGCCATCTGTGGGGAACTACTCAAACTTTCTGACACCTTAGAACCACTTAATACGAGATCTGAAGCCATGACTACCGACGGAGACCGAAGCGGTGACGATGCGAGCAACACCGGCGTCGATCCTCCTAGGACAGGAACCAATCTGCCTCCAGCGAACACGGAAGGCACCACAGAAACTCTAACAGAATTGAAGAACATGATGACCGCGTTGCTGAAGAAGGCCGAGGAGCAAGACAAGCTGAATAGGTCACTGACAGAGAGAATTGAGTCACTAGCAACCGAGAGCCGAGCCAGAAACGTACGATCCGGAGGAATTGGCTCGACTATGAACCCACCTGTTAGCGGAATAACCAGATGGCTTGGCTTAAACCCGACGGCCCTAGATTTTTCAACACCACGCGACGCACCAAGGACTTTGGGAGGATTACCACCGCCACATCCAACAAACGAGCAAACACCCGCGGTGACAAGATCGAATATCACCGAGCCACCTCGGCTGATCCGAGGAGCAAGAGGAACCAGTGATGGATATGACCTACGCACCGACGTTGGATCGGCTGCAACAATCGTTCTTGACGAAGAAGGAGACCACAACGCAGAAAATCTTGCTGACGAGGGATTCGCACCAGCAATAACGGGAGCTCGAGCCAGCGAAGGTGATACTAACCTAAACCGAGCCAGGAATTTGGCAGAGGAAGAAGAAAATCTCCTCTGGGTCCAACAGGAGCAGTACGCTGACGAACCAAGAACGACGAGCCGAGCCCAGAGAGAAGAGCTGGATGAAATCCGAGCCTCTTTGGATCGTGCCGCTGTTGAGATGAAAGCTGTCCGATCCCAGGTTCACAAGGCAACCAGCAAAGTCCCAGAGATTGACCGTGTACTGGAAGAGGCACACAATACACCATTTACAGCCCGGATTACCAAGGAAGGGATTTCCGACCCAGGAAAAATCAAAGTTCCGGTTTACGACGGGACAACTGACCCAAAGGAGCACATAACGGCGTTCATCATAGCAATGGGCCGAGCCAATTTCAGAGAAAAAGAGAGAGATGCCGGTTTCTACCTACTGTTTGTGGAGCATTTAAAGGGTGCAGCCCTCCAATGGTTTTCTAGACTCGAGCGAAACTCCATCAACGATTTCCAGCAGTTGTCTGCCGCCTTCCTGAAACATTACTCTATGTTTATGGATCGAGGAGCCTCTGATGCCGACCTCTGGACATTAACTCAAGGGCCTACGGAGACGCTACGCAGTTTCATGGGAAGATTCAAAGTAGTAATGTCAAAAGTCGAGGACGTAAGCGACAAGGCCGCCATGCTTGCATTAAAAAGGGCGCTGGGGTACGAATCAGAATTCCGAAAAGAAATCGCTTTGAATGCGCCACTATCAATCCAAGACGCGCTGCACCGAGCCTCATATTTTATAGTCAATGAAGAAGAGATGAAGGTGTTGTCCCAGAAATACGGAGCGACCAAGACGATGAGCCGTTCTTTCCAAACTTAGAACCCCCAGCCTCCCAAGAAGAGTAATCAAGAAACCGGATATGAACATTACGAAGAACCCAGTTTTGGAGGCACCCATAACTATCAAGTAGGTGCCGGTCGTGGGATAGTCCCTTGGAATACATGGGCAAGAAACTCCAACACTTATGATGAGAAGGCCTACTGCGAATACCATCGTTACTGCGGCCACTCAACTACTAATTGTCGAAGTCTTGGCGCAAAACTTGTGGCTAAACTAACGGCAGGAGAACTTGGCGACACTATCAGCCTTAACGATTTTGAACGAGAAGACAAAAAAGACCAGCCTGATCAGACCATCCGAACTGGAGACGCGGCTAAGAGAAGGAAGCAAACCGACGAGGAAGCACATCAGGATTCCCGAAGAAGAATTAACATGATAATGGGAGGATCCCAATACTGCATAGATACGGTATCCGCAATCAAGGTTTTCCAGCGCAAGGCGGATGTTAGCACCAACTGGTCGGCGCCCGCCAATTTACCAAATGATGTGATTTCATTCGAGCAAAATGAAACGGCTGGCATTGACCAGCCTCATAACGATCCACTCGTTATCGATTTAATCGTAGGAGACCACGACGTTGCGAGAGTGTTGATAGATACAGGAAATTCTGTCGATGTTATTTTTCGAGAAACATTAAGGCGTATGGAGATCAGTCTGTCCGAAGTTACAGCAACGCCGAAGGCACTAACCGGATTTTCAGGAGAAACAACAATGACCCTCGGAATGATCAGACTACCCGTCCGAGTCGAAGGAGTAACAAAAATCGTAAAATTTTCGGTGGTAGACCATCCCGCGATATACAACGTAATCATGGGAACCCCTTGGATAAATTCTATGAGAGCTGTCCCATCAACATACCATCTATGCATAAAGTTTCCGACATCGAAAGGAATCAAAACCATTCGTGGAAATCAGAAGGAGTCCCGAATTTGTGTTATGGCCGAGCATAAGCTTAGGAATCCCGTAGCAGAACTTAACACGAAGACGAAGCAGAAGAAAGTCAAGGTGAATCAGGAACCTGAGAACGAACTAGCCAACTGCAATTCACCCAGGAGTGTACGAGCTCGCTAACATGGCCAGTATTCCAGTACCAAGATCTTGGAACGCAATGCACTTAAAGAGGTACTATCACTAAATCACTTCACATGAACTACGGGACGACTTGATCCCTGAAAAGGGTACGTAGGCAGCTCGTCTTTGGATGGGTTCAGTTGTCCCCCTCCTCAAAAAAAGGGGGGAAGTGGGTACGTATACATGTATACTCCCACACCTCGCATCATTCTTTAAAGGTAATAACTTCAAAAATTTTCTAACACAACTCGTGTCACTCGACCTACGCAAGTCAAAACTTTACATCCTTCACGGATACTCTACCACCTCTTCTGTTGCTGGCCACAACAGATGAACTACTGCATCCTTTATGGATTTTAACCACTATTTCTATATGGAATAGGGTTCTCAACACCCTCTCACGGGTATAAAAGCGCGCTATATAAATTCAGACTGGGTATATCCTGGTCTAATATCCGAAAGGTATATCTTGAACGATATTCTTACAAGTTTACCTTCGAGAGGGACCCGTAAGTCGAAAACTTGCAAGTCTTAAAACTCGAAGTAAACTCTTAAACCCAGTAAACACCTCTTGGTACACTGGTCATCGACATCTCAGAAGCATAATACTAAACCCACCAGTTAGTATGAGATTTTAAACATGTTTCATCGTCAAAAACGGGAATGTAAGTCGGAACACCGCAAGCCCTAAAACTGACAAAGCGCTCAAAACCCAGCAACCGATCGCTGGTCGCAACATCTCAAAAAAGATAGTACTAGACGTATATTGTCTAGTATGAGATACATAAATATGTTTGGTCTAAACCCAGCAACCACACGTTTTTTAACACACTGGTCTTCAACATCTCAAAAACATTGTACTAAACCTCGTTGACTATGAGTTCGAAGCAAGAGTATTAAGTATAACACCTGGGTCAGAACGACGTGAATACTCTTTTCAATTATGGCACAGCAACGCCTCATCACGTTTTCCTCGGAAAAATACCTCATCAAGTACTCTTACGACAAAACAGTCCGGCGATCCAGGCAATGAAATAGCTTGGCATCCCATCCTACTTAACTGCTCGGCAAAGTGATCCAAGAAATGGCTCAGCAAGTTATAAGGGTTGATTAATCGCCGAACCATCATCAAGCCCCAAGAATCAAAAACATTTGCTAGCATAAAGCAACCCGAACCGACAAAATGACTCCGCGACATAGATATTCGGCTCGGCAACATGATTCAACAAAGCATCTCGGCAGCCTTTAACACAAGGTAGCTCAGAGACAGAATTCTAAAAGCATCGGCTCGGATACTTAGTCGTAATAGCTCGGATTGTTGATCTTAGATTCGATCACTTACACCTCGGCACCACCATCACTGATACTGCCGAGCTGGGGGGCTAACTGTTGGGGTCGATTTTCACCTCACTGAGATCAACATAAAATTAACCAAGTGTAGAAAATGGACGAGCAGGACAAGCCCAACTCATCACGAGCCGAGCCCAAGAAGTTGTGACCTTGGAAAACCGAGCCCTTAAGCTAAAGAGCTCGGATCGGCTTGGTAAGATAATAACAAGCTCTTTTTGGTGATGGAAAAGAAGATCTTTGAGTTAACTTTCCAATGGAGTTGGAATCATATCATTTGGAACTGTGGTTAGCAAGATACACCCGATTTCCTGAAGACATATCAATTTGGGCTCGTCGTAACCGAGCCGGAGAGATCAGATCGGTGCGACCCGAGCCGAAGACACACCGAGCAGAAAATTGGTGGAAAAAAAGATATTTGAGTTAGCTTTCATCCAAAAGAAGTTTGAAGTAATTTGGATCAACGGTTAGAAAGTTACACCAATTATCGTGGAGATGCATCAATCTGAGCTCGTCGTAGCCGAGCTGAAAAGATGGGCTCGGTATTACCCGACCTGAATATGTACCGAGCAGAAAATTGGTGGAAAACAAGATATTTGAGTTAGCTTTCATCCAAAAGAAGTTTGAAGTCATTTGGATCAACGGTTAGAAAGTTACACCAATTATCGTGGAGATGCATCAATCTGAGCTCGTCGTAGCCGAGCTGAAAAGATGGGCTCGGTATTACCCGACCTGAATATATACCGAGCTGAAAATTGGTGGCAAACAATATCTTTGAGTTAGCTTTCATCCAAAAGAAGTTTGAAGTCATTTGGATCAACGGTTAGAAAGTTAGACCAATTATCGTGGAAATGCATCAATCTGGGCTCGTCGTAACCAAGCCGAACAGATGGGCTCGGTAGGACCCAAGCTGAATATATATGTTGGGGTTGGTTTTCACCCCATCAAGAACAACGGTTAGAAATAATAAGTATGAGTGTTAGGCCTAACCAAAAAGAAGTGACGAGCCAAACTCTTGGCTAGGCAGCAAGGAGTAAGTGACGAGCCAACGTTTGGCTCGGCAGCAGGATGAAGCAGTGACGAGCCAAAACTTGGCTAGGCTCACAAACACTTGGCGACGAGCCAAACACTAGGTGACGAGCCAACACTTGGCTAGGCAACATGTTGGCGAACCAACAAACGGTGACGAGCCAACATGTTGGCGAACTAACAAGCAGTGAATGACGAGCCAACGTTTGGCTAGGCATGAAGAAGTGAATGACGAGCCAACGTTTGGCTAGGCATGAAGAAGTGAATGACAAGCCAAAGTTTGGCTAGGCATGAAGAAGTGAATGACGAGCCAACGTTCGGCTAGGCGACAAGCCAACACTTGGCTCGGCAGCAGGGAGAAACAAGAGACGAGCCAACATCTTGGCTAGGCAGTAGAAAAAGCAAAAGACGAGCCAACATCTTGGCTAGGCAGTAGAAGAAGCAAGAGACGAGCCAACATCTTGGTTAGCGGTAGAAGAAACAAGTGACGAGCCAACATCTTGGCTAGGCACGAAGAAGTGAGCAACGAGCCAACGTTTGGCCAGACATCAAGGAGGAGAGGCGACGAGCCAAACTCTCTGGGTCGGCATCAACCAACGATCCAACAGGTTGGCAAACCAACAAACGGTGACAAGCCAACATGTTGGCGAACCAACAAACAGTGTCATGCCAACATGTTTGGTGGCGCGCCAAAATGTCATCGATAATCCAAATAGGTGATGGGCTAAACATGTATTCGGACGAGGCAGAGGGATGATGAGCTGGATCCTCAGCGACCAGCAAAGCAGCAAGCCCAATATCTTGTTTGGCCGAGGAGACAAACCACAAAAGGCTGGTGGGTTGAGTTAGCAAGTCAAAGTAAGAAGTCCACACCTAAACAGACTTAGACAAGCCAGAGAGGAAAGGAAAATCCCGAAGAATAAGGAAGTTTTCCTTTCTCGTTTAGTGAAAGGCCTAGCCGACTTATTCGTATATAAATAGACAATGTACCTCTTTGAAAAGGGGATCCAAAAAATTGACCTAACAAAACACTTGTTATTCTTTACAAACAGCTTTCAAAACAGCTTGAATAAAATCTCCATCTTTGGATCTCAGTTTCTTGGTTTCTTTACATAGAAGTTTGTCGAATCCCTAAATCTCTTTACAAGTTTTTGATTGTGCGAGTTTCGACCCCCACAGCCTTCTTGAGCTTGTATACATAGTTAGTATGAATTGAGTCTTCAAAGCCTTTAAGTTGTTCTACATACACCTCTTTCTGTAGAAAACCATTAAGAAACTGACACGCTCTAATTTTACTCTCATTAGGGAGCGAAGATCCAATTAGGCGCTTAAGGTTTACATTTATAAAGCCTTAAACAAAATCACAAGTGCATGGTACACCGAGGTAGTATTTAAGGATCGATCCCAAGGGAATAAAGCTTGCACACTAGAGATGCGAGACACAAACTAATCTATAGCATATATTTTTGGGTTTTTGTTTGGTTTAAAAGATAAGAAATGCAAGAAAAAATGCAAGAAGCAAAACAAGGTAAAAATATTGGACCATGGGTTTAACTATCATAAAAATGGTTTAACAATCAAATAACAATGCCAAAGATTGCATTAAACATCATCCTAGAACATGGAACTCACAAATATGACTAATCCACTTCCATGACACTAATCACTTCACTAATAACCTAATTATCATAAACTTCCATTTGCAATTAGATAATCAATGAGCATTAAGAAAAAGTCCAATTAGTTCACTAAACACCCTAATAATCAATTTCCATTGGCTAGGTATGTAAAGCTCACAAAAAGTTTGGTTCAAACATTTTCACAAACACCTTCCGGGCGTGAAATGCCTAAAGTCTAGATTTTGAGTGATAAAGTCAAAACTAGCATTAAACTTAACCTAAGCGAAGGGTCTAACAAGGATCAACCTAAATCATCATCATCTAACCATCAAATAATCCTAATCTAGCATTACCCATGATCCAACTAAAAGCTAAGTGCTAAACATGATAAAAGATGAAGCAAAAGACATAAAAATAATGAAAATAAGTAAATACAATATAAAAGGTAAAAAGTTGAAGAATCTCTCTCTAAAGTAGCATGAGGAGATGAAGATCAATCCAAAATATCAAGAGAAGAGTTTGGATCTAAATCCAACTCTGGAGGAAGGAAATTTAGGTTTTTACAAAGCTAATAATGTATTTATAGTGAAGCAAAATGGAACCGGGTCGACCCAGGACAAACTGGGTCGGATCATAAAATTTTGGAAAAATGACAGCCATACCGAGGTTCTACCCTCAATATGGACACACGGTATGGCCCATGTATTGTCTCTGCTCGGTGACCTTCTTCTGCATACCAGATTGATATGTCTTTACTAAAACGGTCTTATCTCTTGAACCGCTGATCAGAATGAGTTGAAACCACCGCGAAAGTGAAGCTAACTAAATTTCCTAGCTTGTGTCAAAATTTGAGATTTATTCAAAAATGGGAAAAGGCCTCCATCCGATCTGATCTTTAAGATACTTCAGACTGATTATGCAGTTTCTTGGATAAGTGAAGCTTCCGGGTTCATACCGGGGTTCAAGGTCCGGTATCAAGCCACGGTAGGCTCTCTGTTTCTTCATCCGAACCTCTTCTTCTTCATGTCCTTAGCCTTCTCTTGATCCACCTCTTCTTTCCTCTTCTTCATTGCTCCTTCCCAACTTGATTTGCCTTTGATTCCACCATATTTGGACTTCAAATGAGCTCCATTATCATCATTGAACCTCCTGACATCCTTAGCTCCATTAAGTACCTAAAAGAAACACAAAATGCATGCACAATGCAAGAATGTACAACCTAGACTCTAAAATGGGACAAGTGCAAGAATGAGACTAAAAATGGACTAAAGGAGAAAATATATACAAGAACAAGACTAAAAGGGATGAAATAAAGGACTAGGAATGCATCAAAATAAATATACATCAGAAACACACTCTTCACATCCATCTGGTAGAGTTTCAAATTCAGTGCAAGACATTCCCAGATGAAATCTGATGGACTCGAGCCTAGCTACCGGTGCAAAGATTTCTTCAAAATCTACTTCTTCAATTTGCGAATAACCTTGTGCCACTAACCTTACTTTGTTCCAAACAACGACATCGTTCTCATCACTCGTATTTTTGAAGATCCACTTCATTCCGACGACATTCAAGTCTTCTGGTCGTGGAGTTGATACACAAAGTTTTAACTCTAAAAATATCACTGCAAGTGCACAGCAAACGAATTAGTATTTATGGGTTCGAATCCACAGAGACCAAGTGAAACGCTACAAATCCTATAAAGTAAAGCAAAGCTAAGACAAAAATATGGTTGTGGTTGTTTATGAATCACGAAAACTAGCAAATAAATGAGTGAGAAATTCAATAAAAGAAAGCGTTAGGTTTCAGGGTTATCGTAGAGAATCATGAATTGTAGGAAATTAGATCATTCAACAGGGAATTGATTAAGAACCATCTTGAAATCAAATCATTAATGTATAATTGGCCTACTCTCGTAACACTAATTACTATGTCTAACAACTTAAGCTGATCTAAACTCTCGTTTGATTCTTATGAAGTTAAACATGTAGTAAACTCAGCTCTCATTGGTTAAGACGTTTTGCTCATCTAGATTAGTTCAAGAAATTTAGCAACACTTTTGGTGAGTAAATGAACCTAAGAACAATTGCTAGGTGATCAATCAAGCAATAGCATTAAGCACAAATCATAGATGAAGAACCGAATGAAATCTCCTTATTGAACAATCTTAGATCTAACAAATCATGAAAACCCTTTGAAACCCCTCAACCTAACTAAGACATTAATCAGACATAACCAAAGAAATCAAGCAAAGAGATGTAGAAGAAAGCATAATAAAACTCAATAAGAAGTACGAAGGTTCAAAAATCTTCTCTATCAGAGATACAAAGTTGAGATATTCTCCCTTGAAGCTCAAAAACTAAAATAATCAAAAGCTATAGAATAATATGTGTCTCTAAAGTGGCTAAAACGTGTATTAATAGGTCCAGCTCTCTTTTGGGTTGAATTGGAGAAGTCATAGGCGTAAAAGGAAAATTCCCTTTTTCTGTAGGTTGGACCGGTCTCACACAGGGGATCTGCATCCGGTTTCTCTGTCCGGTCTAGTGGAGGACCGGATGCATCATCTTCATCTTCCAACCTGTCCTCCATTCTGCGCCTGCTTTGTTCGCGGACCAGATTGATACGCCTCTACGAGAATTGGTGTAACTTTCTGTCCGTTGATCCAAATGACTTCAAATTTTATTTGTATGAAAGCTGACTCGATTATCTATCTCTTGTCAAAATTTCAGCTCAATCCAATATATTTAAGGCCTCCAACGGTTGCTAGAAATCTGATGCTTTGGAACTATCAAATATCTCATTTTCTTGTCCTTTTGTTCAACGGACCTGTAAAAGACTCTAAACACTAGAAACACACTAAAACGGCCATGCAAGGCATAAAATCGAAAAAAACTATTAGATATAGTGATAAAAACCGCATGTAAAACCGTAAAAATCAGGATACATCAACTCCCCCGGGCTTAGATCTTTGCTTGTCCTCAAGAAAGGCAAAAATCATAAGTACATAAAAGATGTTTGAAAACATGGGAACTCACATATCTTGGAAATCATGTTGGGAAAGAGAAACTGCAGACCACATCGAACAAAGCCAACTCAAACCATTCACACTATAGTCGCTCATGACCTTCGTAGCCTGGTCCATACTCCTAATTCTAATCCTACAAAAACCTCGAATTCACATCAATTGACTCTTAACATTCATTTAAAGTTGGCGTGGGATTTCTCATCAAAGATAATCCATCAGGGTAGACATTTCAGGTGAAGAAATGGTTGATTTGCAGTGGGGCTAAAGTGTTTTTGTTCCCAGACGCTCCGGAGGATGAAAGACATTATGCAAAACAACCTGGGAGAATAGATCTATTGATGTCCACAATTTCCAGCCACTTCTTTCCAAACCAAACTTTACTGCAAATCCATTGCAAATCACTGCAGATGAGACATGAACTTTTTCCTTACTTTTTTCTTTACCTTGAGACTTCTTACTGCTTTTTCAATCCCCTTTCTCTTCATTTCACGATTCTTTTTTTTAGAAGAGGGGAATCGATTCTTGATACTTAGTCTCAGAGGACCACAAGATTCTCACTTTAATATCTCAGAAAAAACGTCTAGACTCATCCCAGATTGTCCCACTTCACAAAGTTATCTAAAGTACTGCATCTACAGTGGCTGGAAAATTGTGTCGATCTTTTCTCTCTGGCGTTTTAGCACATATCTGCACATATGACAATGAAAAAAAAAAGTGCATGAGGTCTGAAAGAAGGTAAGGTGATATATCATGGTTTTTACCGGTTTTCAACCATGATATCCGTTGTTTTATCGAGTCTTTTTAGTGTTTTTAGAGTCTTTATGAGTCTTTGTAGGTTATTACATGAGTTAGGCGACTTTGGAGCATTTTGGGAGTATTTGGAGTCAAACCGAACAAAGAGGAAACGAAGGACGGATGAATCAGGAAGAGTGCAATGTTTTTCCACTGGTGTCGGCCGACACCTTCCAGAGTGTCGATCGACACCCCCTGCGAATCTGCTCCTCAAGTTTTCAGAAATTGCATCTTTGACCCAGAAATTTCCAGGAGTTGCATATTAGCCCTATTCGTGTTTTAGACTATATTTAGGTTTTTAAAGCCATTGTTGGAGGACTTCTGAATTTATCGAGACTTAGAGAGAGATTGCTTTGAGAGCTTTTGGGGAGACAATTCCGAGACTTTGTTCGTTTGAGAGAAGAATTCGAACCCCTTTGTATCTTTTGCTTATTTATCTTATGCAAACTTTCTTTTTCATGATGTTTGTTTCAATCGCCATGTCTGAGTAGTTTGCTTGTTAGGTTTAGGGTTATTCAAAGGTTGAAGATGAATTGTTAGATTAGATAGATTTTGTTAGGATAATCATATAGTTCTTCATCTAGATTGTATTTAATGATAATTCTAGCTTGATCACCTAGAATTCAGAACTTAGGTTGATTAATAGATGCGAAAGTATTATTGATTGCCTGAACTATCTTAGATGAGCAAAATTCCTATTCGCAAAGAAATTTGGCTTAGGGATTTTGTGAACAATCGAACATGAACCTAATGCTTGTCTAAATTGTTTGAATTTGCAAAGAAATTTGGAATTCTAGGGTCTAGACATAGATAATCCTCGCAACGAAAGTTGGTTGATTTTACATTGCGCTTCGAGTTCGAGAACGAAACTTCATAAAATCCTAACGGTTCTTTTAATCCACAATTCAGATTTACCAAAGAATTTCCCAAGGCCTAACGTTTGTCTCATTGATTTAAAACCCTCTTCCAACTAGTTTTCCAACTGATTTCCTTAATTATTTTCGTTAGTTACATTATTTACTTACTTAGCTTGATTTGATACTAAGAATTTGCTGTGCAACATTAGGTCTCTAGGGATACGATAACCCTTTATACTATAACTGCAGTTCTGTGCACTTGCAGGGATTTTTCTAGGGTGAAACTTTAGAGCTATCAAGTTTTTGGCGCCGTTGCCGGGGACTTAATAGTTGCCTACGAATTTTTAGTAGTAGAATTTTGTCTAAGTTTTTATTTTTATTTTTTTTTGTTACTTACGCGCTCTATCACTTACTCTTGTGTGTTTCAGGTGTATGCCTAATCGCAGAACCAGAAGCAACAAAGATCAAAAGCTAGTCAATCTCAGTAATCAAGAGCTAGCAAACTTGGAGCGTACGAACAGGAAAGCGAAAAAACCAGCCGAGATGGTCAATCCGATAGTACTTATTCGGGATGAAGCTGGTTTATTGTTTGATGAAGAGGGAAACAGGCGCAATGCGCAAGGTCAGAAGCTTGGTGTTGATGGTAATGTGATTGTGGAACAACTTGAGCATCAGAATGAGAACAAAAATCGAGCGCAATTCCAACTCGAAGGGCGCGAAGTAGTCAGGACACTTGCGGAGTACAACAGGCCTGATCAGTTCTATGCCAACAGATCTGCGATCAGACCTCCTGCTTTTGAGAGGCACGATTTTCAGATTCAGCCTCAGTACTACACTCTCGTGGGACAGCATCAGTTTCATGGACTCTCCAATGAGCATCCCATGGATCATATCGAGAAAGTTGAGGATCTTGTTGGTGGCATCAAAGCTAATGGAGTCAGCAATGACTACCTGTTCTGTAAGCTTTTCCCATATTCTCTTGCAGGAGAAGCAGCTAGCTGGTTGAAACAACTTCCTCCAGGTTCGCTAACTACATGGGAAGCGACGAAGAATGCGTTCTTGAACCATTTTTATGACGATGCTAGATCTGAAGAGCTGAGAACCAGGATATCTACCTTTTCTCAAGGTCCTATGGAGTCTTTCAAGGTAGCTTGGATTCGTTTCCAGTCATATCAGAGAGACTGTCCACACCATGGGTTCAGTGAAGCTCAGTTGCTCAGTACCTTTTTCAGAGGGGTTGATTGGAGATATCAGATGTCACTGGATTCTGCGAGTAATGGGAATTTCATGACAAGAAGCCCACAAGATGCCTTGATTCTTATCAAGAACTTGGCTTCGAGCAATAGCACGAAGATGTCAGATTATGAAAGGCAAAAGCAAGCTGGAAGTCTAGAGGGTAGTCAGATTGCAGAGGTCCAGGCTAAGTTGGATTCAATGCATAGTCTCTTGTTGGGTAAGAATAAAAAGGCCGTTCACTTTGCTGCTGAAGTTGAGGCCATTGAAGAAGATGAAGTTGAAGATGTCAACTACATTGGTGGAGGATATCAGGGTCAGAGGCTTCAGTATGGTCAGAACAACAGAAACTTCACTAGCAATGCTCAGAGAGGAGGTTACAAAAATGCTGAAAGTAATCCGATGGGCTTTGATTCCAATCAGTCGTACCAAAAACCGGCTCAAGGCAGTGGCTACACCAGGACTTATGGAAGTTCAACTTATCAGACACCACAACCTAAGTCACCAGAATCAAGCAAGATTGAGTCTATGTTTGAGAGGCTTCTTGAAGGTCAGCAGAAGATGACAGTTGATTTCAATGGTAAGATGGATGCCATGTACACAGATTTGAATGGGAAATTTGAGGCTCTTAATACCCATGTGAAGAAGCTGGATACCCAGGTTGCTCAGACCGCAGAGTCAGTGAAAAGACAAGAAGGTTTTCTTCCAGGAAAGACCGACATGAACCCAAGACAATACGTCAATTCGATCACTCTTAGGAGTGGAAAAGAGGTGAAACCAGTGTTGGGAAAGGGTGTGAATGAAGAGAATTTCGTTTTGCTTGAAGAAGTTGATGAGGATGATGATTTTAATCTTGCAGACAGGGTGTCGGACGACACCAAGGGGGAGTGTCGGACGACACCCCCTATAGACGTTCCAAAATCGACCTCAAACGACCCAGAATCGAGCCAGAGGAACGTGGGTGTCGACCATCCAGGGTGTCGGACGACACCACCTCTCAGTGTCGGTCGACACCCCATACAAGACGACCCAAAATCAATCAGTAACGGGCTGGTGTCAAGCCAGACCATTCCAGTGTCGACCGACACCATTCTGGAGGCCAAAAATCAACCTGAAACTTCCAGGGAACGCGTCTACAAACCCAATGTTCCATATCCAAAGCCTCCTAAGAAGTCCAAGAAAGAGATTGAAGATGCTAGATGCAAGGCAATGATGGAAAGGTTGGTCGTTGAACTCCCGTTTGTTGATGCAGTTAAGACTTCGCCTGCTTTCAGAAGATATGTTAAGAAGATGGTTGCAAGCAATGAGAGTCTTGAGGAAGGAGTATTGATGATCACTAAAGATGTTAGTGCGGTTCTGATGAACAAAATTCCAACGAAGCTACCGGATCCAGGGAGCTTTGTGTTGGATTGTTCAATTTTGACAGACAGGTTTGAGCATTCTCTTTGTGATCTCGGATCAGGTGTCAACCTCATGCCATTTTCAGTTGCTCAGCGTATGGGAATGACGGATTTCAAGCCGACAAGGGTCTCTTTGATACTGGCCGATAGATCAGTTCGGTTCCCAGAAGGTTTACTTGAGGACGTTCCCGTTAAGATTGGTGAATGCTTCATCCCTGCAGATTTCATAGTTTTGGAATACGATGAAGAACCCAAGGATCCTCTTATCTTGGGAAGACCATTCTTAGCAACTGCTGGAGCGTTGATTGACTGCAAGAACGAGAAGATAAGTCTCAACATCGGTGATTTGGTCATGAAATTCAGTATGGACAAGTTAATGAAGAGACCTACCATCAACGGTCAGACTTTCTACGTAGACACCTTCACTGATATTGCAGAAGAAGCTTTTCAGTCTATGCATCCTAAGGATCCACTCGAGAGGGCATTGGTTTGTTCTACTAGTTCTGAAGCTTACTTGGATGACATTACTGCCGGGTATGTCAAGATGCTGGATACTAGTGAGCAAGCGAACAAGCTGGTTGTTCAAGAGGAACTGACTGAGAGTTCTGAGAAAACTGCTAAGCTAGGCGATTGGAGTGAGGAACGAGCTCCTAAAATCGAACTAAAACCACTTCCTATAGGGCTAAGGTACGCATTTCTTGGTCCAAATTCCATCTATCCTGTGATTGTTAATGCTTCTTTAAACAATGCAGAGCTCACTTTACTGCTAAGCAAGCTGCGCAAGTTTCGCAAAGCTCTTGGCTATTCTCTTGCTGATCTTTCAGGTATATCGCCAGACTTGTGCACACATAGGATTTATCTTGAAGACGAGTCAAAGTCATCGATTGAGCATCAAAGAAGACTGAATCCAAACCTGAAAGAAGTGGTCAAGAAAGAGATTATGAAGCTATTGGAAGCAGGGATCATTTATGCTATCTCAGACAGTTCTTGGGTCAGCCCGGTTCATGTTGTGCCTAAGAAGGGAGGAATCACTGTAGTAAAGAATGATAAGGATGAGTTGATTCTGACAAGGACAATCACTGGGCATAGAATGTGCATTGACTACAGGAAGTTGAACACTGCTACAAGGAAGGACCATTTTCCATTGCCGTTCATCGATCAAATGCTTGAGAGACTGGCAAATCACTCGTACTATTGCTTTTTGGATGGGTATTCAGGGTTCTTTCAGATCCCCATACATCCAGAAGATCAGGAGAAGACAACGTTTACATGTCCTTATGGCACTTTTGCATACCGCAGAATGCCATTTGGATTATGTAACGCTCCAGCAACCTTTCAGAGGTGCATGATGGCTATCTTTACAGACATGATAGAAGAGATCATGGAGGTGTTTATGGATGATTTCTCGGTGTATGGGCCATCATTCAAAGGATGTCTAGACAACTTGTGCAAGGTGCTTCAAAGGTGTGAAGAAAAGCATTTGGTTCTAAATTGGGAGAAGTGTCATTTTATGGTTAAAGATGGCATAGTTCTTGGGCACAGAGTTTCTGAGGCAGGGATTGAAGTTGACAAGGCGAAGATCGAAGTTATGACAAGTCTGCAGCCGCCTACTTCAGTGAAAGAAATCCGTAGCTTCTTGGGACATGCTGGATTCTACAGGAGATTCATCAAAGATTTCTCCAAAATTTCCCGCCCACTGACCGCCCTGCTATGTAAGGATGTAAAATTCGATTTTACTACTGATTGTCTTGTTTCTTTTGAGCAGATTAAGCGTGCATTAGTAAGCGCTCCTGTTGTGCAACCTCCGGACTGGGAATTACCGTTTGAAGTCATGTGTGATGCCAGTGACTTCGCAGTAGGAGCTGTTCTAGGCCAACGACAAGACAAGAAACTCCATGCCATCTATTATGCCAGCCGAACTTTGGATGATGCGCAGAGAAACTACACTACTATAGAGAAGGAATTGTTTGTAGTAGTGTTTGCTTTCGAGAAGTTTCGGTCATATCTCGTTGGTTCTAAGGTTGTGGTTCATACAGATCACTCTGCCTTAAAGTACTTGATGCAGAAAAAGGATGCCAAACCTCGTTTGTTACACTGGATTCTCTTGCTGCAAGAGTTCGACATCGAGGTTAAAGATAAGAAAGGAGTTGATAATGGAGTTGCAGACCATCTCTCCAGGATTAAGATCGAAGATGACGTCCCACTCAATGACTATTTGCCAGAGGAAAATGTTTACATGATTGAGGCGAAAATTGCTGAGCTGGATGTCGGGAAGAAGCCGAAAAAACCAATTGCAGGCTTGGTGTCGACCGACACCATCCAGGGTGTCGACCGACACCCTACACGTGACTGCCAGGAAATTTGTGAAACAGATGATTTTTGGGCAAATATTGATGTTGTAGCTGCTGTAGCTATTCCTGAGCATCCATGGTTCGGTGATATTGCCAATTATCTTGCTGCAGAGATGACGCCCGATAACTTTACAGGCTATGCTAAGAAGAAGTTTTTGCGGGAAATTAGACGATATTTCTGGGATGCGCCATACTTGTACAAACACTGCTCTGATGGGATTTACAGGAGATGTCTTCCAGAATCTGAGGTTCGGGATGTATTATATCATTGTCATGGGTCTGCATATGCTGGTCACTTTGCGATATTCAAGACTGTCTCTAAGGTTTTGCAAGCTGGTTTCTGGTGGCCAACAATGTTCAAGGATGCTCACAGGTTTGTTTCGCAGTGTGATGCTTGCCAAAGGAAAGGAAAGATCAGCAAACGACATGAGATGCCACAAACCTTCATCCTCGAGGTAGAGGTTTTTGATTGCTGGGGCATCAATTTTATGGGACCGTTTCCTCCATCATACGGGAATAAATACATCTTGGTTGCAGTGGATTACGTATCTAAGTGGGTTGAGGCTATTGCTAGTCCAACCAACGATGCTTCAGTGGTGCTGAAGATGTTCAAATCCATCATCTTTCCTAGATTTGGAGTTCCTCGGATTGTGATTAGTGATGGGGGTTCTCATTTTATCAACAAAGTCTTTGAGAAACTCCTAAGATCACATGGTGTGCAGCATCGAGTAGCAGCCCCATATCACCCGCAGACAAGTGGACAGGTTGAAGTTTCCAATAGACAGATCAAGGAAATTCTTGAAAAGACGGTTGGAAAAACACGTAAAGATTGGTCTGCAAAGTTAGATGATGTGTTATGGGCTTACAGGACTGCATTTAAGACACCGTTGGGCACTACACCATTCCACTTGTTGTATGGCAAAGCTTGCCATCTTCCTGTTGAGTTAGAGCACAAGGCTGCCTGGGCCGTGAAAATGATGAATTTCGACATCAAAAGCGCCGCGGAAAGGAGACTGTTACAGCTGAATGAGTTAGATGAGATTCGACATCATGCATATGAGAACTCCAAGATCTACAAAGAGCGCACTAAGGCCTATCATGATAAGAAAATCATCAACCGCCACTTTGAACCGAATGACCAGGTACTTTTTTATAATTCTCGTTTACAACTGTTTCCTGGAAAACTTCGCTCTCGTTGGTCAGGTCCTTTCACTGTTAAATCAGTTCGACCATATGGTGCGGTTGCTCTTTTGGATCCTGAAGGCAAGGAATTCGTTGTGAATGGTCAGCAGATCAAGCATTACTGGGCTAAAACCGAAATTCCGAACGGACACATTGTTCCGTTATCGGATCCACCGAACACTTGAGTCCGGACAAAGTCAAGCTAATGACTGAAAACAAGCGCTTGGTGGGAGGCAACCCACTGGTAAGTGTACATATTTTGTTTATCTTTTGTCTTCTACCTTTTGGTTTTATATGTTTTTATACTTTTCCTTTTTAAAAAAAAAAAAAAAAAAAAAAAAAAAAAAAAAAAAGTGTCGATCGACACTGTCGACGACGACACGGACGAAAATCGAGCACCACGCTAGAGTGTCGTTCGACACCCTTCCTGGTGTCGTTCGACACCATCCACCAGGTTAGTCTTCTTCCCTTTATTTACCCGACCCAACCGCCTATACCTCCTTCTCCCACACAAAAAAAAAAAAACAAAAAAAAAAAACAAAAATCTCCATTAGAACACTTAAGAACTTTGAAAGCTTCTATCTCTCTCAATTCTTGACGGATTTGAGTGATTCAAGCGCCTAATTTGTGTGGATTTTCGTGCTCTATCCATCCCTTCCATTATCTTGTCCGATCTCTGAGGTATGTGCCCGTAATATCCAAATTTCAGTCCGATTTTAGGGTTATGGTGATTCGAAATTTGCTTCTTTTGCTTTGATTTTAGATGGATTCATGTCTATCTAGGTTGTTTAAAAGCAATTTCGACCCCTATAGTTGATTTCCTTGTCAAGTTCATTCAATTTTCTTAGACTTTGGTTTTATGAAAATTTTCATAATAACTTGTAATTATGAGGAATTTTGGACGAATTTGGAGCTTCTCATTGATGATTATGCAGTTGTGATGACGTGATTTGTGCTGGAGTCATGTTATTTTCGATGGAACGTAATGTTTAATCTCGTGACTAATCTCGTTCCGACGAAATTTTCGATGATTGCTCTCTTGTTTGTTTTACAGATGGTAGGAAAGACCGCCCGGAAGCAGCCTGGACAGAAAAGACCACGTGTTGAGACAACCGTTGAAAGACAAGGGGAGACGGGTGAAACTTCTAATGTGTCGACTCGATTTCCATGGCCACGAAGAGAGAAGCTTAAGATCAAAGATCCGGTTGGAGATTGGGATAAACCCCTTGCCGAGATTGCACATTCTCCTGAGTGTTTGACAAGGCCAATTCAGGAGACTTGGGATGAGTATGATACTCTGTTCTACAATGCTTGGATTGATGTCAAGATTGAGCCTACTTGTTTTGTTTGTGAAGACACATTGACGACAATGGGTATAAAGGATGAAGTGAAGCAGTGTATGAAGACTTTGGGTTTGGGTACATTGGCAACTAAGTTTCACAAGCTATATCCTGAGTTGGTGAGACAATTTTTAGCTACAGCTCAGGTTTACTATGATGGTGGGATTGTTAAGAAGGCTAGTGCAGGGACTTTGACCTTCATGGCTCAAGGGACGCGTTACCGTCTTCCACTCTGGAGATTATGCCAGATTTATGGGTTTAATCGGCAGGCACAGGATGTGGCTATACCTTCAAGCTTCCCTGATGCTGATGTGTTCTGGTCTAACTTTGCTACGGGCTCTTACCATTCTAAGAGTAGTACCCAATCTGATATCCGACATCCGGTTTTGCGCTACTTGGGAAAAATCATTGGACACACTCTCTTGTGTAAGGATGAGGCTAATAAGATGAGAGTTCAGGAGCTAATCTTGTTTCACTTTGCTGTGGGACACTTGGTTGAGGATGACTACGCTGGAGATGCCCCAAATAAGGATGAGGTCAATTTGGGTGCTGTGTTTGCTCATCATTTGGTAGATTTGAAGATGAAGCCTTTCAAAGGGAATCCTCAAACGCAGAAGACTGAGTCTATTGGGAATTTACTCACTCCCATTTTTGAGCACTTTCGGATTGATTTATCAGCTTGCCGTGTTGAGAGTACAATGGCTGTCATTGGTGAGGAGTACCTCAAAGTCTCTAGGGTACTCAAAGCTGGTTGGAAGTATGTGTTTTGCACTGAGCATGACGATTTCATCATTCCGTTACCTCAGCCTGATTATACTTCCATCGCCACACAGGTGGACCTAAGCTTTAGACCTCCTCTGAGCCTTATGACTCATGCCACTAGGGGTAGACGTCGAGGAGCGTCTTCTAGAGCACCTGCGACTGAGCGCGAGGATGAGCCTGCTGCTGCTTTTGTGGATTTTGCTGGAGATACCACTACACAGGCTTTTGAGTCTTTTCTCCCTGCAGATCTCAGCGAGTTTCTTCCTTCACCAGATCCCATGTTTACTGATCAGGTAGCTGTAAACAAGTGGCTGGTTACCAACAGCAAGAAGCACACTTCAATGTTGGGAAAGATGTGGGCAGCGATTACTTGTACACACAGTTCTGATGTTCAGGAGACTAGGGCTCCACCCCCGAAGCCTACTCCACACACCGTTGATACTGAGGCTGCTGTGACTTCTCGCACTTCTCGGTCCCGTAGTCCAACTCCGCCCATTTAGACATCTATCTCGGTTACCACTTTCCACCTTTCTTTTCTATTTTCCGTTTGTTCTTTTGCTTTATTTCCAATCTTTAGTCTTTATCACACTGGGGACAGTGTTGGTTAAGTCTGGGGGAGGAAAATGCTAATGTATTTTTCTTTGTTTTGACTCTTTTTCATGTTTTTTGTGAGTCAGTCCAAGTTGTTTATTGAGTCAAAAACTTAGTTGGGAATTATGAGCTTTTCTTTAGAACTAACCACATTGCATTGATACTTGAAGGACCATTGTTACAGCAGTTAATTGCAGATTTTACGAAAGTAGAACACTACGAGTGGATCGGTTTACCAGAGAAAGTTCATGTTTCAGGAGAGTTCGAAGGATCCAGTGTTGACTCTGCACCTAATGAACTTTAATTCTCTCATCTTGGGGCTTGGTATACATCGAACCTAATTCCTCTTCAATGATTGTCAAGAGAAGTTGGTGCAATCTCCTTTTGATCTTCCCTATATAAAAAAAAGGAAGAAAGAAGATAATGAAAAGTAGCTCAAGGACAGCAGCCCGAGTTCCGTAGAAAGGACTAGGAAGGCGAGCATCTCACGAAAACGTCTCCTCACAAGGAACAGAAAAGTGAGAAGCACTGTTTTTGAGCTATAAAAAAAGGGTTGATAGAAAAAATAGAAATGACACCCTAGAAAAGTAGGGAGAAAATCAACTAAGGGAAGAGAAAATAAAGGAGTTGTACCGACATTTTCTGTATGTTCAGAAGCTTGGAAGAGAAGAGTTTGTGGTTTCTTTGATCGATATTCCCTCGATGAGACCGCACGCTTAAATAACTAAAGGAGTCAACAATGGTGAAGTCGAATTTCTCTAAGAAATGCTGAACCGTATCTTGGGATGATTGCTAAGCTTGTGGTAAGTACACTGACATACTATCTAATTCGATTCTGTGATATGTGGGTTCAAAAGTATTGTCAATGTGGTGTTTTGGAGAGTTGGTGAGTTCCCGTGATTTTCAAACCTCGACTTTATTCTTAGTATTTGCTTAGGGACAAGCAAAGGCTAAGTCTGGGGGAGTTGATATATCATGGTTTTTACCGGTTTTCGACCATGATATCCGTTGTTTTATCGAGTCTTTTTAGTGTTTTTAGAGTCTTTATGAGTCTTTGTAGGTTATTACATGAGTTAGGCGACTTTGGAGCATTTTGGGAGTATTTGGAGTCAAACCGAACAAAGAGGAAACGAAGGACGGATGAATCAGGAAGAGTGCAATGTTTTTCCACTGGTGTCGGCCGACACCTTCCAGAGTGTCGATCGACACCCCCTGCGAATCTGCTCCTCAAGTTTTCAGAAATTGCATCTTTGACCCAGAAATTTCCAGGAGTTGCATATTAGCCCTATTCGTGTTTTAGACTATATTTAGGTTTTTAAAGCCATTGTTGGAGGACTTCTGAATTTATCGAGACTTAGAGAGAGATTGCTTTGAGAGCTTTTGGGGAGACAATTCCGAGACTTTGTTCGTTTGAGAGAAGAATTCGAACCCCTTTGTATCTTTTGCTTATTTATCTTATGCAAACTTTCTTTTTCATGATGTTTGTTTCAATCGCCATGTCTGAGTAGTTTGCTTGTTAGGTTTAGGGTTATTCAAAGGTTGAAGATGAATTGTTAGATTAGATAGATTTTGTTAGGATAATCATATAGTTCTTCATCTAGATTGTATTTAATGATAATTCTAGCTTGATCACCTAGAATTCAGAACTTAGGTTGATTAATAGATGCGAAAGTATTATTGATTGCCTGAACTATCTTAGATGAGCAAAATTCCTATTCGCAAAGAAATTTGGCTTAGGGATTTTGTGAACAATCGAACATGAACCTAATGCTTGTCTAAATTGTTTGAATTTGCAAAGAAATTTGGAATTCTAGGGTCTAGACATAGATAATCCTCGCAACGAAAGTTGGTTGATTTTACATTGCGCTTCGAGTTCGAGAACGAAACTTCATAAAATCCTAACGGTTCTTTTAATCCACAATTCAGATTTACCAAAAAATTTCCCAAGGCCTAACGTTTGTCTCATTGATTTAAAACCCTCTTCCAACTAGTTTTCCAACTGATTTCCTTAATTATTTTCGTTAGTTACATTATTTACTTACTTAGCTTGATTTGATACTAAGAATTTGCTGTGCAACATTAGGTCTCTAGGGATACGATAACCCTTTATACTATAACTGCAGTTCTGTGCACTTGCAGGGATTTTTCTAGGGTGAAACTTTAGAGCTATCATAAGGTAAAGGTGGGTACCAAACTAAAAGTGACATTGGCCATTCAGGGTCAGCAAATAGTGGTAAAAAGGTAAAAAAGATCCTGAATGTTTGATTGTTTCCCTGATATCATGCCCTTGATGAGAAAATTTTCAGTCCGGTTAGTATTCCAATAAAATGAGTCAACATCATTGCCATCAAGATCTTTGCAAAATAGAATTTTCTAGTGGGATTCCATGGAGTTTTCTAGTTTGAATAACTCGAATCAACCTCTGTGGAATGGTCACTAGAAATCTAGATCATAGATGAGTTTCTGAAAGATCACAGTTTCCTACAAAGTTTTGACTCAATAAAACGACTCAAGAAAAACATCAAAATGACACAAAGAAAGAAAAATACATCAGTAACAGGATAAGCACATTTCCCGGATTTACTTTACACCGTCTCCGATATGGAAACAATCAACAGAAAGAGGGTGGAACATACTCAATAAAGTTAGATAATTTCTTTGAAAAAATTAGATTAATTATATATATACACAATCGAATTTTCTAAAATATATATATATTTTTTGGTTAAACCAATTTATACCGGTTTAATTGGTTCAATTATGATTAAAACCAAAGGAAATAAACTTACCTTACGTATGCATGGAGGTGCATGGAGGTGCATGGAGGACCGGACGTGTGAGGGGAAGCTCCGTCCGGGATACGGGACCGGTCCGTGGCTTCTTCGAATTTCATAACGTCTTCGAGCCGAGGGAGGTGGAAGACCGGACGTAGAAGCTTGTCGTGGGTCCGGGCTGTCCATCCGGTCCAGTGGTGCATCCTCCTTTTTTTTTTTTTTAATCAAATCCCTGAAACAAATAAAAACTAAAACTAAAAAAAATAAATTGAAAAACATTAATTAGTAAGGCAAGTTGTAAGAATAGCACTCAGAAATCTCTCTAAAACCAAAGCCCGGAAGTCAATAGACTGAGTGACTGTTGTTAGGTAGTTGTTAGTAAGAAGCTCCGATTCACATCAGAAATCGCCAACATGAACACAAACTGACTGCTTTTAGTGATCGCCAGATCTCTCTTCAGAAGCAAATCAACTTTTGACTGCTTTTTGATCGCCAACATAGGTAGTAGTTGACTGCTTTTTGATCTCTCTTCAGAAGCAAATCAACTTTTGTTGCCAGATCATCAATCTTTTGCGTGTCAATACTATTAACACGCTTTTTCCTGTCATATTTGAGGCAGTGGTTGCTGGAGACAAGATTTTCGATTAGAGTACGAGCATCTTCAATAGTCTTAGTCACGAAATTTCCATTACTCGCAGCCTCAAGAGAATTTTGAAATTTCCATTCAACACCATCATATAAAATATTCTTAATACTAAAAATTTTATATCCTAAATCAAAAACTCATCAATCCATAAAACTTTATTATATTTATATTGTTAATAACATTAAAAATTTAAATTTCAAATCTTATACTCTAAACCCCAAATCCTATCCCTAAACTTTAAATGAATGATCATAACTTTTATTTAAAAAAAAAAATCTAAATCTTAATTATTGGTTGTGTGTTAATAGCAATAACATATTTAGAGATTGATAAGACAAAAAGAAACTCGATTTTAATTATTGAATTATATGAAACTTGTTTGCAAACAGGTTTCACATAAGAAATTCCACAAACAAGAAGAGGAAATTGATTATTTACTATTTAGTTTTTACATTCCACCAAAGAACATCACACTAAATAATTTGATAGGGAATTAAGAAGCTTCAGATTTGATTTTCACATCACATATGATTTCTAAAGAAGTCTTTAGCCAATATACCCTCTGCACTGTAAAGCTCACAATTTCCTTTATGTGAACCAACAAATGCAGCCTACAAAATAGCAATAGAGATCAATACGAGCTAGTTAACTTCAAGTATATGCATGATGTTCTTGCTTCTTTGCTTTCTGAGATTCCTGCTTCTTCACTCTTTCGAGATGTCTTGGTACCAATTCTGCAATTTTCTGCATCAGTTGCGTTTGCCATAAATCGAGAGCATGAAATCAAATTCTACATACGAGTACACACAAAACGATCTTCATCATCAAACAACATTCGACAATTTTTAAAATGCACGATTTCATCGCTTGGATCCCGAGAAAGAGCAAGAGGTAACGTACCACTATCACCGTAAGAAGCTTAATGAGATCATCGTAACTGGCTCTAGCTCTAACAGGAGGAGCCACTTAAGGTTGGCATAGCTTAAGGTTGTTTTTTCACTTCACAAAAGCTTCCATTCTGCAAGTGATACATAAAAACAAACATTGTAACCCAATTCGACATTCGAAATATGCCCATCTATAACAAAAATCCATTAAGATCTGGAAAGAAGCAAACCCAGTGGAATCAATTTTCGAGATAATTTAAAGAAACCAAAAGGCAAGGATTCCAAAAAAATTACCAGAGATATCTTTTCCGGAGGAAGAAGGAGGGGCCAAGATGTAACAGAGAACAGACCTCCCAGCCATGGAAATGGCATAGACGATCCCGGCGACGTAGAAAACTGTTTGGGCAAATTTTAACCAGGTTCGCAAGTAAACAGATATACAGAATGATGAAGAAAAGTATATCTTTATTAATCAATGAAGTCGGCTTGTAACCGAATGGTATTACAATGTCTAGGTATTTAAAGCGTTATAAAAAACTTTGTTGGACGTCAGAAATAAGGGCTAGATCTTCCATTGCTATCTCTGGGATGCTGCGAAGATGTAGCTCTCAAATTTTCTGAGTGTTTTTGTGTTTATTTTCTTCTCTCTGAGATTTTCTATTTATAGGACTTGATAAAATCATTTTTGGATTAGGATGGAAATTGACGTATCAATCCACAAGCTTATTTCCTTAGTAATCGGGATTCTTGATATACTTGAATCCTTTATCTCTTCAGATTGTGAAGTCTAGATAATAACAAACCTCACAATATCTTGGATCGCGAGGTCTCAGCGATGTTATCTTATTAGCCACGTCTATAAAATAATGTCAAATAAATTAACTAACCTTGTAATGCCGTCATAACGATAATAACGACTTGACGATGATGTAATAACGATGTCTCACTTGATAACGACAAGTCATTTCCATGTCTTACATGATGTAGACGACATATTGTTGGTAATAGCAGATTATTATCTCGTTTTACCTGACGTGGACGATGTATCGCCAAGTCTTACTTCTTAGCCGGGACATATCAAGATTAACTGAGATTAGCCAGGTTGTTACCTCCTGCATGGACCTCGTTGTTCTCTCTGTTCGTCATATCTCACGTAGTTAAAACTGCCCCTCCTCTAGCGCCAAACTGTTTGGGCAAATTTTAACCAGGTTCGCAAGTAAACAGATATACGGAATGATGAAGAAAAGTATATCTTTATTAATCAACGAAGTCGGCTTGTAACCGAATGGTATTATAATGTCTAGGCATTTAAAGCATTATAAAGAACTTTATTGGACGTCAGAAAGAAGAGCTAGATCTTCCATTGCTATCTCTGGGATGCTGCAAAGATGTAGCTCTCAAGTTTTCTGAGTGTTTTTGTATTTATTTTCTTCTCTCTGAGATTTTCTATTGATAGGACTTGATAAAACCCTTTTTGGATTAGGATGGAAATTGACGTATCAATCCACAGGCTTATTTCATTAGGAATCGGGATTCTTGATATACTTGAATCCTTTATGTCTTCAGATTGTGAAGTCTAGATAATAACAAACCTCCATGTTGTACATGATGTAGACGACGTATTGTCAGGTAATAGCAGATTATTACCTCGTTTTACCTGACGTGGACGATGTATCGCCAAGTCTTACTTCTTAACCGGGACATATCAAGATTAACCGAGATTAGCCAAGTAGTGAATTTATTTTCCCCAACAAAAACCATGATAAGAGCGAGAACCCAAGGTATCAAGAGGAAGTCGATGAAGAAAGTCACATATCCACATAGCATAAGAGCCACGAAGCCCGACAGAGATATATGAGCCATCGAAGGAGATGACGAAAAGCGAGCCGGTGGATCCGGAAACTGATTGGAGAAAGAAATCGGCATGGGAGGAGAACGGAGGAGACTCAAGACCAAAGCCGATATATCGTAGAAAACCGTAGACTGTTCATCTCGCTGCTGCCTTCTCATCAAATCTAAATGGGGGGAAAAATCAGAGATTCAAACGAATCTGACGAGAAGATCGATCGAAATCGCAGAAACTAAGGAATCAACGAAGAATGGAGAAAAAGACCACGAAGAATGCGTACCTGATCAGATGATGCAAGAGAAAAGAGAGACCCTGGGTATAGTGATGATGCAGAGAGCGATGGAAATGGTGGAATCAATTTTTTGCCAATTTTTTTACTAAGGAATCCATCTGAGAGTGAGATGGATCGAGAGAGAAAGAAGAGAGAAAGAGATATCAAAAGGGGATTTTTGTTACCCTAATTTTATCGACCAAATTAAGGTGATACAAATTTTTTTCTTTCTAAAATTAACTTGGTATAATGTTTTTATTATTGGACGGCAATGAAATTTTATTATCCGCGGTTAATTTAAGATGACGTTTTACCATCTGTATGTGCTATTATAGAGCAATTGGAGAACCAAAAATTAAGCGCAAGCACATTACTTTTTGCCGCCCAAAATATCATAGCGTTTACCATTTAAGAAACGCTATGCAAAAGTCAGACATAAGTCAACCATAGCATAAACACAAAAACCGCTATCCTGAAGTGTTATTAATATCCATTTTTTTCTGTAGTGTCAGTATCAAGCAGCAAGGGAGTCGTTGATAAGGCCAGCTTGTTACTCTGTGTCATTGGAAAGTCAGCTGGTTTTGCACCTAGCAAACCGGTTTCGACAATGATAGTCAATGTGTACTTTCGTTGACTGAGATAAATACCCGATGAATTTCTTGCAACCTCTCTACCTAAGAAATACTTGCATAGACCAAGGTCTTTCATATGGAAACATGTAGACATATATTCTTTGAAACCCGAGATCACTTCATCTGAATTCCAAGCAATAATCAAGTTGTCCACATATACTAAAACCCGCAGTTCCTTCCCATCTTTGGTATATGTAAACAACGAATAATCTGATAGTGAATGCTTGAAACCGTAAGCAAGAAGACCAGTAGATAGTTTGGCAAACCAACATCGTGGAACTTGCTTCAAACCATAAAGAGCCTTACGAAGTCTGCATACCTTTGTATCATCCGATGTGTGAAATCCTTGCGGTAGTTTCATATAGATTTCCTCGTCCAAATCACCATGTAAGAATGCGTTGTGGACATCCATTTGATAAATTGTCCACTATTTTCCAACAGCCACACGAGCAAACATTCGGACAGTAGTCATTTTTGTAACCGGTGCGAATGTCTCACCATAGTCACTGCCCTCTAATTGCCGATTTTCCAATGCTAAAAGACGTGCTTTGTAACTCTCAATTGTTCCATCCGATCTGAATTTGATGGTGTACACCCACTTACTTCCAATTGCCTGCTTCCCAGGTGGCAAAGTTTCGAGATCCCAAGTGTGTTGTTCTTCCAAAGAATCAATTTCACTTCCCATAGCATTCCTCCATACTTTTAATTCGACAGCTTGAGAATAAGTTTTGGGTGTTGTTGTTGATGTTACAGCTGCCAAAAATGCCTGATGAGTTTATGAAAACCGATCACAACTAACATAATCACTGATAGGATAATTAGATTTTGCCAAAGTTGTATTGGTGATAAACTGACGAAGTTTTACTGGATCCGTTTTCTTTCGGTGACCACGACCTAGGATTTCAACCGGAGCCACCGGTTGTTCATCTGGTGGTAAGGGATTCGAGTTTTCTGGTGGAGGAGAATCACGAATCGGCGAAACTCGAGCTGTCGGTGACGAAGAGGAATTTGGAGCTGACAACGTATCGTGAGAGGAAGAAGAAGATACGATATCTTCATTGGAAGTGGACCCAACAATTGGTTGTGTTGTTGGGCTTGTTATAGGCCCAGTTGGAAGATTAGTTATTGGGTCCAATAAACCAAGAAGACTCATATCACTTGTTGGAGCAGCCCATGAACCAAACACATCATCTGTTGCAGAAACAGAAACAGAGCCATATGGATATTCAGATTCGCAGAAGACAACATCGCAAGATACCAAAAATTGTTGCTTCTCAAGATCGAACAAACGCCAACCTTTCTGTCCGTGGGGATAACCAATGAACATACACCGTCTGGATTTTGGAGCAAACTTATCGCCATTGGTAAGTTGATTATGAGCATAACATAATGAGCCAAAGACCCGAAGGTGGAGCATACGGAGGTGGTTCATTATATATCAATTTATAAGGTGTTTTACCTTGTAAAACTGCGAATGACGTACGATTTATGAGATATCCAGCAGTGAGTATACACTCACCCCAAAACTCTATAGGAAGATTCGCTTGAAACTGCAAGGCTCGACCAATATTTAGGATGTGGCGATGTTTGCGTTCAGCTCTACCGCTCTGTTGAGGAGTTTACACATATGAGGTCTCGTGTGAAATTCCTTTTTCATGAAAATAAGGTGCCATGCACATAAATTCACTGCCATTGTCTCTTCGCACCGTCTTGACAAATCGATTAAACTGTCTTTGTCTTTCAACCATAGCAATGAAGTTCTTGAGATGTGTTTGAGTTTCTTTCTTTTCCACCATCAAAAATAGCCAAACACTACATGAGTAATCATCAACTAATGTGAAAAAATAACGAGCACCCAAAAATGAAGGTATTCGATATGGACCACATCTATCGCAATGGACTAATTCAAACAAATCTGAATTTTTCTTATTTCTCAAAGGAAACGAGTTCCGAGTTTGTTTTTGTGCGAAGGCATATCTCACACGCTTTATTTGAATTCTTAGGAAATAAAACATCAGGAAGCAAAGTAACAATATATGCATAGGGATGTCCTATGCAATTATGCCATATATCAAAAGAATCTTCAATACTGGTTTTCACCGCTGCGACGATTTCACTCCACGAAAATAATGTTTCGCCTTCCCGTTTACCCACATCAATCACCGTCATCGTAGTACAGTCTTGGAGAACAATGAAATTGTCATCTATTTGTCCCACACACCAATTTTCATCCAGTAATTGACCAACATAGATCAAATCAGATTGTAGCTCTTCAACATGAAAAACATACTGAAGAACAAGACCAAAACCAAGAGACACTGTTGTGACACCATATCCTTAATCATCTTGTGTCTTAGGTCTCGTGTCCTGACTTAGACCACAAGAAACTCACATGCACACACTAAAAAGGGAAAAAGAGGGGTGAATAATGAATTACTTAGTGAGAGGATCAGTGAGAGAATCATCTCTGCACACTGAAACATAATACATATTTCTACTACTATACAACCGTCATCATAGCACATAAACCTAGACACTAGCAAGTATATAACTTGTTTTACTTGATAAGCTATAGCACACATTATTATTTTTGCTCATTATGCAAGACATTAATACACCGTTATATCATAGTATATTATATCATATCATCACAACATAATCATGCATACCATCATATAACATATGTCTAACAATCAGATCTAAGCCAAAATTTCATGAATCATGCAATATAATAGAAGAAAATATGGATTATGCTTCCACAGATCCTAAACCTCACCTTGGTCACTTTGATGATGAAGTACAAACCCTTCCTCCTTTGGACAGATTCGATGTCTCAACTTTGAGAGTATGTTTACCTATGATTTTGGTGCTCAAATAGCCGAAAGCTAGATCCACTTATCCTGAGAGTCTCTGCAAATTTCGGATCAAACATACCTCATTTTTCTAACTAAAAGGTACAACTCGACAGACTAGTTTGATCTGGATTCTGCACAGAATAGTTCTGGAGATACACATATAACTCTCAAACTACTGAATTAACCGAGGAGATATTTTCTAGAATACTAGATATAAGAGTAATGGAGATACTCGCAAAGTTTCAATTTCATCGGAATAATTTTGACCTTTCAAATGCTTGGTTTGGTTTGAAAATCAAATGCAGCAATCTTCGCTCTGTCTTCTCGTGACCTATGAGATGTCTAGAGATCTTCCTCTTGGCGAAGCATATTGTAAGCCTCTTCAACACTCGGCAAAGGCACACGTGATGTAAATTGGAACGTATGGATTGAAAACGATCATCCAAACCATACAAGAATTGTTGGACTCTATCTTGTCCATGTAAGGCAGTAAGATTAAATGAACAACGGCCACACTTGCGTATTCAAAGAGGTCGAATAGCAGAAACAACGTCCCATATCTTACATAGTGTTCCATACTAGCTTTCCACCGACATCCTTTGTTGTTTGCAATTTGCCAAATCTGCTTTGATTTGTTGATTTTCCGGACCACTGGAAACAGAGAAACGCTTTTTGAGACAATCTCAGAGACAACATCACGGTGAGAAATGTTTGATCGAAAAGACTCATGGATAGTCATCTTTATCCATCTAGAAAACCAATATTTTTTTCTAGAGCACAAAGCAGTCTTGAGACTACAAGACCATTCGTCATAGTTGTTGCTTCGGAGCAACGGATGAGAGATTATTTCTCCCGGATTGTCAGCCGCCGCCAAGTCATATGGCGAAATCAAATCTTTCCAAATCTTTTAAAAAAAATTCATGATTCAATAACATGATTTAATATTTTAAATCAAATCTTTCCAAATACTAGATTGAATACACTAGATTAGAGAACTATTTGTTGTATATATTATGTATTTACAACTGCATATATTATTATTTTTTGAAGCTATAAATACTTAAATACCTCTTTTTCATCTATAAGTAGGTTGAATTTAAGAAATCAAAGTCATAACAAAATGCTGGTGGCCGTGTAAACAAGATATAAACTCGTTTTTCTCTAAGTTTGATTTCCACTAGAAACACTTTCATTCATATTTGATCAGTCTAATGGTGTCACACTTTAGATATATTAGAAAACTCGGAAAGTGGACTATTCAACGACTATACTCAATCCGAAAGATTACTCAGACTTCGGTCCGAAACCTCCTAAAAAAAATCTTCCATTTCTTAATTTTTCATATTCTCTCCTAAGTAATAAACATTTTCTCCATCACTTAACAAAACTTTTCTTCCTTTTCTCCATCACTTAACAAAACTTTTCTTCCTACAATCCGAAGTGTAACAATTCGCAAGTGGAAGCTTGAAACCAACTGTAATAACTCCATATAATTTGTAACAATTGTATAAACATTGAACACCACATTTTCAAACACTACAATAAAAATATTGATATGTGATACATGACGATCGAGCCCAAGGTCCAAACTCTTGACCAGCTGAACTACTTATTTGTCCTAAAGCTCCATAGCTTTTTGTTGCCCAAACTAATAAAATATTCTCTCTTTTCCAATTACATATTTCGTAAATATTGATTTGGTCAAAGTCCAAAAGGTAGCTGGAGATGGATTGGTCACAACTCACAAGTGTTCAACAGCCCGATTAGGTTTATATTTTTAAAAGAGCATACAATTTTAGTGTTTTTACTTAACATATTTGAGAAATTGCTAACTTAAACGTGAAATTTAAGCATAATGAAAATTTTCATTTGCATTTTAGAAAATGAGAAATTCTTAAAATACCACTAAATTAAGTTTTTGTTTCAAATATATCATAACTAGTTTTTTTTTCAACCATTAAAAATTTTTCTTTTCCAAAAATACCACAAACACTAAAAATGATTTTTAAGGGTTTATAATTTAAATTTTTGGGTTTGAGTTTAGTATTTTAAATTTAGGGTTTAGTTTTTAGGGTCTAGGGTTTAATTTTTAGGGTTTAAAATATAGTTTTAGTTTTGTGGTATTTTTGGAAAAACAAAACTTTTAGTGGTATTTTTGAAAAAAAAACTAGTGGTGATATTTTTGAAACAAAAACTTAAAAATGTAGTTTTTTTTTAAATCACTTAAAAAAATATATCAAATGGGATGTGAAAACTATATTAAAATGTTGTGTTTTTCACTTTCCCTATGAAGAAAACATTTTAATTGACATAAACTTGTAGTATATTAGTTTGTATTAGTAGTACAACCTTCGTATTGTAATTCTGATCCAGATACAAAAGTGAGTATATGTAGATGGTAAACGATAAAAAAATAGCAAGACAATTAACTAATAAGCGAAAACATTTACGTTTAAAACAACCGGACCTTAGTTTTCGATTTTACGAGTTGCTAAGTTTCTAACACATACTGCTGTAAATGTAAGAAAAACAGCATAGCAATTTTGAATATATTTTCAAAAAATTTAAATTCATTGATAATTTTTTAAGTGTACTTGATAAATGGCCTATAAATCATTCACCAAAAATTGCTATGTATTAGTTTTAGTGCAAGTAAATTTACTATATATATAAAAAATTTCAAATATATAGAGATCAAATTAGTGATATGGAAAATGTTATGATCCATTTTGACATTGTCCAATGTATATATATTTTTTTGGAAAATTCTCAAAAATATCACAAAATTAATTTTTTGTTCTAAATATACCATCACTAGTTTTTTTTTTTCAAAAGTATCACTAAAAAATTTATTTTTCCAAAAATATCACATACTTAAAACTAAAATTTAAACTCTCAAAATTTAATCCTAAAACTAAAATCTAAACCATAAAATCTAAATTCTAAACCCAAAGTACTAAACTCAAACCCAAATTTTTAAATTTTAAATCTTTAAAAATTATTTTTAATGTTTGTGGTATTTTTGAAAAAACAAAATTTTTAGTGGTATTTTTGGAAAAAAAGAAACTAATGATGGTAATTTGGAACAAAAACATATTTTAGCAGTATTTTAAAAAAAAAAAATTTGTGTTTTTTTTTTTAATTGTTTTTAATTTGAGAATCTACTTTTTTTTTCGGACGAATTTATCATATGACGTTTACTGGGATCCCAAAAAGATTGTGATCTTCTGTTAGACTGTTAGAGACGTGAATCAAATCAACATAAGCTTAGGCCGGTGATGTAAAAGTGACGATTAGTCTAGTTTAGCTGGATAATGATTCTGCACACTCATATACAATATTAATATATATATATATATATTATTAAACTTTTAACCTAATTTTTTTTTAGAACTTTTAACGAGATTATGCTTATTGTTTTTATCCTTAACAATTCTTTCTTTTTATCTACAAGAATCTAAAAGAGATATGTGAAAGGCCGAGAATTCACTGTGATAATAATAATAAAACGAGTAGCATATTTTGTAATGTTGATCTTGAGGAATTAATAATCTCCAATCCAGATTATCAAAATATTTTGTAATGCCGATCTTAAGGAATCCCTTACGTTCTTTAAAATGTTCCTTAGGTGAAAAATTCCAAAAGAGTTTTGATGAGGTCATTTCCAACAAGTTCCCTTTGTTGTGTAAATAACTCAACTGGTAAACCGTCAGTTGTCAGAGACTTATTATGCGGCATCAAAAATATACTCATAACTCGGAATTGCTTTCAACAAGTCCATGAGGTTTTGGCTGCAGCAGAAGGGTTGGAGAGACTGAATGGCATCAACGATTAGCAGGTTAACATAACTTAGTCACCTAAGCTCCTAACTTAGCATGATTGTTGCAAGACCGTAATTATTAGAAATTAAGCATCCATTTCTATTGACAAAATGAATGTATGGATGGAAATAATTTTAAAAAAAAATACTTGAGTTGAGTGTTTTATTTCTTATCACTATTGAGTTGAAAACCCAGACTAAAGAAGTCGAGTGCTTTGAAGGGTTCGACAACTGCGATAGAGCCTAGAACTACCCGGATCAATTCATAATCTCCCAAATGGCATAGATGAGTGGAAACACAATCTTCGGTCAAGCTCATCACCAGGCTGCACTATCAATGTTGTAGTAAACGTTTGCATTCTTTTTAAGGGGTTAATTGGTTCATCCACTACCATCCGCATACGCGGATGGTCGCGTTTGGTAGCGTTTGACAACAATTACAGAAATCGCTTTGTACCGCTACGTACCACTTTATATCACTTGGAACCGCTCTAAATCAAAAAATTTTTCCCACGAGCGTTTGCGGTTGCGGTTGCGGGTGGTTGAAAAAATATTTTAAAAAAAAAAATTATCTTAAATAATAAACTATTATTTTAAAATTTTTACTTTTTATATCGAATATTATCATATAAAATTATATATACTTGATATATATTTTAATTAAACTAAAATAAACTTGTAATTATAAAAAAGTTATTGTAAAAATACTATTTAATTATTCTATGATTTATTTAAAATATATAATTATAATTTTTTATAATAATATATTTTTGATTTCAATTTCAATTTTAATAATTATAAAAAATGTTATTGTATATATAAAAAATGTTCCAACATCTTTAAATTTTTTTATTTAAGTATTCTATGATTTATTTAAAATATTTAATTTTAATTTTTTATAATAATATATTTTTGATTTTTATATAAATTATATATTATGTGTATTTTGGTAGTTTTATATAAATCCGCTATCGCACCGCTGTAAACCAGTCATAAATGTCCCGCAAACACATCCGTTTTCAGCCGTTTTACCAGTCGCATAAATAGTCCAATAACGCTAGAAACCGCTACCACCTGCTTCTGCAAACTCCCGCAACTACACCCGTTGCGTTTAAACCAGTCAAACCCTAAATTTGCAGCGAATCTAGCAAATCTATACTTAGATATCACCAAAGAGGAGCATATTTATCTTGTACACACGGAGCGAGACCTAACGTTAATTTCCGTTATATTAACTACATAGACAGTCCCATAAAAAAAGGAGAGGTTTGGTTTAATAATCTTAAAAATTTATGTAATTTGAAAACTAACCCATGTTTTCAAGTTTTTGAAAACTAACTTTAACTTTAAAAGACAAAAATTCTTCTATAAAATTTGAGAATTTATAATTACAAAATGTATATTTTAAATAGATTGGATAAATTGTCGGTCATTGCTAGTCCAAAAACTAATATCAACTGTATCGCTCTTATCATTGCTTCAAATGACTGCAAAATATTAAAATACAATAGAATCAGAAAATTGATTTTCAGTCTAGCCTTTGAAATATATTGTAGAATAATCTATAACATTGTTATACCTCCAGTTGAGGTAATGTACACACTTTTCAATCAACAAGCATTACATCAGTTTCCTACAAAAGATTATATGATGCACTTGCCAAAATCACCATTGACTCATGTCTCTTATGATTTTGCATGAGTTCCACCATCACCTTAACTATATGTTGGTTAATTTTTCATTTTTCGTGATATTTATATTAGTTTTGGTGATCCAAGGCTGAAACTTTCTCTCTCAGCCTTTAAATAAAGCAAGACCATTCTTTATACTAAAGCAGAAAAGTAATTCCGTCAATCAAATTATTATTGAAATATAAGAATTTCAGTATGCCAAAAAATTCTCATAACGTGAGCACAAACTATAGATTTTCTCAAGTACATCATTTTTAATTTTTTTCACATGTGTTATGATTTTATATTTTATTTGTAATCTATATTTTTTTTCTTCTAATTGATCAAATAAAATGATATCCTTTTTTATTTTGTAAATTATTTTATAATATAACGAATTATCCAATGATATTACAACTTAATTTAAAAATACTTTATAATTTAATTTATTTAGGATATTTTGATAAATTCAAATGCAAAAAAGTTATTTTGCAAACTTTTGAAAACATAGGTTAGTTTTTCAAATACACAAATTTTTTGTAATATATTTACAAATTTCCTCTAAAAAATTTTCTTTCAATATGTTGTCCGTATCTACGATGGATTTACTAAAATACTTTTTTTTTTTAATGATAATGCGTTTAACTCGACCAACTTGTGATATTCTTAATGATAATCATTCTCTCGAGGGGTTGTTTAAAGGAGGAAAAATCAGTAATTGATTAACTAACTAATGTTATAATATTAATAATCATGTCTCTTTTTGAATTTGGTCTACGGCCCAACAGAGATACATGCATATTAGAAGAAGTGGTGATCAAAAAGGTTCTGAAAGCGAAATGTGTGGAACATGTTCAGCAATAAGCATCTAAGTTAGGTATTCATTTACTGAATATAATATATCTCTTCCACTTAGAAAAAACCCATCTTTACGTAGGCCAAAAGAGATATAGACTCATAAAACCATTAGCTCAGTGTGAATGCAAAGGGCGACAATGGATATTTACCAGTGAACTTTAGATCAACTAGTAGAGCGTTAAAATAAACGATTGAGACGCATATTTTTTTTGTCTAGGGTTTTTTATTATTAATTGTGTGCATGTATGAGTTTGACCCCAAAAAAAATTATGTGTATGAATAATTTACAAAGCCTAAATTTTTTACATATTGATAAAAATCCAATAAACTAGAGTATGAAAATAAAGAAATATTTAAAAAATTTCAATCATTTTCTCTCTTATTTAGTGTTTTACGAATTCATCTAAAATTCACTCGTGAATTCACAACACAAACATTGGTAAATATCCATATGTAGCCATTTACATTCACATTGATCTAATGGTTTTATGGGGAAAACGGCCAATTCATACATCAATAATTGGCCACGGTTACAGGCCGGACATGAACTGCATATCTGTGCGAATTCATACATCACCTGATATAAGATAGCTAAAACATACGTTGATTTTAACAGTGTTAGTCAGACGTTAACGGTTGCTGAGTCAGACGACTAGTCAGTAATTAATAAATTATTAATAAACTATTAGAATAATATTAGCATTAAACGTGGTCGTTTTGGCAAATAAAAATCCGATTAAGAGTAGCAGAAAATGACGTCGTTTGTTAATAATCTTTTTTTCGATTTCTTATTAGACCAAAACACCATGTTTTATGCTAAATTTTTTGTTTCATTGTGTCGTATCCTCTTCTCAAATTAGGAAAGAACAACGAGAATGAAACCCCTAAATCCATTGAGAGAAGGCAGCATAACTACTGAAACTAGTGAGGAAATAAGGAGTTCGGGTTTTAAGAAGTTTGGAGTTCATCTTTCGAATCACAGTCGACTGTGGATTCGAAAAGATGAGGTAAAATAAATCGAACCCTAAATCCGTTTTGCTCAGAAATCTCTCTTCTCTTCTGTTTAATTGATTTAGTTGTTAGTAATCTCCTTCTCTCTTGCAATCGACAGTGGATTTCACACAGTTTTTTGTGAAAATTAGAAGACAAATTATATGCCCACCAAGTGTTTGTCAGAATGTCTGTGTGAGTTCAATTTTGATATTAATGAACTTTTTATGTTTCAGTTTTGCAGACGATACAAACTTCAATGGCATTTACGGTGGAAAGTTTGAGACACACAATGGTGTACTATGTTATGTTGGAGGCGAGACACTTGTTGTAGAAACCCAACCTCAAGATTTGTTTACAACCTTGTCGGCTTCGTTGAATCTGTATGGAAAGAGAGTGTACTATAAACTGTCGTTTGAGGGTTTGAGTGATCTGAAACTCTTATGTAATGGGTCTAGTAATTTTGAGAGAATGTGCTCGACTGCTATTTGGGTACGTGGTGTTGATATATACCTGGAGGATGAGAAAGTCACAGAGGAAGATGCGGATAGTGATGAGAATGTTGCTCAGGAGAAGGATGATGGTGATGAGAATGTTACTTAGGAAACGACTGATGGTGATGGTAATGTTGCCGAGGAGGTTAATAATGAAGGCAGTGATGATGATCAGTAGATCTGTGAGGAAGAAGCTCGGGTTGAAGCTATTGTGGCTGATTTCATTGATGAAGAAGAAAATGAGCATTATTAGGATACACCTAATAATTCTGATTGTGAGAAAGAATCAGCTGAGACTGATATATCATAGTTTTTACCGGTTTTCGACCATGATATCCATTGTTTTATCGAGTATTTTAAGTGTTTTCAGAGTCTTTATGAGTCTTTACAGGTTATTGCATGAGTTAGACGACTTTCGAGCATTTTGGAGATTTTAAGAGTCAAGCGAACGAAGAGAAAATGAAGGACGGATGAACCAGTATGATTGCTCACATTTTTCCACTTGTGTCGATCGACACCATCAGAAGTGTTGATCGACAACCCCTCCGAAGCTGTACCTCAAGTTTTCAGAAATTGCATGTTTGGCCCAGAAATTGCAGAGTAACCCCATTCGTGTTTTAGAGCAATATTTAGGTTTTTAAAACTGTGATTTGACGAAGAACATACATGGGGAGATTACGATAGAAAGAGAGACAAAAAGATAAACAGAGACAAAGAGAGACTACGAGAGAGATTTTGTTCCTCTTTTGTATCTTTGCTTATTTCTTTTATGCATACTTTTTTTCATGATGTTTGTTTCAATACCATGTCTGAGTAGTTTGCTTGTTAGGTTTAGGGTTATTCAAAGGTTGAATATGAATTGTTAGATTAGATATATTGTTAGGATAATCACGTGGTTCTTCATCTAGATCGTACTTAACGCTAATTCTAGCTTGATCACCTAGAATTCAGAACTTAGGTTAGTTAATAGATGCGAAAGTATTATTGATTGCCTGAACTATCTTGGATGAGCAAAATAACTATTTGCAAAGAAATTTGTCCTAGTGATTTTGTGAACAATCGAACAAGAACCTTAATACTTGTATGAATTGTTTGAATTTGCAAAGAAATTTGGGATTCTAGGGTTTAGACATAGATAATATTCGCAGCGAAAGTTGGTTGATTTTACAGTTGTATTTCGAGTTCGAGAACGAATTTTCATAAATATCCTAACGATCTTTTAGTCTACAATTCAGATTTACCAAAAAATTTCTCAAGGCCTAACGTTTGTCTCATTGATAAGTATTTTCGTTAGTCATATTATTTACTTACTTAGTTTGATTCGATACTTAGAATTTGTCGCGAAACATTAGGTATCTAGGGATACGATAACCCTTTATACTATAACTGCGATTTTGTGCACTTGCATGGATTTTTCTAGGGTAAAACTTAGAGCTACCAAGTTTTTGGCGCTGTTGTCGGGGACTTAATAGTTGCCTACAACTTTTTAGTAGTAGAATTTCGTCTAAGTTTTTTTTTTAATTTTAATTTTTGTTACTTACGCGCTATCTCTTACTTTTGTGTGTTTCAGGTGTATGGCTAATCGCAGAACTAAAAGCAACAAGGATCAGAAGCTAGTCAATCTCAGTAATCAAGAGCTAGCAAACTTAGAGCGTATGAACAGGAAAGCGAAAAAGCTGGCCAAAATGGTTAATCCGATGGTGCTTATTCGGGATGAAACTTGTTTATTGATTGATGAAAAAGGCAACAGGCGCAATGCACAGAGTCAGAATCTTGATGATGATGGGAATGTGATTGTTGAACAG